>MNCI01006793.1:993799-1029744 GCA_015680685.1 Gnetum montanum | reverse complement strand
TCTAAGGGGTGTGCTTTGAATTCCCATCATTTTTTTTGAAATGGAAACCACACCATGCAAAGACTTATTCAACTTCTTATTATTGGTCAACACGGAATGGTAAGAAATCCATGAGAACACACATGCATCCAAGTAAGCAAAAAGGCACAAAAAATACCAAATCCTATTGAGGTCACACCCTATTCAAACCTTTGAATCCTTTCCAAATCTAAAAACTACCAAGGTCATAAGTTCATTAAAGTTTTATTAATGAAAAAGGGACTGCATATTCCCAGAACAAGGAAAACCATAGGGTTTGTGGATGGGTGGATGTTGTGGACTCATTGCTTATTTCATGAAAAAGAAATGNAGGTTCTTTGTTGGAACCCCACACATGTACCTCAATGAACTAAGTTCCAAATGTTGTGGGAAGGATCTTACATCATTTATAAAACTTTCTTTTCTGGGGTATGTTGATCTACAAACTTGAGAGCCCAAACAAGAAGCAGTTGGTCAACATACAACAAGTCAAACCTTTTCATGAGCCTAAGCAAGCTAATGCAACAAATGCCTCATCGGATGAACAACCATGCTCAATCTTTTGGATCTCCTTCTTTCAACTTAGTTGTGGGAAAGATGGTCATCCATGCTAACTATATAAGTGGCTCCTCTNTCTCAAGTTTGTAGATCAACATACCCCAGAAAAGAAAGTTTTATAAATGATGTAAGATCCTTCCCACAACATTTGGAACTTAGTTCATTGAGGTACATGTGTGGGGTTCCAACAAAGAACCTTATCTCTTGGTTGAAATTTGACTTTCTTACTTCTAAGGTCATGACATTTTTTGTTGAATGCCTTGTGCAACTCGTTAGATGACAAGGCCACTAATCCGTTTTCATCTAGCAAGTTGAGATTCATTAATCTTTCTTTTTATGCTAGACTTAAGTCAAGGTCAAGGTCATAGGCTATTGAAAGTATACAGAGCTCGAATTGAATAGGAAGTATTGGTAATTTTCCATACACTAATGCATAGGGAGAATAGCTTATAGGAAGTTTCCATGTTGAGAAGTAGGCCCAAAGGACATCATTGAGTTTTGTGCTCCAGTCTTTCCTATATTTTCTTATAGTTTTCATTAGAATCTTTGTAATTTTCCTATTGGTAACCTCAGCTTGATCATTGGCTTAGGGGTGGTAGGGTGTTATGAGTTTATGTTCAACCCCTAAGCATTGCATAAGCTTTCAAAAGGTGGCACCTATAAAGTGAGTTCCATTATCAGAAATTAATGCATGTGGCATATCAAACTTCTTTACAACATTCTATTGTATAAACTGAGCAGCAGTAGAAGATGTACAGTCAGTGATGATTGCTGCTTTTACCCATTTTGTATAATAGTCAACAACAACAATGATGTACGCATTTTCATTTCGCATGGGCATGATGGAATGCATGAAATCAATACCCCAGATGTTGAAGGGTTCCAATGGTTGGATTCACTATTGAGATTCCTCCATTCGAGCAATCATTCCACCATCTCATTGGCAACGTTCAAAAGAGTGGAGGTATTGGTGAGAATCCCTAAAGATTGTTGGCTAATAATACCTTACCATTAGGATTTTAATGGTTGTGCATCTCCTAGCATAGTGGCCCCCACAAGGACCCTGATGAGCATCCTAGAGAACACATAGTTGATTAGCATCAGGGACACACCAATGAACCAGGCCATCAACGTACATCTTGTAGAGGTGTCCATTGATCTTCTTGAAGCATTTTACCTGGTGAAGAAACTATTGTTTCTTTTGGTGGTCCAACCCTTATGGCATCTCTTGAGTGAGAAGATAGGTGAGAATGCCATCATACCAAGCTTAATGGACAATTTTTCACTTATAGCCCCAACAGAGAGGAGTTCATCAAGAAATAGATCAGATAGTGAACTTTCTTCCTCTTTGTTGTTCCATCATAACCAAGACAGGTGGTTAGTGACCACATTCTCAATTCCTTTTTGATCTACCATTATAAGATTGAATTCCTGCAAGATCACCAACCACCGTATGACACAGGGGATCACCATTGGCTTGTTCATTAGGAAGTGAATTGCATTATGGTCCATGTGCACAAACACTTTGTATTCAAGCACATAATGCCTGAACTTCTCTAGAATGAACACCACTGCCATCAATTCTTTTTCTATGATAGTGTAGTTTAGTGCACCTAGAATGCTTTGGCTACCGTAGTGGATGTAATATAGATGATTTTTGTCATCCATCTCTGTAAGCACAGCTCCTAAGGCGTAATTTGATCCATCCATCATGACATGAAATGGTCTAGACCAATCAGGTGCCTATAAAATTGGATTTTATACAAGTTTCTTCTTTAGTTGTTGGAATGATTTTTCACATTCATTGGTCCAGACAAATGGAACATCCTTCTTTATCAACTCAACCAATGGTTTTGCAATCTTTGAGAAATTCTCTATGAATTAACAGTAGTGGCCAATGTATTCAAGAAATGACTGAACATCTCTGATGATTTCTATTTGGCCAGTAATTCCTTAGATGACCCTTATTTTTTTAGGGTCTACCTCAATTCTTACTTGTAAGATTTAGTGCCCCAATATAATGCCCTCTTGGACCGTCAAATGACTCTTTTGCTAATTGAGTGATAGATTTTTTTCATCACATCTTTTTAGTACTTACTCAAGGTGATCTAAGGCTTGCTCAAATGTAACTCCATAGGTGAAAAATTCATCCATAAAGACTTCCACATCACGAGGGATCTGCTATTGAAAAATGCTTAAGACCAGGCATTGGAAGGTAGTAGGAGCATTATACAAACCAAAAGGCATCTTGCGGTATTCAAAAGTTCCCCAAGGACTCATGAATGTTGTTTTGGCCTAGTCTTCTAACATGATCTAGATTTGGTTATAGCCATTATAACCATCCAAAAAACTGTAAAAGCAATGCCAAATATTATGTCTAAGACCTGATCAATGAATGGCAATAGAAAATGGTCCTTGAATGTTGCCATATTCAGTAGTCAAAAATTGATGCAGACCTACCATTTTCCTTCTTTCTTTAGCATAATTACAAGTGGGCTAATCCACTCACTATCTGCAATGGGATAAATGAACCCTACCTTGAGGAGTTGTTTGATTTTCTCCTTGATAATCTGCTTTAATTTGGGATTCAATCACCTCTATGGCTTCCTCTTTGGCTTCATGGCTAGGTCGGTGTAGATACAATGCTAGCATATCCTAGGAGTAATCCCTATGAGTTCAGGATATGACCAAGCAAATGTTGCTAACCAATTTTCAACCACTTTCAATAGCATCTTTTTCTATTCTTAAGAAACATTTGCATTGATTATTACTAGCATTCCATTTTTTAAGAATACATATTCCATGCCTACAAGTAGAGTTCTTAATTCAAGGGACTCTTGCTTAAAGTTTTCAGGAATTTCCAACTCCCCCAATAGGTATCATCATTTGCATTATCAAAAAGTTTGTGATGAACTTGCTCTAGTTCATCCATGCCTGCAACATATGTGCATGTTAGGCTCTTAGTAGGTTCTATGCAAAGTGTGTTGCTTTCAGGATTAGTAGTTACCCACTGGGTACCCTCTTTTTTTGTGGCTACTATGTATAGACATCTTTGAATATCTACTTATGGTGCACACTGCTTGCATGTAGAGATGGATGCTTTTTTTATGGACTAGAGTTTCTACACACAATTATACCTTGTATTGCTATATGTAATGCATGAAACTCACTTCTTCTTGATCTTCCCGAATGTATTTTCTTTAGATATTTCCAAGGAAAGGTCTCTAATGCCCATTCTTGCATCAATGGTGCTTAGCCATGTCCTTCCCATGATGATTGGGAAGTCCCCTTTACAGTTCTCCACCTTGATTACTAGGAAATAAGTAAGATAAGACCACCCATAGATAGTGGTCACAATGTCTTCCACTAGTCCTAATGGAATAGTAATGGACTAGTTTGCGAATTTTGATTTGATATTACTCTTCTTGAGAGGAGGTAGGTTCCATGCAGTATATATCTCATGAGAAATTAGGTTGATAGTGGAACCTAAATTAATTAGAGTTTTGCACAATTCATTCCCAACAATCTACAAACAAATAAGAGGACTTCTAGGATCAACTAGTTTCCTAGGAAGGTTGTTAGCTTAAATCCAATCAGATATGGCATGAGTGAGCATAATAGTGTGGATTTGGGGTGGGATTTAGTTTGAAGGGAACTTGAGGAAATTTGATATAGAGGAATATGGAGAAATAGGATTTCCAACTACATGTGTATGTGAGATCTTAGGCATACTGTTGGGTCAGAAGAAAGGTCTTTTCTTTGATCGAGTATCTGAACCACTTAATTGATGAATCAATTGTAGATTAATGGCCTTGGTAGTGTTGTTTTGTTGCAGTTGAGCTAAGAGTTTACCCTACATAGATGGATTAGGTGATAGCTGTGTTAAGGGTGGAGGAAGATGTGCAACAACAAGAGGAGGATAAGGATAAAAGGTGGTATCCCTCCTTGCATGTGGAGACTAAGTTCAATAATAGTTAGGAGGGTAGTAGTAAGGTTGAAAACTAGAAATGTGACTGGAATAGTCATGTGGAGATAGGTGTTGCTCAATGTAATACCCATATGGATCAAGTTGTCTATAAGGGTATTGTTGCCTTTGTGGTGTTAGCTTCCATGACTGTGGTTGCTGCTACTATTGATACTACTCATATGATTGCAATGGAGTTTTCCTTGGATAATATTGTTGTTGTTGGTGGAACTGCCTAGAATTGCCTTAAGGATAAGGCAATCTTCTGGATGTTTGCCTTTGTGCTACTCGTGGATTCAAAGCATATGCCCTAGACTCCTATAAGTGCGACACTATGGGACAACATCCCTTAGGATGTTCATAATAAATGTCACATCCAGCATCATCATCTGATTCAGTTTCCACAAGTTCCTCTATTATAGCAATCTTGCCTTACCTCTTTGATTGATACATTCGACATCCTTACATCTCCTACAATCATGATCACTACATTGTTCTTTTGACTCTTCAGTAATTTTTAGGATATCTTGAAATCTGCCATCCATTGGCTAAAATTTCATATTGAAATTTTTGAAGTGGCAAGGTTTTTCTATTTACCACCTCATTAAGTGATGATTCTTCCTTGTTGTCACAAAATCAAACCTCCCTCTTACAAATGGAAGGATCACGTTTGTACTCTTTTGCACATTCTCTTTTTCTCAATTCTCCTTCTTCCTTCACTACCTACTCAATCAACCATTGAATCTAATGAGCTCTTAATTCTAACAATAACCCTTGGGCATAGATGCTAAGAGTTCTCCTCGTTTCTGATTAGATCCCATCTATGATGTGGCAAAGTTGCTCTAATTGAGAATAACCATGGCTAGGACATCTATGCAATAAGGAATAGTATCCACCTATGGTGACATACAAGAGTTCATGTGTCCCTTTTTTTCATCCTTGGTTCTGCCTCCTCAAGTTGGACACTCAGAAGTACATATGATACTTGTCATTGGACAGTTCGAGCAATGTACTTCACTATTTGATAGATTCCAGTTCTAAGGACTAGTACCAATTTTTTGCTTCTTTAATGAGTGTCCTTGGGAATAATGTAAGTTTTTGCCACTCATTTTCTATATTTTTCAAGGCACATGCATCTTGAAAAGCTTGAAGATGATTCTACAGATCTAAGTTATATCCCCCTTCGAATCTAGGAATATTGTTCATGTCTATCCTCTTGATCTGACTATCCTTTATGTGCCTTATGGGAATTCTTACTACATCTACAATGTTAAGCATGCTTTGAGTAGCAAGCAAAGGCCCATCAAGGCTATGATTTTGGTGTCTACGATGCCCTTTGCTACCCCTTCGTTCATGGAAACGAGTTTCTCTTGACTGCCCATGTCCTAGGTCTTGACTTGCCCAATGGTTCCTTCTATCATTTCAGTCCTATCAGTCACCTCCATCATGATGATGTCCCCTATAGTTGTAGTCAAAGCTAGAAGAGGAAGAAGATAATTATGAAGGCAAAGAGGAAGAAGAACTAACATCATCACGATGCCTACTACCCCCTCTTTGGTGATCGTGGCCACCATCATGATCTCGTTTCTTGTCTGTATCCCTGCCCTAACTTGCCTCTTTGGATCCTCCTTTATCATTGGATCCATTCTTGCTAGAACCTAGATTATGAATCATGGATTGTAGGTTCTAGTTTGACCTCCTTCACCAAAGTCAAAGAGAGAAATTTACTAAATGAAAAATCCCTAGAGAAGGATTCACCATCATCTTTTTGGTACAATAGGTTTGGGGAATCATTGAACAACTTCCCCTTCATAGATTTGTAGTGTTATTCTAGTTGTCAATCCCTTAGATATTGTTCTTGAGTGGGATGATAATCCCTGTCATCACTGTCTTGCACAACATACTCAACATGAAGTCCTTGGAGACCTAAACACATAAGAGTTTGTTGGAGTCCCACAAGAATGGATCGATTTGGTAGTAACACAATGTTTCCCTCCATGTCACGCAGTTCATCCTGGTGCAAGATGAAGATGAATTTGGGTACGTACTCATTAGGATGAGCATATACCACTCTATATTGTCAGGGCACCTGCTGCTGTACTCTATCAAACTTGGATGGAGAATCACTCCTATGAGAAGAAGACATCTTGTGTTAGAAAAATAAAAATGAAGTGTGCTTCTTTAAAATTGTTGTAGTAATTGTAATGCATGATATGACTTTAAGGGTTTGTTCCAATGATTTTGAATAATTTTCACTAAATCCTAGATAGCACACATAACAACTAAAAGGTTCCTGGCAATGGTGCCAATGATGAGTGACGAGGTACCCCTATGCCCAACCATATGAATCACAAGAATTCACACATAATTTGATTGAATTTTGTAGATCTTAAGTTCTTAAGTACACTAGTTCTAGGATGTGAAATCTAATCATGACAATCGTTGTCTTCTCAACCATACTTGTGGAGTTTAATTGTATGGTTAAGTATAATTGAGGCATATGATTTTTATTATTTTATATTTTATCTATCTACGATTAAGAATAGGTTGAAATGTAATTTAGAATTAGTTTAACTTAATCTAATTATTGATCAATAACTAACTATCCTAACATAAGTATTCAATCCCGCTCTCCATGCACATCTTAAACATTATAAGATTGCTGGGTTACCAAGAGTTATATGCATGCTCGAAGTGGTCATACTTATGTGCTTAATTAATTAACTGTTGTTGAATCTAATTAGCTTACTTTAGCTTAATTACTTGAAAGCATTAAAGGAAACTACATGAAACATTAAATGCATAAATACAATATTTAAGCTCGCCAAGGTGCTACAAGGTTTGATCAGAAAGATCATCTTTATTTTCACACATACTGATGTGCTTAGGTACAACAATGTTCGAACAAAGATCCGTACACTCAATGACTCCTACTGTAGCCACTTTGGAGAAAACAAACTGCAAGAGCTTCGTTATGCTATGACAAAAACTATATTCAAATCGTGTGCCCAAGTGCTATATTTATAGGTCAACATATACCCCATGATATCAAATATTTAACCTTACATCTTGGGGCCCAATATCGGGTATCTAAAATTGAGGCTCTGAAATTGCATATCCAATATTGGAACATACCTAAACACAATTCATAACTAATGTATTAATCACTATATGTTATTTTATTCAAAAGAAAGTATGCATGTTTACAAAAAAAAAAGTCATTCATATATGATACATTTCTCCCTTGCAATGCAAATATATGATTTTTATTAGTTCCTAAACATCTAGATGTAGGGAGAGAATGTATAATAGCTAGAAGAGCTACAATAAATCAAGTAAATAGATAGATAGATCTTACTTTTGTATGTAGGGGATGTAACCTCCCTAATTGAATTTTATTATTGTTGGAATTACTATCATACTTCAACTACATTCGAGAATCACTATCATGCTTTAACTATGTTATGAAATCACTATCATGCTCTAACTACATTCCTCTAAAGAGAAGCCAGCTAGCTAAGCTTATTATACCTACTTTTTTAATACTTCAGTGACCAAGATAAGTGTGGCTTTGCCATTGTTACATTCCCTTAGACTGTAGAAAATCCCCTAAAATTGTCATTTTGAATAGAGTCTTAGGCTTCAAAAGGCTTGTGGTAGATGTTCTTAACCATGCCTCTGAAGACAAGCATTAGTTTTGACACTTCCAACAACATTTTGAAGGTCAGAACAATAAGTTTCACCCAAGTAACACTAACATCAGAATCACTTGCCAACATCACCACTTTATCTTACTTTAAAAATAGATTCTCTAACCTTGATTTTACCTTAGTCAACCCTATGATGACTAGTTTACATCATCCCTCAGATGATCCTCATCAATTTTGGAAATTCTAAGAACCTTAGAAGCGTTGGATCAACATGGTTCATATGTATGATGCTTAGGTGATGTTGACGCTAGCATCACTTGCATGTCATGACATCAAAACTTAGCTTCAAATGATAATCTTGGCTCCATGTGATCTTTGGCATCTATTCAATATCATCTTAATGATGATTAACCTTATTTCATGCATTGAAAATGATCCTTGGAGCCTTGAAGTGGAATTTTTTAGTGCAAAATGACAAGTAATGTTGCCACAAGTGGCATTGATGCTAGCATCACCCAATGTTCCCTACATCACCTACCTCATACACATAGTTCTAAGTTCTCAAAAGTGAACTTCTAATTCCCAATTTCAAATTCTAGGAATTTTAGGTAATCCTAGGCCGATAGATACTAGATCCTAGCATCAATTCAAGGTTGATTTCTAAAGTTATAGAGCATTTTTTTTTGAATTTTGAAAGATCCATAATGTTAACATTTGCATAATCTTATATTCCCTACATAATCCATAGTCATCCTAGCATCATTTGTAGTCTATGAACTCAATCCTAACACTTGTATCATTGACAACACATGCAAACACATTAATGCAAGTGTCACCATTACAGGTACTAGTATAGCATCATCACCCCAACATTATTACTTCACCATGAGACAACATCTAGAAACAACCTATTTAGACTTTGAATAAGATCTAAATAGCATTGACAAGCTTCCCATTCATCTATGAACCCATGAGATATCAAAACTCATCATTTGAATTCTCCTTTTTCTTATAGATTGAGTTCCAATTGTTAGTTTCCCTTTGTGTCACATCCATTATAATTGTTACCTCTCTTTAAGAAGCAAACTTTGTTATTTTATTGAATAAAGCATTCTTTGTTTATTAGGAAGGGAAAATCCAAACCCTATTCTATATATTAATGTCTTATCTATTATTCGCTTTACACTTCTTGTTTATTCTAAATGTATTGATATTATTTATATTTTTTTATTTATTGTCCAAATTTCATCACTCTTATAATTAGGTTTATTACTATCCTTTGATTCCATGTTGTTTATAAATCATCAGTGGTAGGTTAGCTCTGTATACAATTGGAGGACTATGCCCCTTCATTTCATAATCATCGATGTATCAAAACATTCATTTCATAATCATCGATCTATCAAAATATATCATTTCGAAGATCATTTACAATCACAAGTCATACACTTGAACATGTGAGTCATAGAGGTATTTATGTAGATATATGAAAGAAAATTTTTGCAAGAACAAAGCTACTATGTTGTAGTAGATAAACCAAGATATCATATACATAGAGCACACAAGCATGCATGCAAATTACAACTGACAATAGTTGTATCGCTATTGAAAGCTACAATGCTCCTTACTAGAAACAAATTACTAGGTGCTTACTATAAATCACTTGTATATGTTATGTCAATACGCTAGATATCTTAGGAGGGATTTTGGATATGAAGAAGCCTTCCTTCTATGTGGATAGAGGCATATCTAGCTATAATAAATTATTTTAAATAATTGTTAGATAGATTGTTTCAAATAACCCATTTGTAGCCTTAGGTGAAATAAGTAGCACTTGAGGTGGATTAGCTACAAGAACATCTCCAATTGGTTGAGATAGGTTTATTAGCTAAAGTAGCCTACCCTTATCCACTTATAGAGTTAGATTCAATAACATGTTATCTCAACTCTAATCCAAAGTTAGACATAAGTGTTTTCCTTCGCAAAAAAATCCAGGATTGGGAGCCTTGTTGATATAATTATGTCATGTTCTCTTTATTTATCAATTAGAATTACTTGTGAATAGTGTGTTCATTCAAATGAAAAAATAGAATAGCATATCTATCTAATCTTGAGGGTCTTTTGAACAAGAAGTTTAGTAGGAAAACTTGAGAAATGAGGTCTAGGCTAGCAAAGAGTTTTGACCCAAATTGACTTTTTCTCCTTGCTTGGGTATAAAGGTATATATCCACTCTTAGCCATTTACAAATGATAAGGAATGCTTAATGTAGTCATTTTAGCATTGTGGAAATGCTATGTGATCACGATCACTAGGGCACTAGGGAACTCAACTAGTAAGGCATTGCTAACATAGTATACCAAGAAACTTACTTGCTAAAGCCCTTAGAAGCTTGCTAGTAACCAACATTTGAAGTAACAAAGCTCATCTAAAGAGCCTCGATATATTTTCATGGTTTATTTATTAAATGGATTGCAAATTAAGCATATCATAATCATTATACTAACTAATTATTCAAAAATAGCATATATTAATTTGGAAACTATGCCATAAAGCTAAATTGCATTGTGAATTTAGTATAACAATCTTGAAAATGGAATAAGAAAGTAGGTATGTAAACAAGCTACTGCATAATGTAACTTTGTAGCTAAGGTAATAAGACAAATTGTGAGGAATAAGGCTATGAGGAAAAACCTACAAGAGTTGCTTGGTAGACATAGCCCTTTTCACATAATCTATGTAAGCTAAATCTCTTTGTGAATTTGATAGAAACACATTCAATGAAGAAACTTTTCCTTACATGAGCCATAGCTAAGTGTAGCATATATAGATTTGATTTGAATGACTAACCCCATCCTCCCTAGTTTCATGGCTTAAAACGTACCATTTATGTGTTGATTTTTCTATTCACCTATTTTGAAGATCAAAACTCATTGTAAGTTTTAGTAAATATTCATGAATTCCTAAATTTTTTTAATTCTATGGATGCAACTTGAAATAGCCTAGTGCAATCATCTATGGAGGTGTTGGTCAATCCCATGGACTAATTCTCTATCCCTTATGAGAAGCACTAAAAGGCCCATATCATTATATCATATATAAACCTTGTATCCAAGTAAGTACAAGGAAATGGTCTTCCCTAATCTTGAATATATGATCAAGTGGACTTTTTCCTATTATCCAAACTTCCCTTGCATTTGAGATTGGATTATTTATTTCATTTCTAATAAAAGTAACTAGTAAACTTCTTTAACCTTTTGAATAGGAACTTAAGATTGCACATTGAAAACTACATCAACCCTAACCCATAGATACGAAGATACTAATAGTGTGTTGATTTGTGCTAAGGAAACAAACTCAATGATGAGGCTCATAAGCAAGTAATAGTAAGCTTTTGGATAAGGCTATAAGGAACACATGTGGATGAGGGTGAAAGTAGTGCAATGACTTAGTAAATCATGCATGGGAACTAATGTCATTACATGGAACCCAACTATTTATAAGGGTAAGAACCTATACCTTGATTGATGTTTAAAGATCCTCAGTGTATTGGCATATTTTCAAAGAAGTTCTTATTAACAAGTGGATGCTTAGAAGTCTACACATGCATCTAAATAAGCAAGCTCCTTACTATAAAGCTATAATTATTGAAAACTAACTCAATCCTTGGAGCAACAAGGAATTTAATAGTCAGTCAGCTATTGAAGCATTTCTCCTCACATGCTTAGCAATTGATACTTGACCTTTTTAAGCAATGATGTGATGAAAAAACAAGTTGTGAAATAGGTAGACAATTATGTAGCCTTGCTACATAAGGCTAGTTTTTAGATTTTGGATTATTCCTTGACCTTCCCACGACATGTAGCCCTCATAATAATGCTTGCCTCATCTATTAATGCTAGATCCATTTGAAAAAATGCTATTGGTCTTTCTTGGTTCTTATGAATACACCTACCTTGATGACTAGTAAATTCTAGTAAAATCCTCTCATTTTCCTCCTCTAGTACGGAAAAAGATGTGTCTATCAAGTTCTTACTATCATGACCTTCTCTATAACACTCAAGAATGAAGTAGTTATGCTAGCTACTAAAATGAAAAATTGCTGATTAACATTCTCTCCTAGGCCACACAAGTAAGGGATTGTAATTCATTACCATTAGTAGATCTAATTGACTAAATATCAAGATCCTTGCTCTAGCATCATGATATTGGAGAGTTGTGTAGGCTTTCTCTAATATTGTTACTAGGTATGCTTTCTAATAAATTTACTAATAAAAGACAAGGTTATTAGCTAAAATAGCTAATCAAATAATACTATAGCAACTATAGGTACATGTGCCCATGTGTGCTTGAAGCCATGGTAAGGCATGGTGAATGCAACATGAGCATCTCTTGACCCTACCTTGTTAGTTCACTAAGTAGTGGTAAACCTAAAGGCCTTGTATGGAGGATGTAATTATTTCCTATTGTTGTTGGTCCTTTGAACACTATCTTTAAACTCAACAACATTGATAAAATGACTATCACTAAAGCATGGATGAAATTGATTTATTCATGGATAAATAAAATAGATGTTCCTTTTGATATAAAAATGGACTTAGAAAATTCAGATAATAATAATTATTTTTCAAATAAAAACCTCAATATCATTCTTGATCAAGTGTGTCTCTTTTGGCTATGTCAATGTGAGGTTGTTGATGTGATCCCATTAATGCGAGGTCATCAACGTGATCTCATCGACACATGGTCTAACATGTTGATGCATACGTGTGGATATAGTGTCCATTTTTGCCTATATAAATGTGTGAGCCAACCGCATTTATGGATTGTTAAGTTAGATTGTAGGGGAGCTCTTGTAGTTTTTCTTCCTAAAAGTTAGAATATTTTCTAAGTGTCCATAGTAGGAGTCAAAGAGTATATAGATCTTTATTCAAACACTGTTGTACCTAAGCACTGCAATGTGTGTGGCAATAAAGACAATCTTTCTGATAAACATTGCAGCACTTGGACTAGATCAATTATTTCCTTTAAGCATTTAATATTTCAAGAAATTTCCTTTAATGTTTTAAGTAATTAAAGTAATTAATTAGGCTAAATTAAATAGTGATTAATCATAGCACATAAGTATGACCACTTTGAGCATACACTTGGTACTTGGTAATCCTAGTAACGCTTAATGTTTGGTAACCTATTAGCGTTAAATGTGTTGAAGATGTGTACAGCAAGTGGGAACGAATGGTTATGTTAGGATTAGTTAAGTGTTAGCTAGTTAGATTAATTTAGCAATTAATTACCTTATTCTTTATTCTTTATTCTTAAGAGACTTAGAACATAAAAAATAAAAATGATAAAAATCATATGCCTTAGTTATACTTAACCATACCCTTGTACTCACAAGTGTAACTAGGAAGATAATGATTGCAACAGTTGATTCATTTCCTAAACTAGTGTACGTAGAAACCTAGAAGTCCTTGGAATTTGACCCGATCATGCATGAATGCTAGTGATTCATATGGTTGGGTGTAGGGTCTACTCACTACTCATCATTGACATCATCCTTGGGGACTTTTAGTTAGTGACGTGTGCTATCTAGGACTTGGTGAAAATTGTTTAAGATTGTTGGAATGAACCCTAAACTTGCAATCAATCAAATAATAATAATAATTAAAGCACACTATTATTTTTATTCTAAGTGAAAATGTCTTCTTCTCATAGGCATGATGAACTGAAATCGCTAGTGCTCTAAGAATTCAAAATGATGTATACTCATCTAGGTGAGTTTGTGCTTGATTTCACCTTCATCCTACACTAGGATGAATAGCTACGATGAAGAGACATGGAGGGCAATGTTGTGTTGTGACCCAATGATATGTTCCTAGGATGCTTCTCCAAACTCTTAAGAGGTTGGTCATCCAGAATTTTCATAAAGAATAAAATGTGTAGGACCATGACTATTGGGACTACAGTCCCACAAAAACACAACACAAGAGAGATCGGCACCAGGAGAAGCACCATGAAGCTACAAAGGAAAAACGGTTCACTAACCCATTATTCTTGCTAAACCAAAAAGACAATAAGGATCCTTCCTTTGGGGGTTCTCAACATGAAGACTCTCCACCCCTTGACTCCAATAAAAAGGGCTTAAACCTAAATTTATAGTCCACTATCAACAATCTCAGTTCAGGCAAGAGTGGATCCCATGATCATGGGGGCTACAAACATGGGAGTCAGGGTAGGGGCTTGGGAAAGCATCATGGTGATGATAAATTTGATGCTCATGGCTGTGACAAGTAGAGAGGATGTGGCAGACATTGTGATGATGGTAGTCTTCCTCGCTCTTTGTCCTCTTCATCTACATCTTTTTCTTCCTCCTCTGAATCTGATCAAAACTATAGAGGATGAAACCGTGATGGAGGTGAATGGTGAGATAAAAATTATCCTATGCCCCACCATGAATAAAGGGGTAGCAAAGGAGATCATAGGCATCATCAAAATCATGATGATCCTTTGCTTACAACTCATAGTATGTTGAACATTGCAGAGGCTATGAAAATTCTAACCAAGCATGTAAAAGATAGTAGAATCAAGAGGTTGGAAATGAACAATATCCCTAGATTCAAGGGGAAATAACTTAGATCTACATATCCATCTTCAAGCCTTTAATGATGCTTGTGCCTTGTAAAACATAAAAAATTATTAATAGAAACTTAAGCTATTTCCCAAGATACTCATAAAAGAAGTTGAAGGTTGGTACCACTCCTTGGAGTCGGAATCAATCCATAGATGGAGTATGATGCTTAAGCTATTTAATGACAAATATCAAACATACTCTCGATTTTCCAATTTGAGAAAGTAGATCTAAGGTTGGTGACAAGGAACACATGAACCCTTGGATGCAACCATGGATTGATATTATTCTCTCTTGCACAGATGTCTTGGCCATCGTTATTCTTAGTGGGAATAGCTTTGCCATATCATAGATGGGCTTTGATCAGAAACATAAAGAACTCCTAGGGTTTATGCCCTAAGGGAGATTGTTAGAACTTAGAGCCCATTAGACCCAAAGGTTGATTAAGTAAGTGGCAAAAAAAAGAAGGAGAATTGAGAAAATGAAAAAGTGTTAAGGAATATAATTGGGATCCTTCCTTCAAAAAAAGTGATGTCCAATTTTGTGACAATGAGGGGGAGGCACCACTTGATGAAGTGGTGCAATGAAAAACCTTGCCAATTCAAAAATATGTTTCTAAAATTTTGGACAAGGTGGATAAAATGTAGGACTCTTTAGATGAAAAGTTCCAAACTACTCTGAAAATTACAAAGGAATCCAAAGAGCAAAGTAGTGATCATGATTGCAAGAGATGGAAGTAAGCTAAATGTACCTACCAAAGGGGTAAGGGGGGGCTATTGCAGTAGAAGACGTTGTGGAGTTAGAATTAGATGATGGTGGTGGATGTAACATCTATCAATATGAACATCCTAAGGGATGTTGCTTCATTGTATCACACTTACAAGAGTCTGGGGTGTATGCTCTGAATCCTAGGCTAGCAAGAAAGAAAGCACCCAGAATATTACCTTATCCTTAAGGCAATCCTAGATAGTTCCACCAACAACAAGCTTATTATCCAAGTGGAGCTCCATCATAATCATTTGAGTAGTACAAATAGTGGCAGCATCCACAATCGTGGGGGATGCCACCACTAAGGTATTAGTACCATTATAGGAAGTCAAATCCATATAGGTACTATGTTCAGTAGCCCATGTCTCTGCATGACTCTTCCAATCATGCTTCATTCCAACATTGCTAATATCCTCTGGAGTATTACAAAGCTTATTCTCCATCTCCTAGAGGAGAATCCTTATTTCATTAGTACCCTCCTCATCCTTCTACACATGTCTCTCCACCCTCAACCCAATTACCATGTGCTCCATTAATGTAGGAGGAACTTCTAGCCCAACCACAGCAATGTAATGCTACCAAGGTCGTTAACTTACAACCGATTCCTCAGCTGAATGGTTCAAAACCCAAACCTTTAAAATGACCATTTTTCTAAACCAATAGTCCTACATAGCCCTCACTGACTCATGCAACTGGTTGTCCTATGTCTCCTTTATTCTTTACATCTATTCATTTTGAGAACCCTTCAAACCAAATACCTCCCAAGATTTACATAGTCATGTTAACCCACACTATATCTAATTGATTCAAGGCTAAAAACCTTCCCAGGAAAAGAGCTGATCTAAGGGTTTTCTTGATTTAGGTTCTAGTGTCAATCTAATTTCTCATGAAATGTACAAAGCCTAAAACCTTCCTCCTCTCAAGAAGAGCAACATTTGTAGAATTGGCAGATCAATCCATCACTGTTCCCTTGGGACTAGTGGAGGACATTGTAACCACTATCTATGGGTGGTCCTATCATGCCAATTTCCTAGTGATCAAGGTTGAAAACTACAAAGGGGACTTCTCAATCATTATGGGAAAGGCTTGGTTGAGCATTGTTGATGTGCAAATGGGCATCAAAGACCTCTCCTTAGAGATTTCCAAGGAGAATGAATTTGGCAAAGTTGAGAAGAAGAGAGTTCCATGCATCATGTATAGTGATACAGGGTGCAACTATGTGCAGAAATTATGGTCTATCAAAAGCACATCAATCAAAGCATGCAGATAGTGTGTAGATGAACTTGAAATTCAAAAGTGCTTGTACGTAGCATCCACAAAAAAAGAGGATACCCAGTGGTTGACAACAAATCCTAAAAGTAGCTCAACCCTTTTCATGAAACCAATTGAGAGCCTAACTTATGCCTATGTTGAAGGAATGGATGAATTGAAGCAAGTTCATCACCAAATCTTCAATGAAGAACATGATGATGCTCACTAGGGAGAGTTGAAAATCCCTAAACATTTCAAATAGGAGCCCCTAGAGTTGAAAACTCTACCTACAGGCATGGAGTATGCTTTCCTAAAAAATGGTAAGTTGGTAATGCCAACCTTGCCCTTGAATAAAAAAATATGATGTTGGAGGTGGTTAACAAATTGCCAATAGTATTTTCTTGGTCATATCTTGAACTCACTAGGATTGGTCCTCAAATATGCCAGCATCACATCTATATTGATCCATCCATAAAGCCAAAAAGGTAACCATAGCAACAGTTGAACCCCAAGTTGAAGTAGATCGTCAAGGAGGAGATTGAAGAACTTCTCAAGGTGGGGTTCATCTATCCCATTGTGGATAGCAAGTGGATTAGCTCACTTGTGATCATGCCAAAGAAAGGTGGCAAGTGGTGGATCGTTATTGACTTTAGGCTATTGAACATGGTGACATTCAAAGATTATTTCTGATTGCCATTTGTAAACTAGATGTTGGACACTATTTCCAAGGATTGATATTACATCTTTCTACATGGTTATAGCAACAATAACCAAATTCATATTGTGTTAGAGGATTAGGCCAAAATTACATTCACAAGTTCATGGGGGACGTTTCCACATAGAAAGATGTCATTTGGTCTGTGCAACACTCTTGCAACTTTTTAATGCCTTGAACCTAGCATTTTTCAATAGTAGATTAGTAGTGGGGTGGAAGTCTTCATGGATGAATACTCTACCTATGATGCTACATTTGAGCAAGCCTTAAACTAGCTTAAGAAAGTGCTTAAAATGTGCATGGAGACTAGTCTTTGGCTCAACTAGCAAAATAGCTAGTTCATGGTCCAGGAGGACATTGTGTTAGGGCATAAACTCTTATAAGCAGGGATTGAGGTGGGTCCTAAAAACATTAGGATCAACCAAAGAATTACCCATTAAACAAAAACCAGTAAAGATGTTTGATCATTCCTTGGACACACTGGCTACTACTGATGATTCATAGAGAATTTCTCTAAGGTCGAAGAATTGTTGGTTAAGCTTACAAAGAAAGATGCTCTATTTGTATGGAGTGAGAAATGCAAAAACGCATTCCAGCAACTCAAACAAAAGCTTGTAGAAACTAAAATTCTATGAGCACCTAAGTGGTCTTGACCATTTCACATCATGATGGATGCATCAAACTATGCCTTCGAAGCAATGCTTATATAGTTACATGATTAAAAACGTCCTCATTGTATCCATTGTGCAAGCTAAAGAATTTTGGATGCATAATGATGAATCATAGTTTGCCAGGCCCCAATATCAGGTACGTGATATTGAGTACAAGATATTAGGTACTCAATATCTTAGCCTGGATATGATATCGTATACACGATATCATGATTCCTATGTTGGTCTATAAATATAGCACTCAGGTGCATGGGAAGGGTCTTTTGGCTGATAAGTCCTTAGGTTGATTCTTTTTGTCAGTTTTTAGTTAATTTTCAATTCCTTTTCCCAAGTGCATGCCCGCAATGTGATGCTTGTAATTGTATAGAACCTTTGTTCGAGTGTGACATACTTGGACACGCACACGATCAACAGTAAAGATTAAGACTACTCCATCATTGCAGTATTCATTTAGTTTTTAATTGTTTAATTGTTATTTATTATTTATTATTTTCTTAGTTAATATTTATTTATCATCATTTACTATTCCTGTTGTTAATGTGGAATGAGTACATCTTAATCATGAACATTTAAGTGTCACTACATGGAAACCTAGTAGTGCTCGAGTAATGTGCACTTGGTAATCCTAGACGTAGTACACGAAGTCAAAGATGCATACAGATGATTAAGGATGGATGCTCATCGCACTTAGGCTATCTTAGATCTTATTTCATATTTCTTATTAGCTTAATCAAGATTATTTCTCATTGTCTTTAGGAGTAGCATAGTATTAGAAACCACATCATATACCTCACTTTGGACTAAATCACATGTGACAAAGCAAATACTAGTCTAGATGGGAAGATAGTGAACTACGATCAACATATAACTGTCTAGGTGCCACAACTAGTCCATCTGCGAATTTTGATCAGATCGGGCATACATGCTTGTATTCGTATGGTTGAGCATAGGGGTACCTTATCGCTCATCATTGGCCCCATTTTCGGGGACGGTGCTAGTTATCTAGATTAGTTATATCATACAAGATCGTTATAATAGGGTATTAACGATATATCTTTTAGACAAAGAAATTAAATTCAATTAATTCACACACAATTCACAATAATGTCTCTTTCACAACATAATGATAAGGCAACATCTAGCGAGGTAATTCATTGAAGAACCAATGAAGATGTTTGGAGTACTCAATCTTATGCAGGAGTTTCATCTGTTCATAGACGCCCCAATGATACTCAAGGACTTTTGTCATCTAACTCAGACCCCTCTAGTGAAGATGGGACATCCCCTAGAACAAGGGGGCCCGTATGGCCTAAGACCTTCTCAATGGATAGCAAGAGTACATCAGGGGATGATTGGGAGACTTACAAAAGTCATGACGAGTTTTTCAGTTCCCTCTCTTTCTCTACTCTTTCAATGTTGAGGTGTGACATGGATGACTATTTTTCAAGGGGTCAGCATAGAAATAAAAATTGAACCCATGGGCAAAATCAAGAATGCCAACATGAACAAAGACAACATTGTCCCAAGTCACAAACTCACAACCTACTTAGTGATGATGAACCCCTACTAGCCACTAAGAGCCTAATGCATATACAAGAGGCTATTCAAATATCCTGTAGGCATCATAAGGAAAGCCATCTACCCAGGCTTGATTTAAACAACTTTCCCAAGTTTTCAGGAGGCTATGATTTAAATCCACAACATCATTTACAAGCCTTCTACAATGCCTGTGCATGGAACAATATTAATAATGGGTGGAAAAGACTTAAGCTCTTTCATATGACATGCGTTTGCGAAGCAAAAGTATGGTATAGGTCTTTAAAGCTGAAATCAATTCATCGTTGGTCTTCAATGGTAAACCTCTTCAATGAAAGATATCAAACCTATGCAAAAGTGTTAGCCTTGAGAAGACAAATCCAAGAGTGGAAACAAGGGCAACATGAACCCTTGGACATGGCCTTAGAAAGATATTACTCTTTGCTAAACAAATGCCTAGGCCATGGGTTCTCCAAGGAAAGGCTAATGTATCACATCATGGATGGGCTTCGTGATGAAATAAGGGAGACCCTAGGGATGTATGCCTCAGGTCAAACCCATCAATTCCAAGAGCTTATTAAGTAGGTAGCAAAAGAAGAAGGAGAAATAGCCAAATGAGAGAATGTTGAAAAATCTCCACAAAACGAAACTCTTTTAGTAACAAAGGTCCATAATCATAAAGAGGAGAAATCAACTCACCTTGAGGAGGTGAAATTGTTTCTACCTTTGCCAATACTAAAATTACTAGATGAAATTGAGGCAAAGATCAACAAGATGACAAAGTGGGCACATGAAAAATGTAGAGAATATGCAAACATTATTAGAGGAAAACCCACACAAGATAACTTTGATGACGAAAACAAATAGAGGATACCAAACCTAGAAATAGGAAAAAACACCATTTAACAATTGGAAAGAAGGACTGAGGAGAATGAGGATAGGGGCTCAACCACAAAACATAAGTATCAATGTGATGTTTGCCTATACGATCACCCAAGAGGCCAATGCACAATCTTGTCACATCGACATGAGCATTGGGAAAGAATGTTACATCCAGATTTCGTACAAAAGTACATGGTTGGATGCATCCTTGTCCCATGACTTTATGTGCAATTCCAAAACTCTTCGTACTATCTGTGGGTAAATTCTTATCAGCCTTAGTATTGTGCTCAACCACTGTGGCAAAACCCCCAATAGTGGGGGAGGCCATCGCCAAACTAGCCACACCCTTCTTATCACCCGAAACCAAGCGCTTATTATGTTGAACACCCTATTTCTCCAACTAGATCGACATCCTCCATTTCACTTCATCATTATCATTCTCCCAAGTATCATCAACCCATGTCCTCTCCTATGGAATCACCACCTCATGTTCCTTATACTTCTCCTTGCTCTCAATATTCTCATCCTTCACCTCCTCCTACATCACCACCAGTAGTACCAGAAGGTTTTGCACCACAGCATCAACCCATAAAAATTACTTGTGCTGCTACTGTCAACAGTAGTGAGGGTCCTCCACAACATCATAAGTGTCCTTTCTTTAGGCATGGACATAGAAAGAGATAGCATAGTTTTGAACCCACTACACTCGCCAACTTAGCACAAGTCCAGCACTGTGATGCACTTTTCTCTTCGAACTCAACGCCTCTTGTTACCTTATCCAGACCAACAATTAACACTCTAACAACCATGCAGCCTAATGAATATGACAATGTGAAGAGACATATCGATTCTTGCATACCATCTTATAGTCATGGGTTCCATAGTGGGTCAACTCCTTATCACATGACCACATCTTATAATCTACCCCACTATGCTTACTTTAATTAAGTGTGTGAACCCCAGTTTAGGTACATTCCTACCACCACACCAAAAGATACCCAGTGGTTTGGATATGACCGAACCCCAATAGTTCCAATATGCATAGATCCAAAATTTCCATTTATTAATTCTTGCCATGATCCAAGGTTTAGTCATGGGGGGACACCCCCGATTCTAACAAGAAAAATTAGTAAATGTTTTTCTTTTTCTTTTTCTTTGGTTTTACCATTTTTTATTTTCTAATTTTTTATTCTCTAATTTTTCATCTTTCAATTTGTCATTTTATCTTTTTGAGGGTGATCTCATCTATGAATAAAATACTCATGTGACCTATCTGATGAGGTGTTGTTCTATGTTATTAAGTCACAAGGAACTAATTATTTGGACAATGAGCCTACACCATCCACCCACCCATTCTATTAATAAGAGGTTCTACTTTGGATATAATGATATTCTTGTTATCATTAAAACTTACAGTAACATTGTACTCATTATGCCTAGAGCGAAACTAAGAGGGAATGGAAAGGGTGTGACATCAAGGGGACTTGTGGATTCTCTTTGGTGACATCTGTAGGTGCTATCATGCAACTTGGTTATACTAAGATCCTTGTAGATTTAACGAAAAATGGAAGTAAGAGTTGTGATAGAGGCACTTATAAAGAAACTCAATGCTATTCTAGGGGGGTCCCACTGGAAAGACATGCACCCATGCCTAAAGGTTTGCGGCTTCTCCGGATCACTTTTGGGAAAGATAAAGTGCAAAAAGTGGTCGAAAGAAGAAAAAGACAAGAAAAAAAAGATAAGAAAGAAGAGAAAAAGAAAAGCAAGGAAAAAAATAAAAAATGAAGCAGAAAATAAAAGACCAAGAAAAACGTGTTGCAGACAAATTTAAATCACTCCTCCCTTGCACAAAATGCCAAGTGATCATATGCCTTGCTGTCATGATGCTCTTATGTTTGTCTATCATTAAGATGAAACAATGCAATGTCACTAATCAAAGGTATGGACTTGATTTTGATCTTGGAGCGAAACACTAATGGTATTTTAATCACACACAACACTTAGAATTCATTGTGCTCGAGGTAAGTTACCTCACATCCTGATCTCTGCACTCCCTTCTATAATTCGTCTCATCTCACGGTCCAAGTACTTCTAACTTTTGTCTTGTGTGGCATACAATTCATACCTCATAACGATGGTGCTTAACATGTGTGTGTTTTGTTGCATAGGTGTGGGCTACATTTAACCCTTCTAGTGCCTATGGACATTAAGGTGTGGTTATGCAAGGGAATTATAGGTTGAAACCTACTTTGGGGAGGACCCACTTATGTGACTTTTGTAATTTGTACTTGTTGCACACCACCACATCATTTTATTCCCTCCGAGTACTCCCTTGCCAAATCTATTTTTTCCTTTGTCATCATTTTATCAGACGTTCTTCAGAACCATTACATGTCCTTTTATGTGTCACCTAAATAGATCAGGTTTGACATTAAACTTTTAGGGCAACTTCCTTGAAAAATCTCTAACTCTAGAATCACACTAAGTAATGAATTAAATATTTATTAAAGGTAATAAGTGTTGAACCCAAAAATTTGTTCAATTTTAATAAGTATTTTTGTCAAACTTATGCATTTTAATTAATTTCATTCTATATTTCATATAGTTAATTNTTATATATTTTACATAAACTATATTATAAAATACTATTATATATATATATTATATACGGTGATAGATTTGAACCTGCCATCGTCATCGGATAACAATGCCAACAATGATGTTCCTGGAATTTTGCTAGTTGTGAGCTATCTAAATTATCTTCTTCATTTTTGCAATGTCTCTCCCACCGTTTGTGGTAAATTCATGATAACAAGAATGCTAGATTTGGCACCTACACCAAAAATAATGGATTGGTATCAAATTTTTTTGCATTCATTATTATTAAAATATTTATTTTTTAAATATTGATGCAGGCAATGGCGTGGTGGAGATTGATGAGGATAAGGTGCAACAAAGACCGTGGTAGAGAATTTTGTAGATTTATTTTCTTCTTGGATGAATGCATGGAGCATCACATACACCTCTTTTTCCACTTCCTTGAGAATCCATATTAATTTAAAATATTAAAAAGCCAAGATTGGCAAGAGTACTAATTTTAATGGATTGGTATTGGGTTTTGCAATATCCAGATATTATTGTAATATTTATTTTTAAACCTGGTGGCAGTATAAAAAAGGATTTATCAGGCACCAGAAAATTTAATTTTCTTTGGAAGGAAAAAAGGAGATTATGCATACACACCAAAAGAAAATTCATTTCTGTTGAGAAAATAGGAAGAAGGAGTTGATACCAATAAATTCTATGTCCATTGGAATGAATTATGCTGGAGATTTATTAAAGATTTGTTGAGCCTCGTGGCAATTCTTGTAACTTACAATCAAATTACTGCATTGTGGAGACAATAGAGAAGGATTGCAATTTAGGTAAGCCTCCTTTGTAATCTTTAAATTATTATTTATAATTCAAATTTGATTTAATTATAAGCCTTTATTCTTGAAATTATGATTAGAAGTTAGGATAAAGGTTTATAATTTTACTTATGAGTGACAGGGATAAGTATGGAATTTAATTGGATTCAATTCTAATTGTTTATTGTCTTGATGATTTCTTTGACTTTTTAACCATTCCTCCACAAGATACGACTCGCAAGTCAGTCATAGACGAGGTGACAATTTCTACAACGAAATAAAAAAGAAAATAAATCTAGCACCAAATTTTTCTTGGCTCGTCAGTAAGGTATAAGATAACCAAATTTCTTTAAGCAACCTTACTAACAATTGGTCCTTGTGTGATTATAGATGGCCTCTAAAAGAGGACAGCAAGGAGGACCTTCTGAACATGCAACTAAACACCTAAGAGGAGGCAGAGGCCAAGGACCTTATGCAGAACATGCAAAGCCAGAGGCACAATCATTTAGCATCCATTAGGAAACTCATATCACTACATAATTTGGCCAAGTAAAAGGTGGAGAGGTTAGGGCCAGAGCCTATGAGGAGAAACAATAGCTATTTTCAGCATGGTATGTCAAAGCTAATCAAATATTCCTACAACTGCCATGTCTGTGGGAAGTGTCGGCTTCATCAAAAATTGGAACATCAACATAGATGACTCATTATCCTCAAACAGAAGAGGAGAAACTTCAAGTTCTTCTTCAATGGTATCAATCCTAGAAACCTAGAGTGTAAGACAAAGGAAAGACATCCATAGAGGAGCCACCATCACTAAGAACCACATGAGTTCCACAAGTTTTGAATTTTGTGACTATGTCCAAATTTTGTTTAATCCCACACTGCGGAATGAAATAGTCCATGGTCATTTAATAATCTCATACCTATCCACTATTTTTAATTGAATGAACTTGTTCCTCACTTTGTTTGAATTGAGGACAAGTTTTTATTCAGTCATGGGGCTATGATGAATTGCAATTTTCCAGGCCTCGATATCAAGTACATGATATCAAGTACAAGATATTAGGTATCCAATATCTCAGCCTAGATACGATATCATATACACGATATCGTGATTCCTGTGTTGGCCTATAAATATAGCACTTAGGTACATGGGAAGGGTCTTTTGGCCAATAAGTCTTTAGGTCGAGTCTTTTTATCAATTTTTAGTTAATTTTCAGTTCCTTTTCCCGAGTGCATGCCCACAGTGTGATGCTTGTAATTGTACGAAACCTTTGTTCAAGTTTGACGTACTTGGACACGCACACGATCAGCAATAAAGATTAAGATTACTCCATCATTACAGCATTCATTTAGGTTTCAATTGTTAATTATTATTTATTATTTTCTTAGTTAATATTTCTTTACCATTATTTACTATTCCTGTCATTAATGCAGAATGAGTACGCCTTAATAACAAACATTTAAGTGTCACTATGTAGAAACCTAGTGGTGTATCATGTAGTGCGCGAGTAATGTGTGCTTGGTAATCCTAAATGTAGTACATGAAGTCCAAGATGCATACAGATGATTAAGGATAGATGCTCATCGCACTTAGGCTAGCTTAGATCTTATTTCATATTGCTTATTAGCTTAATCAAGATTATTTCTCATTTTCTTTAAGAGTAGCATAGTGTTAGAAACCACATCATACACCTCACTCTGGACTAAACCATATGTGAAAAAGAAAATACTAGTCCAGGTGGGAAGACAACGAACTATGATCAACGTATAACTATCTAGGTGCCACAACTAGTCTATTCACAGAGTTTGATCGAATCGCACATACACACTCATATTCATATGGTTGAGCGTAGGGGTACCTCGCCGCTTATCACATAACTAAACTACAACATGATAGAGAGAGAATTGATGATTGTGATGTATGCCTTGAAGAAGTTTAGGCAATATGTGCTTGGATACAAGGTGTTTGTGCACATTGACCACATTGTCATTTGCTTCCTCATTAATAAGCCAATGATGAGCCCTCGTGTCATATGGTGGCTGGTGATTTTGCAATATTTTGATCTTACAATGATAGATTGAAATGAAACTAAGAACATGGTCGTTGACCATTTGTATTAGTTATGCTGGAACAACAAATAGAAGAAGAGCTCACTTTTTGATTAGTTTTTTAATGAACTCCTCTTTACTAATGCAATAAATGAACAAGTGTCAAATGAACCTATATGATACAATGGAATCCTCACTTATCTTACCATTCAAAAGATGCCACAAGAATTAAACCACAAGAAGAAATAACAATTTCTTCATTAGGCCAAACACTTCATGGAGATTAATGGACACCTTTACAAGGTGTGTGCCGATGGCCTAGTTCATTGGTGTGTTTGTGATGCTAATCAACTACCCATTCTCCAAGTTGTTCATTATAGTGGCCACTATATAGGAAGACACATGACCATTAAGATCATGATGGTAGGGTACTATTGACCAACAATCTTCAAGGATGCCCACCAATTCATCTACTCTTGTGAACGCTGCCAACGTGATGGTGGGATGACCACTTGAATGAAAGGGCCTAAATAGTGGATCCAACCATTAGAACCCTTTAACATCTAGGGCATAGACTTTATGAGTTCCATCACATCCATGTCAAACAAAGAGGCATACATAATAGTTGCTATTGACTATTGTATAAAATGTGTAGAAGCAACAGTCGCCACCGACTGTACATCTTTCATTGTTGCATAGTTTGTACAAAAAAATGTTATAAATAGGTTTGGGATGTCACATGCACTAATTTTTGATAATAGTACACACTTTACAAGCACTACCTTTCGAAATCTCATGCAATGCTTGAGGGCTGAATATAAATTAACAACACCTTAACACATCCAAGCCAACAATCAACCAATAGTTACCAATAGGGAGATCTCAAAAATCTTAATAAGAATAGTTAGCAAATATAGGTGAGACTAGAGTACAAAACTAAATGATGCCCTTTGAGCTTATCACTCAACATAGAAACTCCCTGTAGGTTACTCTCCCTATGAGCTATTATATAGAAAACTTCCAACTCTTCCTATTCAATCTAAGCTCCGTACACTTTCAACGACTTGTGATCTTGATCTTGACCTGAGCCTAGCACAAAAAGAAAGATTGATCAATCTTAATATGCTTGATGAGAATCAATTAGTGGCCTTGTCGCAAAATGAAGTGCACAAGGCATTCAACAAAAAATGCCATGACCTCAAAATAAGGAAAGTAAAACTTCAACCTAGAGACAAGGTCCTTTATTAGAACCCCACACATGTTCCTCAAATGACTAAGTCCCAACCATTGTGGAAAGGGCCTTATATCATTTATAAAATATTTTCTTCTAGGGAAGTGTTCTACAAACTTGAAAGCCTAAAAAAAAAGCAATTGGTCAACATGCAACAAGTAAAACCCTTCCATGAGCCAAAGCAAACCAATACAAGGAATTCCTCCTTGAATGGACAACCTCAGTCAATTTTTCAGATTTCCTCCTTTCAACCCAATCATGAGGGAGATGGTCATCTATGCTAATCATTAAAAGTGGCTCCTAAGTCTTTTTGTACTTTTTATTTTATGCTTTTTTGTTTTACACTTTCTTTTTCTTTTTACATATATTTGTTTTACGCTTTATTATTCTTCCAATTTTTTATTTTACAACATCGTTAGCACATTTTAACTTTATTGAATATTTTTCATTATTTTGGTGTGAATTTTTATTATTTTCTAATAAAAGTGCTTTATTGCCAACAGGACACAGTGAAGTTGTAGTTGTTTACTAATTGTGGTTTGTACTTAATGGTTTTGATTGCTAATGTATAGTGTCTATTTTTGAATTTTAATATTGATAACTAAGACATGGTTTTCTTTTCATGGAATAGGTAGTGAGTGCATGCCATCCACGCATCCACCAACTTTATGGTCTTCTTTGTTTTCGAAATATGAGGTTCCTTTTTCATTAATGAAACTTTAACAAACTTGTGACCTTGCTAGTTTCCAAACTCGAGAAAGATTTAATGGTTTGAAACTAGTGTGACTTCAAGGGGATTTAATGCTCTCTGTACCTTTCTACTTACTTAAGTGCGTAAGTGTTTTCATGGATTTCTTACCATTCTGTGTTAACCAATAATAGGAAGCTAGCAAGTCTTTTCACAGTGTGGTTCCCATCCAAAAAATCCATAAAAACATAAAATTCAAAAAAAATGATGGGAATTCAAAGCACACCCCTTAGACAAAATAATGGGCTACAAGCACTGGTTATGGAATTAGAAAGATATGTTACCCATGCTTGAAGTTCCCCTCTAACTAAGGCCCTTTCTCACTTCCTGCTTCTCTTTTCTTCTCTAATAAGGAACAATGATTGATTTGTGGGAGCATTCTTATGTCTTGATGGGATAGACTAATCTTAGAATGGCTATGTGAAGTCACTAAAAGTGGTTGGTTTTAATCTAGGCTAAGGATGGACTTTAGTGGGTCAATTAACCATAAAATTCGCAAGGGACTTCATGTGACCACAATTAGAAACATCATTCCACATTTTCTCTCATCCACTAATGATTTCCATAATTCACCTCACTGTTGATTTCCATGTCTCGTTTAATGTCTTAGTTTGAAGTGTTAAAATTCTTAGGTAGATTCTTCCAAATTCAATCCTTAACTTTTCATAACCATTAATTAATTGTGAGGCTTACGAACTCCATGGTTTGAAGATATAAAATGGAAAAAAGGGCATGTGCCTACTATGGGGAGGATCCACTTACATATCTATTGGTTGGGCTAGTTGAGTTCCTTATCCTTAGGCATTTTCACAGTTGAATCTTTTGCATTCCCCATCGGTTGCATCTAGTTGCACTCCTTTGTGGTGTTTCTCCATCATTCTCTAATCAAGCACTTCTTTTTGGACTATCAAACCCTCTTCATGCATTTCCTCATATTCTAGGCTTCTTGTGCCTTCATAAGACTTCAATTTGATGCAAAAACTCCTTGTTTTTATTGTTTTTTTCCAAATTCAAACTTTGGTTAATAGCTCCATCAATGCATGACAAAAATAGTATAAATATTGTGCCACACTCAAAAAATTTTGTAATTTTGCTTGAAACACTAGGGGAGTTTTTCCATTTTTTAGAGCCTAAGCACCTTCTTGAGTCTGTAACTTTCAAATCACTTGTTTGATTTCATCATTTTTCAATCCTCTAGCTACTCGAGGTATGCTCTTTGTTGTGGGGGCCATAAACCTTAGCCTTTTTATAGAATTTTTTTTGAAATTTTTCTAACTCTCCTAAAGGATAATGCATAAAACAACATTAAATCATCAATTGATGAAATTTTAGACCCTTCCAATGGACTCCAATACCTCAATTAATTAAAAAAATATCAAAATAATCAATCTACCATGGTCACAACTTAGCCAAGTGTAACTTCCTAGGGAGAGAAGGTATTCAAACATCATAAGATACACACCACATGCTAATCCTTGATTTGTTGTGACCACAGATGTCACCAAAGGGAAAGCATGGACTTGAAGTTGGACTCCTAACCGAGGGACAAGTTGCCAAGAGTTGGAAAGATCCAAAAACAACCCCAGAAACAAGAAGAAAAGACCCATGCAATGGGATCGCTTTGAGAGGAGCTTGAAGTGGAATTTGTTAGGCATATTTCCTTGGCCAAAACAGAGTAGTCCCACTGAGATGAGGCACCAGGATCAAGACCAAGACTTGAGGTCACTTTGACTGAAGCCTGCCTCAATCAGATCAAGCCTCATGATGTCCAGCATTCAATTCTCCAAGAACTGAACTTTGGGCCATTCTTGGAGTTTGCTCTAGAGGTAGTCAAGAAGTAGTTTCAGAGCTCTTCCATGTCGCTAATCATCACTTTTAGTGGGGAGTGATACATGGGAGAGACTTATGGCTTCTAGAACAACTAGTAGGTAGATGCCACAGTGAAGATCAAGGACATTAATGTGTCCTACTTGGTGAAAGCACTCTCATAGGCTCTTAGCCTACTTGAAATTGGGGCTAAGTTAGCAGTGATCTCAATCCAAGCTAACCCAAAGACTAAAAAGAAGTGGGTTTAGTAGTACTATGGAATGAACCACAAGGAGTATGGTGCACTTACAATGGTAGAACACGCTTATTTCAAGATAGTGGCTTATCACCTCAACTAATAGTGAGGCCCAACAAGGTAACTGCCTTCTTTGCCCATGCATGTATCATTGTAAGTGGAAAATTCCTAGTGAATCTTCCACAATTGATCTATTTAGAGATAGAAAAGTAGTTTAAATAAAATGAACATGAAAGAAAATTCCTACCATTTCCCTACCTCATTAGAAAATTGTGCAAAAGGGCAGGGATAGCCCGCTATGAAAATGACACAATAAAACATGCTCCTGTTGCCTCTTGGGTTGAAATGATGAAAGATAAGGTCCCTACCATGACCAAAGAAGAGGAGTAGCCACCACCCCCACCACCCACTCAAGAAACAATGCCTAATGCTAGTGCTACCCTTGAGCGTAGGCATGAGATTCATGAGAAACTTCTACAGCAGTAATCTATAGGATCAAGTGGTTGTGAGCCATCAATGTACAGATCGACCTTGAGCCACCTTAATGAAGTGGCTCGATCCATAAGTTAGATGGTAAGTGGCGAATCAATGTTTTCTACCTAAAGAATGCGTGTGCCCACATGCTCGAATCTTAGCACCTAGGAAGTAATGATGTCTCTTTAGGGATAGCATCAATTTCCAAAGATTTTTGTGAATGCTGCTACTTTCTTAGTGTCATTAAAGGAAGGTGAGGAACCACTATTCTAGTGATGCAACATCATGGGCAAGAGATGGCAGTTGAACTAGTAGTTGATAGAGTGGCCTAGGCCCTCAATGCACCAGTGACATTTGTACTAAACATCATTGCACTTGGAGATGTGCAAATGTTTGCTGGAATCATATGTGGGAGATTCAATGCATCCCAACATGAAAAGTTATTGGAGTGACTAGTGGGAATTGGGAAACTGATTCTATATGTCTTTGACCTTCTAGATAATATCACTATTATCCAGTCACAGCTGTTTGAGGTAAAGGACAGGTGTATCATATTGGAGGAACAACTTGGAATGGCCAAAACTAAAAACTAATGCTTGGCCTTAGAGGTTGTCGAACTTAGAGTCCACCTCCCCTATTCCACAATACTTAGCTAGGCATCCACAAGAGATGAAGCTTTCCAACAACTTCAGCAAAAACTTAGAGAGGCCAAGTATGCAAAGGAGGCACCAGTCTTTGATCAATCTTTAGCAAATGTAGTTACTTACAACATGCACAAGGACTTGGATCAAACTCGCTAGGAGAACAAGCATCTAACCATAGAAAATCATTGCTTGCACAATGTTGATGCATAGAAATGACAACTGTTAGAATTTATTCATCAATAGCAAGAGCAACTCACCATGGCAAATGATGAATTAAGGAGGTTGACAATAGAGAATCATTATCTCTCAATGGAGGAGGTATGTGTCATTCACTAAAAATTTGAGATTACCACTTGGAAAAACAAGGCTCTTAAATTTAAGAGAGTCAAGAACCACTATAGGGATTAGGTTGACTTGTAGAAAGAAGTTATTGAAAAGCACATCCAAATGGTGAAAGAGAAAGTGAATGAAGCCCTTTAGCAGCTTCGATAAGGAGGTGATGTCTAGCAGCCCATCTTTGATAGACTAAATGAATACAACATAGTGAGAATCTGCGTGAGGAAGCTACAAATCAAGGAGATGATGGAGTATATGGAGCTTGCCAACCTCTGTTATGCAAACCTGGTGATGCTAACTTTCAGATGGTCATGGTTAGAATTGGAGAAGCAAGTGGCTAGCTTGTACTTACTGTATGAGGTAGAGTTCAAGACCCATGAGGAGACCAAGAAAATGCTTGAGATTGCAAATGTAGAACTTGAGGTTCTTAATGCAAAATTCACTAATCAAAGATCAATAGTAAAGAACTTGGCCAAAAGAATGAACAACTACCATGAGCTGTAAAATGCAAGTAAGACATTCGACATTGACCGCAAACATTTCACTGCCTAGTTTGTCAATGCAAAGGAAATGTTCTTGGCAATGTCCTATCCTTGGGATGTTTCCACTTTGACCCACATCCTAATGCTATGTGGACCTTGAACAATCCTAGGGGAAAGGAGGAGAAGATGAAAGCAGTATTGGATGCTTTTCATCTTCTACTAAAGGTCACAACTTCCACCAAACAACCACAGTCTTTGCCTCAACCACCACATGCTTTGAAAGTTGGAGAAGGTCTTTCAGAATTTCCACCGCTTGGGACTATGTAACGTTTTTCTTCATCTTCCAGCAATTAGAGGAGTTGGTTGTTCATTTTTTATCATGGTGTTCAATTTTGTTGTCATGAACACTAGATTTTGTAATCATTGTAACACCATACACTCGGGCACTTAGTTTTTTGTTGTGTTCGTTTTGTGTGTTTGAATTCTAGCAATAATCCCATACCTTCCCAAATTTTGTAAAAAACTCAAGGACAAGTTTTCATTCAATCATGAGGGTATGATGAAGTGTGTCTCTTTTGGCTACATTGACACAATCCCATTGACATGATCCCATTGACGCAAGCTCATTGATGTGTTCCCATCAATGTCAACATATGATCTAACACATTGATGCATACGCGTGGACGCAGTGTTTATTGTTACCTATATAAATGCATGAGCTAACCTTATTTATGGATTTGTAAGTTAGATTGTAGTGGAGCTTTTGCAATTTTTCTTCTTGAAAGTTAGAATGTTTTATGAGTGCCCACAGTAGGAGTCAAAGAGTATACAAATCTTTATTCGAGTACTTTTGTACTTGAGCATTGAAGTGTGTGCGGCAAAAAAGACGAGCTTTGTGATAAACCTTGCAACACTTAGACTAGATTAATTATTTCCTTTAAGCATTTAATATTTCAAGTAATTTCCTTTAATGTTTTAAGCAATTAAAGTAATTAATTAAGCTAGATTAAATAACAATTAATTAAGACATATAAGTACGAACACTTTGAGCATACGCTTAACACTTGGTAATCCCAGTAATGCTTAACATTTGATATCCCAGTAGTGTTAAACGTGTTCAAGATGTGTATGGCAAGTGGGAATAGATGCTTATGTTAGGATTAGTTAAGTGTTAGCTAGTAAGATTAATTTAGCAATTAATTATCTTATTCTTTATTCTTAGGCAACTTAGAACATACAAAGATAAAAATGATAAAAATCATATGCTTTAATTATACTTAACCATATCCTTGTACTCACAAGTGTAATTGGGAAGAAAATGATTGCAACAGTTCATTCACCTCCTAGACCAGTGTATGTAGAAGCCTACAAGTCCTTAGAATTCAACCGAATCATGCATAAACGCTAGTGATTCGTATGGTTGCGCGTGGTGTCTACTCACCGCTCATTAATTCCCTAGATCAAATGTATTTATGAGAAAATAGCTAGAGTTTTTTAAAAAACATGACATTATAATAATCATTAAACCCTGTAATAAAATTTTTGATTTTTTTCATAGTCTTAAACATAAAAAGAATAATCTAAATAATAGTGACATTTATAAAATCTCTTGTATTTTTGCTAAATGTTATATTGGTGATAGTGGTAGAACTTTCTCTATTAAATCGAAAGTGCATTTAAAAGACATATAATAGAATAGATATTCAAAATCACCTCTTGTAGAACCCATAAAAAATTATAACTCCTCTAGAAATCATAATTGGTTAATAGATAATAGTGAAATTCTTTGTATAATGGATAACTTTATTGATAGAAAATTTAGAAAAGCCTTAAAATTAGAATTTGTTATAATAATGTTAATCGAGATCAAGGCTATTTTACCCACTTAGCATGACCTATTTTAGCAAACATTAATGATGAGACGCGATATCGCATGCACCGCGATATCGCGGCCATCGCGATATCGCATCCCATGCAATATTGCGTACATGATATCGCGGTCCGTCGCCAAATCTATAAATAAGAGGCGGCACTCCCCTCATTTCTCATCCTAGGCTAGAAGTAGCAAAGCTCTGGCAGTTTAATCACTCCAGAGATAGAATATTTTCCATGTGCCCGCAGTAGGAGTCCCCAAGTGAACAAATCTTTATTCGAGCAGCTTTGTACCTGAACGTAAGTTGTGTACGGAAATAAAGATGAGCTTTGTGGATAAACCTTGCAGTGCATGGAATAGGTTTATTACATGTTATTTATTACCTGCATTAGCACGGCATGAGTACGACTTGATTACGAGCATCTATGGATGTGTACAGCTAGTCAAGGAATCGGCTGCTCATCACACTTAGGCTAGTTAGGTGCCTTAGTATGACCACTTCGAGCACATGCGTTACGTGTGGTGATCCCAATAATGATTAACGTTTGGTAGCCACAGTTGCATAGTTCAGGGTGTGTACGGTAAGTGGGAACGGATGCTGATGCTAGTTAATTTAGACTTAGGACATTAGCTAGAGTTAGTTAGTTTCTCAACCCTTCGCTCTTAGTGTAGAAGACAGAGAATCATAAAAGACCCAGAAAAATCATATACCTCAGACTTACTTAACCATACACCGTGACAACAACAAGTAAGTCTAGGAAGACAATGAATGATTAACCCCAAGTGTTCCATGGGGCGTTTAGGCATTTAGTCTGCGGAGTTCGACCGGATCACGTGTGCTACGCTCGTTTTGTATGGTTGAGTGTAGGGATACCTCGCCACTTATCATTAGCGCCGTTGCTGGGGACTAAGTGTTTGTGCACTGAATAGAACATAAGGGATATCACTCACATCGTTGTGAGCCTTAACGAACTTTCAGGTTAATCAAGATAAAAATGTATATAACGGTGAAATAGCACACCAATCAAAATGCCTTCTTCTCATAAGATCAACTCACCGCCTAAGGACCACACATGAGACAGTCGGAAAGATAAAACGCATAACCAAAATCAACCAAGTCCTAAACAATATAAGATGACATATACTCATCCCGATGAGTATATTCGTAATTTTACTTTTGTTCTCCATCAGGACGAACAACTACGGTGGAGAGATTTGCAAGGTAACATTGTGTTACCCCCAAATCGATCAATCTCTCACATGCTTTTCCGTGCCTTGGCACAAATAGGCATGACCAAGCTGTATGCTAAATACGTTGCAGAGGATTTTGACATGAGGGATTATTATCCCATAGATGCCCAATGTATGAGAGACTTAAGGCAGGAGAGCCAACATACATTGTCAAAGGGCAAGGCCCCGCATGTCCTTAGTGAAATAGGAGACGAGGAACCCTTTATCATGGGTTCTTTAGCAAAAGATGTTTCCCCTCCTAACGATGGTTAGGAGGTTGAGTATCAGAACCTACGATCAATGATACATATCCCTAGTTTCGATGCCCGTGAACACCAGCTGCTCACAGAGGGAACAACCACTCGTGCTAAGGATGGACACTTTGATCGTCACCACGATCGGGGCCGTAGCAGTCAAAGAGAAGGCAAGAAACATCGTCATGGCGATGGTTCCCCTTCTTCACATCACTCATCCTCTCCTTCCACATCTGGGCACAACCACCATGAACACAAAGATGAGGATAAAAGTAAGAAGGATGAAAGACCTCGATGTGAAAGTCAAGAGAGAGGACAAGGGCAAGGATGTAGGGAGAGTAGGGAACAACGCAGACATCACAGGCATCATGAAAGAGATGATCATGATGAGCCCCTACTTGCAACCCGAAGTATGTTTGACATTACAAAGGCAGTTAGGATTCCCACAAGGCATTTAAAGGATAGCCGAATCAAACGATTAGACATGAACAACATCCCACGGTTTGAAGG
>MNCI01006793.1:945197-970821 GCA_015680685.1 Gnetum montanum | reverse complement strand
TCGAAGCCTTAACTAAAGAAGATTCCCAATAATAGTGGGGGCATCTAGGTGTTGAACCAACCACTTAGCAACAAGGGTGAGACCTTGCTTAAAGGAGTTCAAAAGGCCCAATCCACCTTTGATTGAGATTATGAGAAAGAATCCTATGGTTGAGCATGAAAGTTGATATAATAATATATAACATGGTGGTTAGAAACCTAACTTGGTCATTTGCCATGGTGGTTAAGGAGAATGGCCTTAAGAATAACATGTAATGCTTCAAATTCCATAAGTAGCTTCTGCCTACAAGTTATCCTCCATTATTACTAAAGAATTTCACCATACTAAAATGTCATATTATAGTTAATTAAATTTGATTGTCCAACTTCAATGGTAAAATAATAGCTTCTCAACAACAAGGCATAAATATGTTGGTACTCCTTTCTCTTTCATTGGAGTTGCCATATCAAGACATTGATTTGTTTTGGATTTTAAACAAATATATATACATTTGGGATAACATAAAGGGTCATCCTTTGAAATAATAATAACTTGTTTCTCAAGTTATAAGGCCTAGGTTCAAATGTGAGTGCAACCATCCAAAGAGGTTAGGATTTCCTTCATCTATAGGCTTTCTAAGAATAAGCATTGTACCCTAAGTGATAAACCCTTTTATGCTTTAGGAAAATATAAAATTAAAAAAAAAAGCAATTACAAAGATTAAGTTGCCTGTAAACTCCACTGAGAAACAAGAATTTTGATTTTTGCAAGTCATTTATTTTCAAACAACACAAATTGAAAGAAACATATAAACTTTCAAGCAAACAGTAACTTAAGTTTATAAAGCAACTGGAACTTAGTTATTTAGTTTTATAAATACAGGCAATAGTCCTTTTAGAAACTATAATAGCACAAAAGTCTAGTCTCATTTAAAATCAATTAAATGCTTAGTAATAAACAAATTAAGAATAATTTTTCTAAAATTGTAGAACATTTATATCTTATCCTACTTCAAGAAAAGACATATAGATTAATCATGAAAATTATTAAACTTAGAAAAGGTTAAATACTTGGTTTAATGAGATATGCATATGTATGTGCAATTACACTTGTATAGAGAATGTTTAGTAAAGCGACTATGAATTAAAGTATAGTGTTTGAGGCATGATGTCTAAGTGAAGTGTAGCATAGCATTTGTGACTTGAAAAGTGGAATATAGTGTTGTATTTCAGACTAAGTAACTAAAGAGTGAAGCTTAATTTCTTGAATTATTTATATAATGAGAAGAATGTTTGTATTTTGAAAAGTGTAATTGGTCAAGGCCTCCTACTTATGAATTTTTTTTCATAGCTTTTTTGAAATGCCCTTTATACCCTAATGATTTATGCAATGTAGTTAGAACCTAAATAACTTATGGCAATAGCATTGTTCTTTGTGAAATATATCATTTTATCTTTGTTATCACTTTTTGTTTTACCTTTTAAAAACTTTAAGTCTAAATAAAATCATTAAATTCATTTTTAAAAATAATTAGCAATACTAGAGTAAGTCTGTGGAACCACTTACTAGAACTAAATAATACAAATTTTTACCTATAGCAATCAAATTTTTACCACGTAGGCATTGGGTTCAACCCTTTCTCTCAACATAGCAAACAATTAAATGAAATAAGATATCTTTGAAAATAATGTAGATGCAAATGAAATAAAGATTCTTTATAGTACCCAATAAAGGTTAAAAAAGAAATCTTACAATGTTCCACATCTTCATAGTATACGAGTTAACTCTAAGAGTTTTTTAAGTATATCACTATAGTACAAAATAAATCTTTTGAAAATATTTTTTACTTATAACACAAACTCATACAAGCTTTGAATGAAATTTCTTATCTCAATTATATGTCTAAAATAGTACAAAGCAGTTATCCTCTTGATTCAACCTCAAATGCAAATTTATAGGTGAATTATCTTCTTCATCTTCTTCTAAGTAGCAAAGTTTATTATAATTACTGCTATATGATAAGTGTATTTTGTCTAGCTCCTATATTAGAGCCCTGATATCGGATACTCGATATTGGGGACCCGAAAGCGATGTCGGATATCCAATATCGCAAGATGTACGTTGGCCTATAAATTTAACACTTGGGCGCATAGTTTTGAAGTCATATTAGTCATAGAATAGCACAGCTCTTGTAGTTTTTCTTCCCCAAGGTTAGAATATTTTCCTAAGTGCCCACAATAGGAGTCATTGAGTGTACAAATCTTTATTCGAGCACTGTTGTACTTGAGCACAATAGTATGTGCAACAATAAAGATGAGCTTTCTAATAAACCTTGCAGCACTTCGACTAGATTAAATATTTTTTTATGCATTTAATGTTCTTAGCAATTTTATTTAATGCTTTAATTAATTAAACTAAATTAAGCTAGATTAAATGGAAATTAATTAAGCACATAAGTATGACCACTTTGAGCATGCACATGATGCTTGGTAATCCCATTAAAGCTTAATGTTTAGTAACCTAGCAGCATTACAGGTGTCCAGAATGTTTATGGAAAGTGGGATTGGATGCTTATGTTAGGATTAGGTAAACATTGGTTAGTTAGGTTAAATTACCAATTAAATTACTTCATTTATTTCATCCTTTATTTTAAGCACCGAAAACATAAAACATAAAAATATTAAAAATCATACGCCTTGATTACACTTAACCATACCTCTACATATCACAAGTGTAATTGGGAAGATAACAAATGATTGTTAGGACAAGTTCACTTCCTAGAAGCTAGTGTACTAAAAGACATAGAGTCCATAGAATTTGACTAGACTACACATGAATGCTTAGTGATTCATATGGTTGAGCGTAGAAGTATTCGCCACTCATCATTATTGAGGTACATGTATGGGGTTCCAATAGAGGACATTATCTCCTTGTTGAAATTTGACTTTTCTAATTCTAAGGTCATGGTGTTGTTTGCTAAATGCCTTGTGCAACTCGTTAGATGATAGGGCCACCAATCGATTTTCATCTAGTAGGTTGAGATTCATTAATCTTTCTTTTGGTGCTAAACTTAAGTCAACGTCAAGGTCACAAGATGTTGAAAGTATACAGAGCTTGGATTGAATAAGAAGAGCTAACAATTTTTCATACACCAACTCATACAGAGAGTGGCCTGTATGAAGCTTCCAAGTGGAGCAGTAGGCCCAAAGGGCATCATTGAGTTTCGTGCTCCAATCTCTCATATATTTGGTAACTGTTCTTGTTAAGATCTTAGTGATTTCTCTATTTATAACCTCAGCTTGACTGTTGGCTTGGGGGTGGTAAGGTGTTATTAATTTATGCTCAACCTCCAAGCATTACATGAACTTCTGAAAGGTAGCGCATGTAAAATGGGTTCCATTGTTAGAAATCAGTGCATGTGGCACACCAAACCTATTTACAACATTCTATTGTACAAATCAAGCAACAGTAGAATATGTATAGTTGATGATGACTGTTGCTTTTACCCATTTTGTGTAGTAATCAACAACGATGATTATGTACACCTTTCCATTTGACATGGGTGTAATGGGACCCATGAAGTTAATGCCCCAAATATCAAAGGATTTTAGTGGTTGAATCCATTATTGAGGTCCCTTCATATGAGTGATTATTCCACCATTGCATTGACAACATTCACGAGAGTTGAAAAATTAGTGAGCATCCTTGAAAAGTATTGGCTAGTAATATCCTGCCATTAGGATCTTAATGGTCGTACATCTCCCTACATAGTAGCCCCCACAAGAACCCTCATAAGCATCAAGGACACATCAACAAACCAAACCATCAATGCACACCTTGTAGAGGTGCCCATTGATCTACATGAAGTGTTTCACCGAGTGAAGAAACTATTATTTCTTCCTGCGCTCTAGCTCTTGTGGCATATCTTAAGTAAGAAGATAGGTAAGAATGCCATTGTACCATTTAGGCTCAGTGGACAATTGTTCAAGTATAGCCTAGGCAAAGAGGTGTTCATTAGAAAACAATCAAATAATGGGCTTTCCTTCTCTTTGTTGTCCCATCCAAGACCAGTGGTTAGTGACCGCATTCTCAATTCCCTTTTAATCTACCATTGTAAGATCAAATTCTTGCAAGATCACTAGCCATCATATGACATGAGGACTCATTATTAGCTTGTTCATTAGGAAGAAAATTGCATTATGGTCTGTGTGCACGAACACTTTGTATCTAAGAACATAGTGCCTAAATTTCTCCAAGGCAAACACCATTATTATCAATTCTTTTTTGTGGTGGTGTAGTTTAGCTATGCATCCACAATGCTTCAGCTTGCATAGTGTATGTAATAAGGATGTTTTTTATCATATAACTGCATAAGCATGGCCCTAAGGCATAATTTGATGCATCTTTCATGATGTGAAATGGTTTGGACCAGTCTGGTGCTTGTAGAATTGGAGTTTCTATGAGTTTCTCCTTCAGCTATTGGAATGTATTTTCACATTCCTTGGTCCAAACAAGCGAAGGATCTTTCTTTGTTAGCTTGACCAATGATTTTGGAATCTTAGAGAAATTCTCTATGAATCTTTGGTAGTAACCAATGCATCTAAGGAATGATTGGACATCTTTTACATTTGCTAGTTGATTGGTAATTCCTCAAATAATCCTAATCTTTTCAGGGTTGACCTCAATCCTTGCTTGTGAGATTCTATGCCCCAACACAATGTCCTCCTGGACCATCAAATGACTCTTTTGCCAATTGAGCTAAAGGTTTATCTCTACACACTTTTTAAGAACTTACTCAAGGCGGTCAAAGGCTTACTCAAATGTAGCCCCATAGGTGAAAAATTCATCCATAAAGACTTCCATCCCACTATTGATCTACTGTTAAAAAATACTCAAGACCAAGTGTTAGAATGTGGTAGAGGCATTGCACAAGCCAAATGGCATCTTTTGATATGCAAAAGTCCCCCAAGGACTCATGAATGTTATTTTTTCCTAATCCTCTAATGTGATCTAGATTTAGTTATTGCCATTATAACCATCCAAAAAACTATAATAGCAATGCCCAAATATAGTGTCTAACATTTGATCCACAAATAACAATGGAAAGTGATCTTTGAATGTTATCATGTTTAATAGCCAAAATTCAATGCAAACTTGCCACTTGCTACCTTTCTTTGGTGCAATCATGAGTGGGCTAACCCACTCACTATCTAGAGTGGGATAGACAAACCCTACCTTGAGGAGTTGTTCAATTTCCTCTTTGATGATCTACTTTAATTTGGAATTCAACTACCACTACAGTTGCCTCTTTGGCTTCATGGTTGAATCAATGTAGATATGATGCTAGCATATCATAAAATCAATCCTTGCGAGTTTAGGATATGACCAAGTAAAGGTTGTTGGCCAATTATTGACCATCTTCAATGACATTTGTTTCTATTCAAGAGTGAGATTGGCATTGATTACTACCAGCTTCCCATTTTTCAAGAATGCATATTCCATACTAGTAGGTAGAGTTTTCAACTCTAAGGACTCTTGTTTAAAATTTTCAGAGATTTCCAACTCTCTCCAATAGGTATCATCATTTGCATCATTAGAGAGTTGGTGATCAACTTGCTCTAGTTCATCCATGCCTTCTACATAGGCACATGTTAGGCTCTTAGTAGGTTCCATGCAAAGTTTTGAGTTGCTCTCAGGGTCAGTTGTTAACCACTAAGTATCCTCCTACTTTGTAGTTATTGCATATGGGCACCTTTGAATTTCAGATATATCAGCACACTGACTACATGCTTTGATAGATTCACTGTTAACATTCCATAGTTTCTACACATAATTACACCCTGTATCACTATACGCTATGCATGGAACTTTCTTCCTCTTAATCTTTTTGAATGCATCTTCTTTAGATATTTTGAGGGAAAGATCTCGAATCCCTAATCATGCATCAATAGTGCTTAGCAAAGCCCTTCCCATGATGATTGGAAAGTTTCACTTACAATTGTCCACTGAGATCACTAGGAAGTCAGCAAGGTAGGACCACCCAGAAATGATGATCACAATGTCCTCCACTAGTCCCAAGGAAACAGTGACGGACTGATTAGCCAACTCGAGATGGATATTACTTTTCTTAAGTGGAGGCAAGTTCCAAGCTTTATACATCTCATTGGAAATTAGATTAACACCATAACCTAAATTCATAAGAGCCTTACAAGGCTCATTCCTAGCTATTTGAAGGTAAATAAGGGGACTTCCAAGATCAAATAGTTTCTTGTGAAGGTTGCCATCTTTTATCCAATTAATTACCGCATGAGTTAACATGACAATATGCACTTTGGGAAGTGTTTGGTTTGAAGGGGACTAGAATGAATTAGATGTAAAGGGAGATGGAGAAGTAGGGTTTCTAGCTACAAGTGTATGTGAGAGTTTGGTTGGGTTGTTGGTTTGGAAGAAAGATCTTTTTCATGATCTAGTTTTTGAACCACTTGGCTAAGGAGCTGGTTGTAAGTTAACAACCTTCATTGCATTGCATTGTTGTGGTTGAGGTGGAATTTCTTTCTGCATTGATGGAGTAGGTAGTAACGAGGTTGAGGATGGAGGGGCATATGCAGAAGGACAAGAAGGATAATTAGGGATATGGGATTTATCCTCTAGTAGATGGAGAATGAGTTCTATAATACTCTAAAAAGGGTAGTAGTAATGTTGGAAGGTGGTGTGACTGGAAGAGTCAAGTGGAGAAATGTGTTGTTAAACATAGTGTCCATATGAATCTGGTTACCAATAAGAGTACTGCTACCTTGGTGGTGTCATCCCCCATGATTGTGGGTGCTGCCATTGCTGGTACTACTCATACAATTGCGATGGAGCTCCACTTGAATAGTAGGTTTGTTGTTCGTAGAACTACTTAAGATTGCCTTAAGGATATGACAATCTTCAGGGTGCCTACCTCCTTATCAATCTAAGATTCAGAGCATACACCTTAGATTCCTGAAAGTGTGACACAATGGGGTAACATCCCCTAGGATGTTCATAATGGTAGATGTCACATCCATCATCATTATCTAATTCAATCTTTATAACTTCTTCTACTGTAGTAGCTTTGCCGTTGCTCCTTTGGTAAGCACGTTCAGCTTCTTTTTGTCTTCTGTAGTTATAGTCACTACTCTACTCTCTTGACTCTTCTATGATTTTTAGAGCAATTTGGAATTTTTCATCCAAAAAATTCCACATTTTATCTACCCTAGCTGAAATTTTAGACATATATTTTTGGATCATCAAGGTCTTTCTTTGCACCACCTCATTAAGAAGAGGCTCCTCCTTGTCACAAAAGGAAATGTCCCTCTTTCTATTGGAAGGATCTCTATTATATTCTTCTACACTTTCTCATTTCCTCAACTCGCCTTCTTCTTTTACTACCTACTCTATCAACATTTATATTTGATGGACTCTTAATTTTGACAATCTCCCTTGGGCATAGACACCAAGAGTTCTTCTCGTTTCTAATTTGAGTCCATCTATGATGTGGCAAAGTTATCCCCACTAAGAATTACCATGGCCAAGGCATCAATGTGTGAAAGAATAGTATCTATCCATGATGGTGTCCAAGGGTTCATGTATTCCTTGCTTCCATCCTTGGAACTACTTTCTTAGATTAGACACTTGGGAGTATGTCTAACATTTATCATTGAGCAGCTTTAGCATTATACTCCAACTACGAGTGGATTCCAATTCCAAGGACCAATATTGGCTTTCTACTTTCTTGATGAGTGTCCTCAGAAATAACTTTAATTTCTACAAATCATTTTTAATATTTTGTAAGGCACAGGCATCGTGAAAAGCTTGAACATGTGTTTGTGAATCAAAGTTATATCTCCCCTCAAATCTGGGGATATTATTCACGTCTTTCGCATGCATGGTTAAAATTTTTACTACCTATGCAATGTTCAGCATGCTTCGAGTCGCAAGCAGAGGCTCATCATCATCATTATTTTGATGATTCCTATGATGTCCTATACTATCCCTTTGTTCATGGTGATCTCTACGATTATCATTATCCAACTATTCACCTTTTTCATGGTTCTTCTTTCTACGACATATGTCAAAACTAGAAGAGGAAGGAGAAGAGGGCAAAGAGGGAGAAGGACTACCACTTTCATGGAATTTTCCACCTCCTCTATGCTTGTCATGACCACGTTCATCAGCTTTCTTATCATCTTGATGCTTGCCCAAGCACCTACCTTAACTTCTACTTTTGCCTAAACTTGGATTGTTGATAGTGGATTGTAGATTTAGGTTAACACCCCCATCCTCAATGTCAAGGGATAGAGAATCTTCATGTTGATAACCCCCAGGGGGAGGATCCTCATTATCATTTTGGCTAAGCATGAATAAGGAATTTGTGAACTATTTTCCTTCATAGCTTCATGGTGCTTCTCTTAGTGTTGATCTTTCTTATGTTTTGTTCCAGTGGGACGATAGTCTCAATAGTCATGATCATGCACAACATACTCTTCTTAAAGACCCTAGATGTCCAACCTTCTAAGAGTTTGGAGCAACATCCCATGCACAAATTGATTGTGAGGCATTACAATGTTGCCCTCCATATCTCGCCATTGTAATTGTTCATCCTGATGTAGGATGAAGGTGAAGTCAAGCACATACTTGTCTGGATGAGTATATGCCACCTTGCATTCTTAAAGAATTGGTGGTTTAGTATCATCATACCTGAAGAAGACATTGTGCAATTAAAATAAGATATCAATGTGCTTAAATTATTATATTTATTTTGAGAATGATTTTGATCTTAAGGTTCATCCAATGATGTTAATGATTTTCACTATGCCTAGATAGCACACGTTTCAAACAAAAAGAGTCCTAGGCAATAGTGTTGATGATGAGTGGTGAATACCCCTACACTTAACCATATGAATCACTAAACATTCATGTGTGATTCGGTCAAATTTTTTGGACTCTATGTCTTTCAGTACACTAGCCTCTAAGAAGTCAACTTGCCCTTACAATCATTCGTTGTCTTCCCAATTACACTTGTGATATGCATAGGAATGGTTAAGTGTAATCAAGGCATATGATTTTTTCTATTTTTATGTTTTGGGTGTTAAGGATGAAAGGAATGAAGTAATTTAATTGCTAATATAACCTAACTAACTAACTAATGTCCAACTAATCCTAACATAAGCATCTAGTCTCACTTTCTGAACACATCTTGAACACATATAACGCTGATGGGTTACCAAATGTTAAGCGTTACTAGGATTACCAAGCATCATGCACATGCTTGAAGTGGTCGTACTTATGTGATTAATTAATTATTATTTAATCTAGCTTAACTTAGCTTAATTACTTAAAGCATTAAAGAAAATTACATAAAACATTCAATTTATGAAGAAAATATTTAATCTAGCTGAAGTGTTATAAGGTTTATGGGAAAGCTCGTCTTTATTGCCACACATACTACCATGCTCAAGTACATCAGTGCTCAAATAAAGATTTGTACACTTAATGACTCTTGCTACAAGCACTTGGGAAAATATTCTAACTTTGGGAAAGAAAACCTACAAGAGATTTGTTATGTTATGACTAATATGACTCCAAAACCATGCATCCAAGTGTTATATTTATAGGTTGGCACACATCCTGCAATATCGGATATCCGACATCACTTTTGGATCCCTGATCTCAGGTATTCGATATTGGAGCTAGAGAAAATACACTTCATCACTATAGGATGTGTGGTGGAATATCCAACACCCAACCATATGAGATATGTATGTTCATGCACAATCCTAGTCGAACTCCAAAGATAAGGCAATGTGATTATACCAGTAATTGATTAGTGTTCATGATCATTGTCTTCCCATGTGAGTTAGTAAAATCAATGCGTATGGTTTAACTCAGGGTGAGGTATATGATATTGATGTTGAATTGGCCATTAGTCTTCTAGTAAACATGAATTGAAAGTAAAGGCTTCTAAATCTAAGTGATAGTAAAATAAATCTAAGCTAGCCTATGCAATGAGTAGTTGGTCCTGATCTTCTAGTCACACTTTGGACATCATGCAACAACTACTAAGATTACCAAGTACCACACTACTGGGCGTATCAAGTAATAATACTACTAGGTTACCAAGTAGTTACACTTACCTACTCAAGATCAGCTGTACTCATTTCGCTTAACGAGATTAAAAGTAAATTGCAAGTAATAGTAAACATTAACTATGAAAACAGTAAAAAGTAAACGTTAAGCTAAATGGAAACAGAAATAAAACTTAGTGTTGCTGCAATGATGTAGAGCAATCTCAATCTTTATTACCATGCATGCAATGCATCCAAGTACATCACACTCGAATAAAGACTCTGTTCAATTACAAAACATCACATTGCAGGCACATATTGTTAAGTACTAAATTCAAGAAAACAAACTAAAAGAGTTCTGTTACTATTCTAATGTATCTCCTCAATTTCATGCACCTAATTATTTCTTATATAGGTTGGCACACACCCCATGATATCATTTATACGATAACATATTCTAAGATACAATAATGCATCTATGACATCATAGACATGATATCGTAAATACAATATCATTGACGCAAAATTTTTGACTTTATCATACCCCCACGATTGACTGAAAACTTTTCCTTGAGTTAAAAAAAATGAGGATGGAGTTCCTTATAAATTTTCAAGGTAGATTTACATGACACTAACTTTTATATACATGACTCTCTAGTGCCATAGTGGAGTTTACAAAAATGACACATTTTATGATATGACAAAAAAATAAAAATTGGCAAAGTTGGTGTAGCCTTATGTTGTTCCAAGTTGCGATGGCTCTTCCATTTTTTTCTTTCCCTTATCATCAGGCTTTTGAAATTTGTAGTAGCTTAGGAGTGCCTAAAGCTTCTCTTCCTTCATTTTGGAAGTATGAACCATCCATGCTAATTAACCAATGTTTGATGGAGTTGGCATGTCCCATGGACATGGTAGTTGTAAAAACATCTGATTGGCTTTAACATATCATGTGACAAACTATCATCTCTCTTCTTTAAAAGCTTTGGCATTTTCTCTAAGTTCATAGTAGTCTACCAATCTTCTAGCCAGATTCGTTGCTACATCTTTCTACCCCTGGTAGCCAGCCTTAACTACTTCTAGTTTTGAGTTTCCTACTCAAAGTTTCTATAGAGCATCTTTTTTATTTGCAAACTCCTTCTCATACAAGGCATACATGGTTTCTACTTGTTGTTCAAGTTCATTTCTGGGCCTACCTACTATCAACATGTTCATGTAAGCATAACAGAGATTTGTTGACCCCATGTATTCTTTCAAGTCCTCTATCTACAAATCTTTATTTTTCACTTCCACTTTATAGGTCTATGCCATGTTGTTCAAGATGGGTTGCCATTCTAGATTATGTGCAGATATTGGCTTTTGCCATCTAGATCTCTTTCTAAGTAATCCATTTATACATCCCCACCTAATCACAGAAGTGTTCCTTGAACCTTTCATGTTTCTTGGTCTTATTTTACCATGCGCTAATTTTGATATCTGATTTCTATTTAATGGCATGTACCTCCTCTATAGAGAGGGTTCTATTTTCTCTTGCAAGGTAGCTCATATATTGGTTAACCCTCACTAGCTGTTCTCTTAATTGGTGAATACTTTCTTCTAAAATATTTTTATATTTTTCAACATTAGTCAACTTCATGTTGTTTGCAGCGAGTTATTTATTTTCTTCCTGTAAGGAATCAGTGCTTTGGCATGGGCATATGATTGGGCTTCGACTATTGAAGTATTCCATGCTACCATTTCTTTCTCATGTGCTATGTATTTATAATTCTTAAGGAGGAAATTGGTCTACTTAGTTCTAAATTATGCTATCTAGTCTAATGCTATGAACTAAGTTGGATCTCTCCTTTTTGCTCTTAGGGCCACAAGCTCTTCTTATAATCGATGAAGCTCATTCTCAACATGCTCTACACTAGTTTTGGCCATGACTAATTTTCCCTTGGTGGCAATTAATTCAAACTATGTTGTAGTCATATCACTAGGAATATCAAAGAGATTTATCATAACATGTCCAATCTACAATAGTCTATCTAACACATCTTCATGATTTGTAGATGTCATACAGGTCGTAACTAGCATTTGAGAGTCTATGATCCCAATAAGATTTTTTGGTGGCACAAAAGATACATTAAATGATTCTTTAATGTGATCTATGATCACTTCTATGGCTCCCATTGCATCATGGTGCTGCATGACCACAACTGTGGCTCCTTCTCTATATTCAAGCACCACTTGGAATGATGTGACATTCCCAGAAATCTATTATGATCACCAGGCCTCTCCTCCTGATTGTAATGATATTTTTCTACTGTCAGGATTGGTTGAAATGGTTGGTCCAGCTACATCATCAATAACTTTGAATATGTTTGCCTCTTCTCTACCTCCCTAGCTAATAGTTTTTTCAATTTGCTACAGATGACTCATTGAAGGTTTGTAATCTTGCAGCGATGGTGGTGGAACTTGTGGTTGTTGCTGCTATTTTGTAGTTTGGGTAGTCTCTTTAGTGCCTAGTTTTTCTTCTAATTGGTCCTTTTTGGAAGGTGTTGGCTTGATCATTTTGGCATATGAAGAATTTTGTGCCTTCCTTAATGCATCATTTGTATACCCTAGGATGCTAGCTTGTTTGCATAACTTTCAGTTAAGGTAAGGAAATGGAAGTATTATCTTCCTTACCCTCTTCTCCTTGAACCGCCTTTCAATTTTTGTGAAGTAGGGGTGAGCAATGTTTGCATTGAAATTTTCCATTAATATTTCCTTCCCTCTAGTTGCATATGTAGAGATTCAATTAAATCTCTTGGTAGGAAACATGTGATAAGTGCTAATTTTGAAATATATCTTTTCTTCTATAGTTAATTCACTTTATTCTGTATCTTCCTTGCCATACACCCACCACAACCATAGCTTCCTAGCATTTATGTCAAATCTAGTTGATATCTCTACCACCTTTGCTCCTTGATTAGGCACATTTAATACCTCTATGATTGCCTTAACTAAGTAAGATACTAAGATTCCTTTAATTTTAACTATAGCATCAACTTCTTGATTTTACCAAAACTAGAGTATTTATCCTAGATACCACTCTCCATTATTTGTCAGAGTAGGCCACAAAGGAGATGATTGATGTTGAGCCTTAATAGCTTATGGAGAAAATTCCAAAATGGACCAAAGTTGAGTTCCACATGACTATTAACATGATGGATTTTTCCTTAATAGCCTAAAGGCATTCAGGTGATAGTGTAAGTTGTTGTCCCTAGATGGGAAATAGTGGAACATCCGCTTCTACTTGAGTAGATTGCTCTATGGTAAGAGTTTGTTGATGAATGTTGAAGGATTGTGCATCCTGCTCTGCTTGTTCTGCTTACTCAGTTGTCCTCTGCCATGACCTAGTGGTCTTTTGCTTGTCATTCATGGAAGTTCTCCTTATGCTCTTCTTTTTAGGTTCATCTACAATTAATCAAGGATTTGGGATTACTAGAGTATATTCATAAATGAGCAATAATTTGGTACCTTACTCATATCCTTAGTTATATCAAGTTCTTAGTTCATTATGAATATAGAGTTAGAAAGTTTTTCAATAACAACCCCATTAGTACTTTAAATGAGTCGCATGATCAATTAGAAGCTTCTTAAATTTTTTTTGGCTTTAACATGCGTGATTTACTTTAAAAATTCTTAATATGTCTCCTTAGACTTACCATTATAATACCTTTTGGTTATTAGTAGTTTCGAAAAAAATCTACTCAAATTTTCCTTACTAGTACCCCTCTCCACAACTAAGGCAAGCACTCGAGGATCATGTAGATTTGAAAATCATGCAAATTGAGGAAATAATGAGCAAGTTATGGATGCTAGAAGATGTGGTGTTAAAGCTCTTAATTGTAAAGAAAAATTAGCAACAACTCCCTTTCTAAGAAATTCAAAAATAAATTTTTTTTTAACTCCCTCATGATATATATATAGTTTTTATGGGTGCTATATCATAAATATGACATCGTAAATATAATATCGTAGATACAATGTCACTGTAGAAAAATAAAAATTTCTTAATCCTTTTGTCAAAAACATTGAATCCCATAGAATAGTTGAAACATATGAATCATGTTGAAAGGGTCTTGAAATGGAGATGATGCTTCAGTTGTGAAAAATAAGCATTGAAAGTCTATGATTAAGGTATCTTGGGCTATGAAAGTATATGAGGTATTGATGGAATGAATGAGAAAGACAACATTGTTGTGTTATTAGAATGGATATTGTGAATGATATGGGAAGTATTTTTTATTATTTATTACAATTAGAAGGCTCAAGATCATGTCGAATCACTCAGCAAGTATAAGATACAATAGTTATACAAGTGGATCCTCCCCAAAGCAGGCTCTAGCCCTTAATGCCCTTGTATAACTATTCTTAAAAGTGTTCTTAGGTACTTAAGGAGTTGAATGTAAAACATACCTGTTTAGTCAAACACACATATTAGTACCACCAAATTGAGAAAATAACACTATGCTATACAAAATCATAAGTTATGATTATTCAAATAATGAAATGGGATGGACTTAGAAAGGATTCTTACCAGAAGCATAATGAATTCTTGTGTTTTATTAGTGGTTAAAGTAATTTTTAGCCTTTATGTCCAAGATTCAAACCAAGTCTAGACCATATTCCAATGACATCGCATCGTTTCATGTCTTGGAATTATAATCGTAAGACTATCAATGTTACAAGGAGTATTGTCACTTGGCGTATTGTCCATGGAAGGATTTTTATTCATGGAACTTTATTTTTATTTTTATTTTTGAGAAGTCACCTACCTTCAACCATGCGTAACATGTCTTTCCAGTAGAAACCCCAACAACTTATTCTGTGCTCTCTCTCTCCCTTTTTCTATTTATTATTATTTTATTCTATGTTAACCCTTTTAAGGTAGCACTTATTTTACTCTTACTCCCGTTTTTCGTTAGATGTACAAAGATATGATACAACCTTAGTAACATGATAGAACTTATAATAATAATTCAAAAAGAATCTACAAGTTCCCTTGATGTCACTTCCTTTTCATTCCCCCTTGGCTATTTACTTTTCTATCTAGGCATAATGCTCACAAGTTTATTCTTAGTTTAATGATGGAAAGAATATCATTATGGCCATGGTAAGAACCTCTTATTATTGGAATGGATGGATGAATGAATGGATGGATGAATGATGTAGGCTCACTATGCAAATAATTAGTCTCTTATGACTTGATATCATAGAGAAATTTTCACCTTATTGGGCTACATCTTGCCTTTTTATTTAAATGTGTTTCTTTAATGATCAAAAATTATTTACAAAGGGTTTGAAACAAAGTATAAAAGAAATGGGAAATATGGTAAAATTATGAAAAAGTGTCAAGAATGAAAAATGTTAAAAAATTGAAAAATATTAAAAAATGTGAAAAACTAAAGAAATGAGAAAGTATAAAAGAATGAGAAAAATGTTAAAAATTGTGAAAAATGAAAACAATTGTAAAACAAAAAATTAGAAAAATCAGTAAGCTACCTACGATTTTAAATGGACACCCCCACGACTATTATGAAGATCAAGGAAATCCAAGATAGAAAAAGTGGAAGACTGGTGAGTAGGTTGGGTGGATTCATTTGAGTACTCATAGTATGGTTTGACTTGTTGGATATTGACAAGGATAAGCTTATGTGGGCTAGATGGGTGATGAATATGAAAGGCATCATATTGATAAGTGGCATCTACTATGTATGGTTCCTTCCATAGTGTCTAAAACTTAGCCTTTTAGGATAAATGACTAGAATTGTAATAGAGGACCTTATTGCCAAATTATATGGTTACATTTCTTATCCATGAATGGTGCCTAAGTTTGGAGTAGTGCTTCTCGACTTCACTACCCATAAGTGCTACTTTTCTATTTTCATCTAAAAGATTTAGATTCATTAGACATTCCTTTTGTGCTAAACTCAAACCAAGGTTAAGCTCACTAGCAATAGCTAAAGTATGAAGCTTTGCCTAGATTGGAAGTGTTGGCAACTTGTCATAGACTAACTCATAGGTGGTTTACCCTATAGGTAATTTCTAGAACATTCTATAGGCCCATAGAGCATTGTTTAATTTCATACTCCAATCACGTCTAAACCTAGTGAGTATTCTAGTAATTTCATGATTAGTAACTTTAGCTTAACCATTTTCTTGGGGATGATATGGTGTTATTAATTTATGGTTTTCCCCAAGTTTTTTCATGAGTTTCTTAAAGGTAGCACTAGTGAAGTAAGTCCCATTATTTGATATTAGCATTCTTGGTACTCCAAATTAGTTCATCACATGTTGTTGGAAAAACTTGACAACTATTTTTGCAATATAGTCCTTTACTACTACTACCTTTGCCCACTTTGTACAATAATCCACAATCATAATAATGTATGATTTTTTTTAACATTAGTTGAAGGGACCACATAAAATCATTTCTCCAAATATCAAAAGGCTCTAGCGACTATATCCAAGGTTGCAACTCTTCATGTCTAGCCATAATTCCTCCATATCTTTGGTAACATTCACATGATTGAGCAAAAGTATGGGAATCTCTTAATAGAGTAGGCCAAAAGTAGCCTGCCATCAATAATTTAAGTGCTATTCTACACCCTGCATAGTGGCCGCCACATGAACCTTTATGGATGTCTTGTACAACTCTTTGTGAGTCACGATCAAGCACACACCACCTAACAAGCCCATTTGCACACATTTTGTATAATTTGTCATTTATTTCCATGTATTGTTTAGCTTTGTGAGGAAATTATTCACATTTTTTTCTATTCCATTCAACATGAAGCTCTTGTGTGATGAGATACGTTAGGTACTCTACAATCCATGGCTATTCTATTGAATTTACAACCTTTGCTATTCTAATGAAGAGGTCTTCATCAAGATATTGGTCTAATAAGGGTTCTACTTAGTTGTCTATATCCCATTTCAACCTTGATAAATGATTAGTTACAACATTTTCTATCCCTTTTTTATCAATCATTGTGATGGAAAACTCTTGAAGAATCATAAGTCATCTTATCACTCTAGGACTAATTATTGGCTTATTCATTAAAAATTGAATGGCACTATGGTCTATGTGGACATAGATTTGGTAACCGAGCACATAATGTCTAAATTTTTCAAGCACATACATAACAGTCATCAGCTACTTTTCAGTTGTGGTGTAGTCTAGTTGCGCTTTGGTGATGCTCCTATTAGCACAATGTATATGATACGGTCTCTTTTGATCATCAAGTTGGTCAATACTATGCCAAGTGCATAGTTAGAGGCATAAATCAAGATATGAAAACGCCTTGACCAATCTAAAGCTTGGATGATTGGTGTCCCAACTAATGTTTGCTTCAAAGTTTGATAAACTATGTTTTTCAATGCTCCGATGTCAGGGTGGCTACGATATCAGGTACACGATATCAAGTATGTGATATCATGCTCCAAAATGCAATATTATACATTTGATATCGTAGGGTTACTCCTGGGTCTATAAGTACAATGTGTAGGTGCACAATTGAGAGTAATTTTTTGGTAGTTAAGTAGCCTAACTTTTGCAGGTTGTCCATTTGAGAGTTAGAATATTTTCCAAGTGCCCACAATAGGAGATCTAAGTATGAACATATCTTTATTCAAGAATTGATGTACCTAAACATACCATTGTGTTAGCAATAAAGATGAACTCTTTTATCCATTCCTTGCAGCACTTAAGACTTTCTTTCCTATGCATTTATATTTCATGCAATTTACATTAATGTTATTTATGTAGTAATTAATTTTGGTCAATCAAGTAAATCATTAAATTACACAATCACAACCCCTTCGAGCATACATGTGATGCTTGGTAGCTCAAAAACGATTAGCATTTGATAGCCCAGTAGTGTTGCATAAAGTTCAGGATGTGTTCGAGAAGTGGGAATGATTACTTGTGTTAGGTTAGACTAGACTATAGTTTACATAGTAATTAATCACTCTTACTTTTAATCACCCTTACTTTTATTCTTGTTCTAGGTGAGTAATTCCATAAAAATACAAACTAATAAAAATCTTATGCCTCAGTCACACTTAACCATACAATTGCATTCCACAAGTGGGACTAGGAAGACAACGAATGAACAACATGCACGCACTATTTAGCTCTAGCATACTTAGTAATTATAGTCTATGGAATTCTACCAGATCACACATGAATGCCTATGACTTGTATGGTTGGGTGTAGGGGTACCTTGCTGCTCATCATTGGCATTGTTGCTAGGGATTGTAGTTCTTTGTGCGCTATCTAAACCTAGTGAAAGTTAGTAACCTTGTTGTTCCAACCCTTAGAGTCAAATCCTATGAAAATAAAAAATATTATTATTATTATCATTAATTAAATCTCAACTGCACATTTTTTATTAACACAAATGTCTTCTTCTCACATGAGCCCATCTTTGCCCAAGCCAGTTCAAGTGCCTCAACAATACCGAGTGGTATATGCTCATCCCAATGAGTATGTACCAGACTTTACCTTCATCTTGCATTAAGATGAACTAATGTGGTGGCATGATATGGAAGGCAACATTATGTTGCCACCTAATCGATCTATTCCAATAATGCTCCAACTAATGCTTGCACGACACAAGCTTCAACATCTCCATGTAGAATACAAGATATAAGATCCCGAATCAAGGGATTATCATCCCACTGAAGTGCAAAGATTAAGGGATTGGCAACTAGAGCACCAGCACAAGCTTGTGAAGGGCAAGGGGTCCAATATATTTCCACCTCCACTTGGCCCAATTGATGAAGATGACCACTTATTTAGTGATTCTTCTCTCTTTTACTTTTTTCAAGGATCCCTCAACCAAAATGTATAATCCACAATCCATAATCCAGGTTCTAGTCAAAATGGATCCAATGAAAAAAATGGATCTAGAGAAGCAAGTCAAGAAAAGAGGAACAAAGGACATCATGATCGTGAGCATCAAAGGAACTGTGATAGGTGTCAGCGTGGAGCAAGTTCCCCTTCTTCTTCCCCTTCATCATCATCATCTTCTTCTTCATCTAGTTCAGATCATGGCCACAGAAGAAATAACCGTGATGGAGGTAACTGATGGGACTAGAACAATAGAAGGAACCATTGGAACAATCGTGACCAAAGACATGGGCAATCCAAATAGGCCCATCATCAATGAAGGGGGCTAGTAGAGAACATCGTAGGCACCACCATCATGGCCTTGATGAACCTCTACTTGCTACTTAGGGCATGTTCAATATTCTAGAGGTTGTGAGGTTTTAAACAAGGCATGTAAAGGACAACAAAATAAAGAGGCTGGATATGAACAACATCCTTCGATTCGAGGGAGGATATGATGCTAATCCACGAAATCATCTTCAAGTCTTCCAAGATGCATGTGCCTTGCAAAATATTGAAAATGACTAGCAAAAGATAAAATTATTTCCAATGACACTCATAAAGAAAGTAAAAAATTAGTATTAATTCTTGGAACTAGAATCAATCAGGTGGTGAAGTACGATGTTGGAATTATTCAATGACAAATATCAAACATACTCCTGAGTATCCAATCTATGGAAACAAATTCAAAGTTGGAAATAAGGAAATCATGAGCCCTTGGATGATGCTATTGATTGATACTACTCTTTATTGCATAGGTGTCCCAACCATGGATACTCTCAACTTGATCATCTTTTTCATACCATAGACAGGTTGCAGTCTAAAACCAAGAAAACCCTTGGCATCTATGCCCAAGAGAGATTGATAGAGTTAAGCACCCATCGAATCCAAAAACTAATTGAGCAAGTGGCCAAGGAGGAGGGGAACTAAGAAAATGTAAAAATGTAGAAGAATACAATAGGGACCCTTCTATTCAAAAAAAGGAGGTTCAATTCTGTGACAGTTGATGAGTGGCGAGGTACCCCTACACTCAACCATACGAAACGAGTGTCGCACGCATGATCCAGTCGAACTCTGCAGATGGACTATTTATGGCACCTAGATAGTTAGCCTTAGGTCACAGTTCGTTGTCTTCCCACCTGGACTAATATTGCATATGTCACGTATGGTTTAGTCCATATGAGGTGTATGATGTGTTCCTAATCTATGCTACCCCTGAAGGCAGTGGAAAATAATATTAACTAATCTAAGCTAGGAGGAAAAGGGTAAGAAAATCTAATCTCGCCTAAGTGCGACGAGCAACCGATTCCTTGATCAACCGTACACATCTTGGACTTCGTGCACGACTACCACTGGGACTACCAAGCATAGGTCCTAGGTACGCCACTGGGATTACCAAGCGTAGATCCCAAATACGCCACTGGGTTACCAAGCATAGATCCCCCTAGCTACACCACTGGGCTACCAAGCAGTCACACTTAAATGCTCGTAATCAAGTCGTACTCGTTCCGCTTCTAGGAGTTTAAGGGTGAGAGACTAATCGCGATGAGTAACCGATTCCTTAACTAGCCGTACACACCCGTAGATGCTCGTAGTTAAGTCGTACTCACACCGCGCTATGAAAGCAATAAATAACATTAAATAAATAACAAATAAATAAACTAAGTGAATGCTGCAATGATGAAGTAATCTCGATCTTTATTGCCGGTCATGTGCGTGTCCAAGTACGGCACACTCGAATAAAGACACCGTACAATTACATTCACCACACTGCGGGCAGACACGGGAAAAGAACTAACTCTGGAGGGATCAAACTGCCAGAGCTTCACTACTCTAAAACTGGGATCTCAAATGAGGGAGAGTCGTGTCTTATTTATAGATATGGCAATGGACTGCGATATCGCGTACGCGATATCGTAAGGAAGACACGATATTGCGGCAGACGCGATATTGAGTATGCGATATCGCGGCCTATGCGAATCGCGTCTCATCATACCCCCACGACTAAATAAAAACTCATCCTCGAGTTACAAGAAGAACAAGATTCATTGATTACACAGTGGATAGGTATGGGATTATTAACTGGAAAAAGAAATGGACTAATGCCATAGTGTGGGAAAACACAACATAGAGAAAAACATACTACAACTACAAAAATGTGGAACTCATGTAGTTCCTGGTGGCGGTGGCTCCTCCATGGGTGCTTTCCCTTTGTCACGTGCTCCAATCTTTGAAGGTTGACAACGCTGAAGAATAGCCTGGAGCTTCTCCTCTTCGCTCCAAGGGTCTTGTATCATCCATGCTAATGTTCCGATGTTTGACAGAGTCGGCACCTCCCACGGACAAGGTAGTTGCGGGAACATCTGATTGGCTTTGACATACCATGCCACAAACACCCGTTGTTCCTCTTCATAGGCTCTAGCTTTGTCCTTGTATTTGTGAAGCTCTGTTAGCCATCGAGCCAAGTCAATTGCAACATCTTTTTGGCCTTGGTAGCTTTCCTTTACCACCGCAAGTTTAGAATTTGCGACATCCAGTTTTTCAACTAGCTTCTTGCGCTCTGCAAATTCTGCTTCATATTTGATGTGGGTGGAAGCTACCTACTACTCGAACTCTGACCTTGGACATCCTGCTATTAACATGGCCAGGTTGGCATATCTAAGGTTTTCCAACTCCATGTATTCAATTAAGTCTTGGATCTACAGGTCCCGGTTCTTAATTTCTGCTTGGTGGGTGAAGGCGTAAGTGTCCAATATGGCCCTCTAATCAGTGTGCTGGGTACTGATGTTGTTGATTTGAGCCTTGGCCATATGGATCTCCTTCTCCAGGATTTTTTTATACATCTCCACCTAATCATGGAAATGCTTCTTCAGCTTCTCGTGTCGTTTAGCCTCATTCTGTCACGCGCTTATCTCAATTGCTAATATCTGTCGAATAGCGCGTACCTCCTCCATTGAGAGGGTTCGATTCTCTCTGGCTAAACGGCTTACATCCTGGTTGACTCGAATGAACTGTTCTCGCAACTGATGAAAGTGTTCATCGAGAACATTCTTTTGTTTCTCCATAGAGGTCAACTGGAGGTTATCCGCAACCAACTGCTTATTCTCTTCTTCTAAGGCCCTGAGTGCCTTAAGATGTGCATGTGTTTGCGCCTTTGCTGTGGAGGCATCCCAAGTAGCCGTCTCCTTTTCTTCTGCCACCTTTTTATTTTCTGCAATTAACTTTGTTAATTGCTCGGTTCTGAAACTTTCCAGCTGGTCTGCGGGAACAAATTGCAAAGGATCCCACTGTGCTACTTGTAAGGTTACGAGCTGCTCTTGTAGTTTCTGCACTTCAGCTTCAGCATGCTCGGCCCTTACTTCAAATATGACTAGCTTCCCCTTTGTGGAAATGAGGTCTGATTGAATTGTTGTTACATCCTAGGGGATGTCAAACAGAGATGTCAAAACTTGTCCTATTTGAAGCAATCTGTCCAATGAATCCTCATGTTTCGTAGGAGTCATTGAGGTCCCGGCAAGATTTTGAGCATCTCGTGCTCCTGAAAGATCTGCCGGTGGCACAACAGGCACATTAAAGGACTCTTTGATGTGGTCAGCAAGCACTTCAGGAGCTCTCGTAGCATCCTGGTGTTGCATGACCACCACAGTGGCCCCTTCACCAATCTCTAGCTGCACTTGAAAAGATGTCATGTTTCCATAGATCTGTTGTGACCATCTACTTTCCACTCCTCCTGTTTGCATTGATAACTCACCCCGTGTGTGATCTACTGAAATAGTAGACTAGTCAACATCATCAATGACATGGAAGAGGTTTGCATCATCACGATTTCCCCAACTGACCATCTCAGTGATGGCCCTAAGATGGCTCATCGACGGTCTGTAGTCTTGCAGCGATGGCTGATCCTAGCCTGTGCTGGGTCCTGCTTCTTGCTATTGGCTGGGACCTGTGGTTGGAGGTTGAATGGGTCCTGCAAGTTGAGTTGTAGGTGATCCAGTCATCCATTCTTCTTCTTCATCTAGTCCCAGATCTTCGCCAGTGCTCTTTCTTGGAGCTGGCACCTTTAATAACTCAGCATAAGAAACATTCTGGGCCTTTTGAAGGACGTCATTTGTGTATCCTTGAATACCAGCCTGTTGGCACAGTTTTTTGATAAGGCAGGAAAAAGGCAACGCCATCTTTCCTGACTTCCGTTCTTCGAATCACCTTAGGATCTCCATCAAATATAGATGGGGAACGTTAGCATTAACCTTTCCCATCAACACTGCACATCCTCTTGCCACATAAGTTGATATTCTTTTCAAGCCTTTTGTTGGGAAGAGGTGATAGGTTCCGATTTTGAAATAAACCAGCTCTTCCATTGTGAGCTCACCAAAAGCTTTATCTCTGCCATAAGCCTCCTCTAACCAATCCTTTCACACATCAGGGTCTGATCGGGTAGATAACCGAGCAACATGGGGGCCTGAATTCGAAAGGTTTAACACTTCCAAAATCACCTGTGCAGAAAAGTCTACTGTCACACCACAAATGTTAACTGTGGTGACTTGCTCCTTATTGTGCCAAAATAGGTACGTTTCACCTAAGTACCAGGCACCACTTTCAGAGAGGACAGGCCATAAGGGAGATCCCTTAAGATGATCCCTAATAGCCTCAAGAGCGAACTCTACAAAAGATTCAAAGTTAAGTTCCACAATCACTGCAGTGAATGTGGACTTCTCATGTATTGCCTGAACACACTCCGAGGGCAATGTGAGTTGTTGTCCCAGTTCAGGCGCAGCAGCAACTCCTCCTTCTACCTACCCGGATCGTCTGGTAGGAGGTTCTTCTTGATGGATACTGAATGAGTGCACCTCCTGTTCGGTATGTTGTCCAGCAGGACCTTGCCTTCTACCTCTCCTAGGTTGTTTTGCTCCATCTTGGACAGGACCCTCCTACTGTGAGCATTTCGGGGCCATCTGCAATCACATGGGCCAAACGTTAGTAAGGTTGTTTTCAAATTCAAGTTATACCTTACTACATGCCTTTAATTGAAGATCTTATGTTATCGTGTGATCTTGCCCAAAAATTATAATGATGGGTCCTATGACTTAGGTGGGTTTCATTGTTAATCTCCCTGTGTACTTAAGGGTTATATAATGTTTGGCACAATTTTCGAAGTGTTAGTATTAATTACCCTAATTGATGTCCTTTGGGCGATGACAAATTTCAAAAAAGTTAGGCACTTTTTGGCAAGTGTCTCTCCCCCACGAATAAACTAAACACTCCAGGTTCAAGCAGGTTTAAACGGAAGTAAAATCGGAGCACCAGCACGCGAAATATGAGTGAAAAAGCAAGGGTCACGCAATCGCAGGTCACAGAGAAAAATTTCAAAAATTCCCCCCGCGTAAATGACAAAATGATGCTAAGTGTTGCGGTGGGGTTCCTATTTATAGGTAAATAGGACGCGATATCACGTACGGTACATCGCGTACGCAATATCTCATCCCAACGAATGTGAGACACTTGAAAAAGATCGACTTTTTAATGATTTTCTTGAAATTAATGGTGTAAATTGAGGACATTGTCAAGTATTAATATATTCAAGGGTAATTACATGAATTTGAGAGGCACTTTGAATGATAATGATGTGAATTTAGCAATTAAAAATTTGGCGGTTATGAAGAAAAGGGAATGTAATGGTACATTGGAACGTTAAAATTTTGAGGGATAATAATAGGGAAAGAAAATTATGAAAACTAAGCTGAGGGTAAGAAATTGTGTGTTCTAGCTAGAAAATTAATGAAGATTACAACAAAATTACACAAGTCGATCCTCCCCAAAGCAGGTTTCAACCTATTATGCCCTTGTGTAATAACACTTAAAGTGTCCGTGGGCACTAGAAGGGTTAGATATAATCCGCACTAACTCCACAAAACACACACATATAAATATCACCGGAATGAGATGAAAATTTTATGCTACACAGGACATGAGCTACAATTACCCGAACAGTGAGATGAGATGAAGTAGAGAAGGGATCGTAGAGATTTGGACATGAGGTAACTGACCCAGGGTACAATGAATCCTGCGTGAAAAACATGATTAAGGTGTCATTAACCCATCGTTCCAAAATCAAGACCAAGTCCATCCTTCTAATCAGTGACATCACATTGCTTCATCCCATGGTAAACAACTATGAGAGTACCATAACAACAAGGCATACGATCACTTGGCGTTTAGTACAAGGGAGGAGTAATTTTTGTTTTATGGCACTTCCTTTTTCTTTCCTTTTTCTTTTTTTTTTCTTTACTGAATCCAAAGAAATCGTCAACCTTCAGGCATGGGTACATGTCTTTCCAGTGGAACCCCCTAGAACAACGTTTGATTTTTGAGTGCCCTTTTGATTACTCTTACTCCCATTTTTCATTAGATCTACAAGGATCTTAGTACAACCATATTGCATGATAACTCCCATAGATGTCAGCAAAGAGAATCCACAAGTCCCCTTGATGTCACACCCTAATCATTCCCTCTTGGTCCATCCTTCTTCATTCTGGGTACAATGAACACAAAATTAATTTTAAGTTTTAGAAATTTCAAGAATATCACTGTACCCTCGAACAGAACCTCTTATTTATAGAGTGAATGAGTGCATGTAGTG
>MNCI01006793.1:920211-942569 GCA_015680685.1 Gnetum montanum | reverse complement strand
AAAAAATCTAACTCTGGAGGGATCAAACTGCCAGAGCTTCGCTACTCTAAAACTAGGATCTCAAATGAGGGAGAGCCACGTCTTATTTATAGATATGGCAGCGAACTACGATATTGCGTACACGATATCGTAGGGAAGACGCGATATCGCGTACGCGATATCGCGGGGGATGTGATATTGCGGCGGACACGATATCTTGGCCTATGCGAATCGCGTCTCATCAACAGTGAGGATGAATTTGCCAGAGATGAGGTGGTTAATTAGAAAATATTTCCATTCCAAAAATTGCAATAAAAAATCACAACTAAGGTTGATCAATTATGGGACTCCATGAACAATAAGTTTCAAGTTGTCTTAAAAATTTCTGAAGAGTCCAAGGAGCAAAGTGATGAGCATGAGCGCCGAAGACGTAAGGAAGCTGAATGTGCCATATCTAAGGGTAAAGATAAAATGGTTGCAATAGAGATGGTTGTGGATAGTGATTCAAATGATGATGGCTGGTGTGACATATACTAGTATGAACATCTTAAAGGATGTTATCCAATTGTGTCACATTTGCAAGAATCTGGGGTGTATACCTTGCATCCACAACTTGCACAAAGGAAAATTCCCAAAAGATTACATTATCCACAAGGTAATCCTCAATAGTTCCACCAACCACAATAGTATTATCCAAGTGGAACTCCACTGTAACCTTATAAATTATACCAGTAGTAGCAGCAACCACAATCGTGGGCATTGCCACCTCCAAGGCAGCAATACCCTCACCGACAACCATATTCCTACGGTTACTATGTTTAGTAACCTTCATTTCCAAGGGACTCTTTTGTTCATGTTTCTACTTACCAACCTCACCACTACCCTCTTAAAACATACCAATCACCCTATCCAAGGAGGAATGCCACCTACTACCCTCATGCATCCCCTATCCCTGCACCTACTCCTCCACCTCCTACACAACTACCACTTGCTCCGTCTATGCAGCGTGAATTTCCTACACAACCACAACAAAGCAATGCTACGAGGGTAGTTAATCTAGAAGTAGTTAATCCATCAAGCATGTCAAAACCATGAACAAAGAAAAGATCCTTCTTCCAACCTTGCAGTCCACCAAAGCCCTCGGACACATAAGTGGTTGGTAACCCTACTCCTCCAACTTTCTCTATTTCCTCTTTATCCAAGTCCCCTTCAAACCAAAATATTTCTCAAATCCATACTGTAATGCTAACACATGTCATATCCAATTAGATTCAAGCTAGTAACCTACCTAGAAAATTAGTTGATCCTAGGAGTCCCCTAGTTTACTTACAAATTGCTGAAAATAAGCCTTGTAAAGCTCTTCTTGACTCTAGTTCTGATGTTAATTTGATCTCACATGAGATGTACATAATGTGGAACCTTCCTCCCTTGAAGAAGAGTAACATCCAACTGGAACTGGTAGACTAGTTCATCATTGTTCTATTGGGACTAGTTGAGGACATCATCACCACCATTTGTGGGTGGTCATATCTCGTTGATTTCCTAGTAATCAAACTGGAGAACTCCAAGGGAGACTTTCCAATTATTATGGGAAGGGTGTGGTTAAGTACCATCGATGCAAAAATGGGCATTAGAGATCTTTCCTTGGAGATATCAAAAGAAAATGAATCTGGAAAGATTAAGAAGAAGAAAGTTCTATGTATTGTGTGCAGTGATTCAGGGTGTCATTGTGTGCAAAAGTTATGGTCAGTAAAGTAAACATCTATCTTTGCATGCAAGCAGTGTGCACCAAAAGCTGATATCCAGAAATGTCTATATGCAATAGCCACAAAACAAGAAGGTGCCTAGTGGTTGACAGCTAATTCTAGCAGCAGCAGTACATTATGCATGGAACCTACTAAGAGCCTAACGTATGAATATGTTGCAAGTATGAATGAACTCGAGCAAGTTCATCACTAGCTCTTTGAAGGAGCAACTGATGATGTCAATTGGGGTAAGCTGAAAAATCTTGACAATTTTAAATAAGAGCCCCTTGAATTGAAGACACTACCGGCTAGAATGAAGTACGTATTTTTGAACAATTGGAGGCTGGTTATCATTAATGTCAAGCTTGTGACAGAATAAAAGAAAAGGTTGATAAAATTTGTGGAAAATGGTTAGTAGCCTTTGCTTGGTCATATTCTGAACTTACTAGGATAGATCCAAGAATATGCCAGCACCAAATATACACCGACCCCATCGTCAAGCCAAAATAACAACCGCAGCAGCATTTTAATCCTAAGTTAAAATAGATTGTCAAAGAGAAGATTGAACAACTACTCAAAGTGGGATTCATCTACCCTATCACAGGTAGTGAGTGGATAAGTCCACTCGTGATCATACCCAAGAAGGGAGGCAAATGGTGGGTGTACACTAACTTCATATGCCCAACAAGGTAACTTTTAAGGATCATTTTCCATTGCCTTTCATCGACCAAGTGCTGGACACCATTTTGAGACACAGATCCAAATTGCACCAAAAGACTAGGCAAAGACAACTTTCACAAGTCCTTGGGGGACTTTTTCTTATCGTCAGATGCCATTTGGTCTCTCTAATGTTCCAACCACATTTCAACAATTAGTTCTCAGCATTTTTCAACAATAGATCGATAGTGAGGTAGAAGTCTTTATGGATGATTTTTCTACCTATGGAGCTACGTTTGAGCAAGCCTTGGACTGTCTTAAGCAAGTGTTGAAGAGATGTGTCAAAACAAACCTTCGGCTCAATTGGAAAAAGAGCCATCTTATGGTCCAGGAAGGCATAATATTAGGGCATCACATCTCAAAAGTAGGAATCAAGGTAGACTCTGAAAAAATAAGGGTCATCCAAGGAATAACACACCAACCTGAAATAGTCAAAGAAGTTCAGTCATTCCTTGGTCATACTAGCTACTACTGGTGCTTCATTGAGAATTTTTCCAAAATCGCCAAGCCGTTGGTAGAATTGACAAAGAAGGATGCATTATTTGTCTGGACTCTTGCATGTAAAGTAGAATTTTAACAATTGAAATAAAATCTCATTAAAGCTCCCATTCTTCAAGCACCATATTGATCCAGAATATTTCATGTGATGACCAATGCATCAAATTATGCTTTGGGAGTAGTGCTCACATAGATGGATGATCAAAAACGTTCATATTACATTCACTATGTAAGCCGGAGCATTGCAGGTTCACAACTAAACTACACCACCACAAAAAAGGAGTTAATGGCAGTGGTGTTCACTTTAGAGAAGTTCAAGAACTATGTGCTTAGCTATAAAGTGTTTGTGCACACAACTCATAACGCCATCAATTTCTAACGAACAAACCAATGATGAGCCCCCATGTCATATGGTAGCTCATGATTTTGCAAGAATTCAATCTCACAATGGTAGATCGTAAAGGTATGAAGAATGTGATCACAGATCACTTATTGCAACTAAGATGGGATGACAAGGAGAAAGAGAGTCCTTTATCTGATCAATTCCCTAAGGAATCTATTCTTGCCAATTCTATCAATGCACAAATGCCCAATGAACCAAAATGATATGACACCATCCTCACTTATCTACTTAAGTAAGAATTTCCACAAGGGTTGGACACTAGAAGGAAACAATAGTTTCCTCATTGAGTCAAGCATTTCATGGAGATTAATAAAAACCTTTACAAAGTTTGTCCTAATGGCCCAGTACGTTGGTGTGTCCCTGATACAGATCAACTATGCATTCTTCAGGATGCTCACGAGGTCCTTGTGGGGGCCATAATGCTAGGAGATGCATGGCCATAAAAATCCTCATGGCAAGGTATTATTGGCCAACAATCTTCAGGGATGCACACCAATTTACCCATGCTTGTGATTGTTGCCAGAGGGATTGTGGAATGACAACTCAAATGGAGGGGCCACAACAATGGATACATCCTCTCAAGCCATTTGATATTTGAGGCATTGAATTTATGGGTTCCATTGCACCTTTATCAAATGGAAAGGCATATATAATAGTTTCAGTTGACTATTTTACCAAGTGGGCAGAAGTAGCAGCCGTCACCGACTATACATCCACCACTACTACTTGGTTTGTACAAAAAAACATCGTAAATAGGTTTGGTGTACGTAATGCGTTAATTTCTAATAATGGAACTCATTTTATAGGTGCCACTTTCTGAAAGCTAATGCAATGCTTGGGGGTTGAACATAAACTTACAACATCATATCACCCACAAGCCAATGGTCAAGCTAAGGTCATTAATTAGGAGATTACAAAAATCTTAATGCATACCATTAGACAATACCGAAGGGACTAGAGCACTAAATTAATGATGCCCTTTGGGCCTATTACTCCACATGGAAGCTTCCCATAGGTTATTCTCCCTATGAGCTTTTGTATGGAAAACTACCAACATTGCCCATCCAATCCTAGCTTTGTACACTCTCTACAACTTGTGACCTTGACCTAAATCTAAGTCTAGCATAAAAAGAATGATCGATGAACCTTAACTTGCTAGATGAAAATTGGTTAATGGCCCTATCATCCAACAAAATACATAAGGCATTCAACAAGAAACACCTTAACCTCAAAATAAGAAAACTCAAGTTTCAACTAGGAGATAAGGTTCTCTATTGGAATCCTCCACATGTACCCCAATGAACCAAATTTCAAATGTTGTGAGAAGGACCTTACATCATAGATGAGACTTTTCCATCTGGATCCATGATCATCTACAAAGCTAATAGCCCAAATAAGAAATAATTAGTCAACATTCAACAAATAAAGCCTTTCCATAAGCCCAAGCCAACCAACACACCAAACACCTCATCAGATAGACAACCATGCTCAATTCTTCAAATCTCTCCCTTCCAACTTAGTCGTGGGGGAGATGGCCAGCCATACTAACACCTTAGGTCGCTCCTCAGAATTTGACTTCTTTGTTTTTCATATTTTTGATTTTACAACTTTTTTTTTTCATCTTCTTTGTGTTACATTTTTTGTTTTACATATTTGTATTTTTAAGGTTATTGGTCTTCTCTTAGTTTTTGTTTTACACCATCATTAATATATTCAATATTTATTATCTACTCTTTTACTTTCTTTATGGTTATGTTTGCTTGTGTTTGATGTGTTTCTCTACTTTTTCTGCTAATAAGGTGGTAGGTACAATGGTAATGCACTACTTGATGGTGGTACACTTCATTTGTAATTTGATTGTTAATGTCTGGTTTCTAACATTGAATTTCATTACAAATGACTAGGACATGGTTTCTTTTCATGTAACAGGCAGTGAGTCCACATCACCCACTCATCCACATACTCTATGGTTTCCCTTGTTTTGAAAGCATGTAGTCTCTTCTTCATTAATGCAACTTTAATAAATTGGTGACTTTTGTAGTTTCCAGAATTGGAAAGGAATCAAAGGTTTGAATAGGGTGTGGCTTCAAAGGGATGTGGTATTCTTCGTGTTTTTCTATTTTCCTGTGTGCATGAGTGTTCTCGTAAGCTTCTCACCATTTTGCATCATTTCATAATAGGAAGTCCAATAAGTCCTTGCATGGTGTGGTCCTAATCACAAGAAAAAAAAGAGATGAGGATTTAAAGCACACCCCTTGGACAAAATAAATGCTAAAAAAATTCATGGGTCTTTACATGGTGTGATTCCCATTCAAAAAAACATGTAAATTCAAAGCACACCCCTTAGACCAAATAAAAGGGCTACAAGCACTAGTTATGAGACTTGTTTTGTCTCCTCTAACTAAGATCCTTTCTCACTTCCTACCTTCACTCCAATTTGGAATGGTGGTTGTTTTATGGGAGCATTCTTGTGTCTCAGGGAATGAACTAGCCTTAGAATGTCAATGCAAAGTCACTGAAAGTGGTTGGTTTTGATTTGAACTAAGGATGGATCCTACCAAGTCATTTAATCACAAACTCCATAAGGAAGTACATGTGACCATAATTAGGAACTCCATTCCACTCTCTCTGTCATCCATCTATGCTTATCATACCTCACCTCACTATCGATTTCATGTTTTGATTCAGTGTTCTGGATTGATGTGTTGGGTTTCTTAGTTAGTTACTTTTGGGTTTTTTTACTTAACTTTCCGTAACCATTAATCATCCATGGTGCCCATGGACTCCTTGGTTTGAAGTTATGCAAGGGCATAAAAGGCCTGTGCCTACTTTCTGGAGGATCCACTTGTATATCTTTTGGTTTGGTTAAGTTAAGTTTTTTATCCTTAGACGTTGTTACAATCAAGTTCTTTTTATTTACCCCATCTATGTCATCCAATTGTACGCACCTTCATAACTATTTGCAATGAACTTCTTTTTATTGTTGTGAATACCCTCTTTCCAGTATTCCTTGTGTTAAGCTTTTTCTGAATTATATAGATTACTTCTCGTACTTAAACCATTCGTCAGTCTTTCCACTAATAAAGTCAAGCAACCAATCTATCACAATCACAACTTGGCTAGATAAAATCACTGACAAGACAAGGTATTCAGCCATTATTTGTTGCACTATATAGACTAATCCTTGGTTTTGTTGTGATTGTAGTGGGAAGCGTGGACTAGAAGCGGGACTATCTTTACCAAGGAGGATGCAACCATATCACTCACGAGAGATTGTTCATGACCACTGTATCTCTTCTACCTCTCCCTCATTCTTCTGTTGCCAAGAGGGGTTGGATGTCCTTTGGATCTATTGGTGTTCTTTCCTATTGTCATGAACACCCAATTTTTTACACAATTGTAATATTGTATGCTCAAGCACTTTTTTATTTGTCTATTTTCTCTATGTCACTCTACTTGTTAGTTAGATAAGTCCACAGCCCCTAATTTATTTTGTAAAGGACTTGTTCCTCTTCTTCTGTACTAAAGGATGAGTTTTCATTCAATCACGGGGGTATGATAAATCATGTTCTTCAATGCTCCGATGTTGGGCTGGTGGTGATATTGGGTACACGAGATCAGGTACCTGATATCGTAGCCCAAAATGTGATATCATACATTCGATAACATAGAGTTACTCCCAGGTCTATAAATACAGTGCCCAGGTGGACAATTAGGAGTAAGTTTTTGGTAGTCAAGTAGCGAAACTCTTGCAGTTTGTCCATTTGAGAGTTAGAATATTTTCCAAGTCCCCGCAGTAGGAGATCTAAGTGTGAACGGATCTTTATTTAAGCATTAATGTACCTAAACACACCATTGTGTTGGCAATAAAGATGAACTCTTTGATCCATTCTTTGTAGCACTTAAGACTTTCTCTCCTATGCATTTATATTTCATGCAATTTACATTAATGTTATTTATGTAGTAATTACTTTTGATCAATCAAGAAAATCATTAAATTACATAAGCATGACCCCTTCGAGTATACGTGTGACGCTTGGTTACTTAGAAACACTTAGCATTTGACAGCCCATCAGTGTTGCACAAAGTTCAGGATGTGTTCAGGAAGTGGGAACAATTACTTGTGTTAGGCTAGTCTAGACTATAGTTTACATAGAAATTAATTACTCTTACTTTTAATCACCCTTACTTTTATTCTTGTTCTAGGTGAGTAATTCTATAAAAACACAAACTAATAAAAATCTTACACACTTAACCATACAATCACATTTCACAAGTGGGACTAGGAAGACAATGAATGAACAACACGCATGCACTGTTTAGCTCTAGCATACTTAGTAATTATAGTCTACGGAATTCAATTAGATCACACATGAATGCCTGTGATTCATATGGTTGGGCATAGGGTACCTTGCTACTCATCAAAGTTTTAAACTCCTTTTCACATGACTTAGTCCACTCAAAAGGTGCATCCTTCTTTGTGAGTTCTACTAGCAATTTGGCTATTTTTGAGAAGTTTTGAATAAATCTTCTGTAGTACCCCATATGGCCCAAAAAAGATCTCACATCTTTTACTATTTGTGGATTTTGAGTAATGTTTTGGATGACTCTGACTTCTTCAGGATCTACCTTTATACCCCTTTTGGAGATTTTGTGTCCTAGTACTATACCTTCCTAGACCATGAGATGGCTTTTCTGCCAATTGAGCTTCAGATTAGTTTCAACACATCTTTTAAGTACTTACTCCAATTGGTCTAGGGCTTATTTGAAATCTAGCTTGCATGTGGAGAAATCATCCATGAAAATTTCAACATCATTACCTATCTTCTTTTGGAAGATTCTTAAAACTAGTCTTTGGAAGGTTGCTGGGGCATTGGACAAAACAAAAAACATTTGTCTATAAGTAAACATTTTCCATGAATTGGAGAACGTGGTTTTCTCTTAGTCCTTTGATGCAATGTGGATTTAATTGTATCTACTATACCCATCCAGAAAATTGTAGTACTCATGTCCTAATATTGTATCCAGGACTTGATCAAAAAATGGCAATGGAAAATGATCCTTAAACATGGCTGAATTCAATAGTTGAAAGTCAATGCAGATGTGCCATTCACCCTCCTTTGGAACTATCACTAAAGGGCTTACCCATTCACTAACTACAATTGGATGAATGAATTCTACCATTAGCAACTTTTCCAATTCTTGCTTGACTACCTCCTCGAGTTTAGGATTAAGTCTTCATTGAGGTTGGCATTTTGGTTTGACTCTAAGATTAGTGTTGATCTAGTGTTGGCAATTTTATGGATCAATTCTTATGATCTCATCATAAGATTAATTCTTGTGATCTCATCATAAGACCAAGCAAATATTTTAGGTCATCTGTTGAGAACTTCTAGTAGTATCCCTTTTTTCTCCTTGTCTAGGTTGGCTTTGATAATCACTGGCTTCTTGTTATTCAAAAATGCATATTCTAATGTTGTTGGTAGGGCTTTCAATACCAGCGGTTCCAGTTCCATTGTGTCTAGGATTTTTAAGTATCCCTAGTCTATTTCTTCCTTCTAATTATTTTGAGGATAAGAGTGTCTTTTTCCTAGTTATTCCAACTTATCTATTTCTACAACATAGGTACTGATGATTTGTTCTTTTGGTTCCATGTACTTATTAGATTGGATTTATTCATTGGTAATCAGCCATTGGGTGCCCTCTTGTTGGGTGGCTACTGCATATAGGTAAGTTTGCACACAACTTGTTTCTACACATTGATTGCATGCCTTAGTCTCTTTTTATTTAATAGCCCAAATTCATTGTATGCAATTACACTCATGATCACTGTATGTGATACATTAAATCCTTCATTTGTGTATGATTCCAACTTCATCTTCCTTGGAAATTTCCAAGGATAAATCATGAATTCCAAGCTTAGCAATCCTAGTGCTAAGTCAAGCTCTTCCCATGATAATTGGATTTTCTCCCTTGTTTTTCCCCACATGAATTACTAGAAAATCATTAAGATAGGACCAGCCACTAATGGTGGTAATCACATCATTCACTTGTCCAAGTGGAACTTTTATTGATTGGTCTACAAGCTCTAAACAGATGTTACTTTTCTTTAGTGATGGGAAGTTCTAGGCCTAGTACATGTCTTGAGATGTTAGATTTACTTCAAACTCAGAATCTAATAAAGCTTTACATGATTTTTGTCCTGTTATTTAGAGATAAATCAAGGGACTTCCTAGATTAGTTATTTTCTATGAAATAATCCCTACCTTGATCCAATGTGTTACTATTTATGCGAGCATGACAGTTGTAACATTCAAACCTAATGAAGTTGGAAGCTTATTGCATTGGAAAGGACTCGATGTGGATGGAGTGGAGTTACACATGTTCCCCATCTATTGACTCTTCTTTGGACTCGTTTTGAAGAGTAGTAATTTCCTAGGTTGAGACTCATAAGAAATCTTTCTCTCATGTGTATTGATTATCCTTGTAGCACTTTTTGGCTAGGGTTGTAATGGCAAGTTCCCCTTCATAACATGAGGTGGCATAGGACTAAAGTGTTGAGTAGAAGGTCCAGCTATTCATGGATGCACATATGAGTTGAAATCAGTCCTTGGCACTATTGATTTGTGGTATTCTGCTAAATAGTAGTATGGGGTTTGAACAATTGCATGATTAGGCGATACTAGATGTTGAACAAAATATCCATATGAACCTGTATATTAGTATGAATATTGTTAATAAGGTGGTGGCATGGCCCATGATTGTAGCTATTTCCACTACTAACAGTGCTGCTCCTACGACTGTGGCAAGGCTCCACTAGGATAGTACATTGGTTGAGGTTGTTGTCTGTAGCTACCTTGAGGATAAGGTAATCGTTTGGGCATTTTTTTTAACAAATCATGGGTTAAGTGTGTATGCCCCAGTTTCTTGTAGATGTACCATGATTGGACAACATCTCTTAGGATGTTTGTACTAGCACACAATGCAACCTTCATCTTCTATGGAGCTAGTGTTTGAGTGCTCAGCTACTGAAGCAACATTTTCCTTTCATTCAAATTCCCACTTCTTCCTTTTATCTCTACCTTTGTTAAGTGCTTGTTCTACTTTCTCCTCCATAGTCTTCACTGCTATTGTACATCTTTCATCTACTGAATCCTACATTTTCGCTACTTGTGCCACTACATTGGCAACAAATTTCTAAATTAGTGTCTCTTTCTTGATGACCTAGTCCAAGGTTTTTTCTTCTTCGGTTTCACAGACTTATACATCTCTTTTTCTAAACGATGAATCCTTATTATATTCTTCAACTAATTCCATTTTTCTAATTTCTTCTTCTTCTTTTGACACTTGATTGATAAGCCTTTGAATCTAATGAGCAATTAATTCTAATAGTCTTCCTTGGGCATCAACCTCAAGGGTGTCTCTTGTTTTACTTCTCAGCCCATCTATGATGTTCCTTAGCTATTCCTTTAATGAAAATCCATGGCCTAGGCATCTATGTGATGGTGAATAATATCTACCCATTGCTACATAAAGGGTCTCATGAATCCCTTGTTCTCAGTTTTGGATTTTTTTTCTTAGATTTGATACTTTTGAATAGGTCTGATATTTATCATTAAAGATTTCAAGCATGGTACTCCAACATCTAATGGATTCAAGTTCCAATGACCTATATCAGCTTTTTGCTTCCTTCACAAGTGTAAAAAACTTCAATTTTTGCTAATCACTCTCTATGTTTTGGAGGGCACAAGAATCATGAAATGCATGAAGGTGATGCTGAGGATCAACATTGTAAGCTTCTTCATATCGGGACATGTTATTCATAACTAGTTGTTTGATTCATCTATCTCTAACTTGCTTGGTTGGTATGTAGACCACGTCTTGAATGTTGATCATGCTCCCAATTTTCATAAGAGGTTCATCATCATGATCAGGTTCAAAGGCTTTGTGGTAGTGGTGACCCATTCTATGCTTGTGCCTCTCTTGATCCTCTCTTCTATCTCTGTGTCTTCTTCTTTCATACTCCTCATCTTCTGAATCAGAATACCTTGAGTATCGATCATGATGACCATGAGCTCTTCTCTTTTCCCTATCAAAGTCTCGATACTTGTGTTATCTCCTATCATAGTCCTCCAATGATCGTGATGAAGCAGAGGAGGTAACAGGAGAATGATGATGATTGGTTCTCCTTTCATCACTCTTGTGAGTTTCCTTGTAGGATTTCATATGATCCCTTGGCCTAGAGTCCCACTTGTATCTTGAGTCAATAGCTTTCTCCTTGTGTGTCTCTACCAGAGTAGAGTGAAGTTGGGCTTTGACAAGTTCCTCTAGTTTGATAATAGGCATCTTTGATGGCTACTCATGGTTTTGGTGGAGTTGTTCTGAAATGAACTAATCAACATCAATCTTTTCTATGACAATAGATGTGTTGGCTTGCTTCCCTTTGGTATGAACATGTTTGACCTCCATAGCAACATCTTTCTTTATCTACTCCCTTGTAGGTTGATAGGGTCTAGTCTTGTGTTGAGTCACATAATACACTTCCTGAATATGGTCCAAGTGCATTTCCCTTAGAGAAATTTGTAGCATGTTTAGTGCTACACATTCAAGAGGTAGGACTATGTTTCCTTGCATGTCTCTCCACCTCATTTGTTTTTCCTGATGGAATATGAAGGCAAAGTCTAGATGGTATGGATCAATGTGAGAATAAGTAATACATGTCTACATTGGCATTCCCTAGTCCTCTTCATTAGCAATTCTTGTCACTACTCCTTCTCATTTCCTTGGCAGGTGATAGTTGATCATTATGTGAAGCCATGTTATAATTTTTTGATGGTTTGTGTTAAGTGTGCTTATATTAAGGTTGTGAAGATTAGAGTTAGGTTCTGATACAATGAACTTTAAAAAAATCAATTACTTAGTATAACATTGACTTATCCCCAACAATGGCACCAATGATGAGAGGTGGAGTATCCAACACCCAACCATACAAGATACAAGTATTTACACGCAATCCTGGTCAAACTCCACAGATAAAGCAATGTGATTATACTAGTAATTGGTTAGCATTTGTGATTGTTTTCTTCCCACATGAGTTAGTAAAATCAATGTGTATGGTTTAACTCATGGTGAGGTATATGATATTAATGTTGAATTGGCCATTAGGCTCCTAGTAAACATGAATTGGAAACAAAGGTTTCTAAATCTAAGTGATAATAAAACAAATCTAAACTAGTCTATGTGATGAGCAGCTGATCCTGATCTTCTAGTCACACCTTAGACTTCATGCAACTACTACTAAGATTACCAAGTACCACACTACTAGTTGTACTAAGTGATAGTACTACTAGGTTATCAAGAAGTTACACTTATGTGCTTGAGATTAGTCATACTCATTTCACTTAACAATATTAAAAGTAAATTGCAAGTAATGGTAAACATTAACTATGAAAATATTAAACAAAAATAAACATTAAGGTATGGAAACAAAAATAAAACTAAGTGTTGCTGTAATGATGTAGAGTAATCTTGATCTTTATTATTGTGCATGCAGTGCATCCAAGTACATAACACTCAAATAAAGACTCTGTTCAATTACAAAACATCATACTGCAAGCACACATTACTAAGTACTGAATTCAAGAAAACAAACTAAAAGAGGTCTACTACTATCCTAGTGTATCTCCCTAGTTTCGTGTGCTTAAGTGTTGCTTATATAAGCTAGCACACACCCTAGATATCATTTATACGATAATGTATGATAAGATATGATAACTTAGTTATGATACCATAGATACGATATATGATATTGTAAATATGATATCGTTGTTAGAAAATTTTTCTTATATAGTATTGAGCATTGGTTGGGATGTTAGATATTGTCATTTACATCTATTGTTAGGTCTTCAAAGTAAAAATCAAATTTAATAAGTTGTATCTGGAAGTACTCTACCTACCTCTGTGTGACCTTATATAGATTTTTTTTATAAAAAAATGATAACTCAACATTGCCTAGTGGAATTAAACTTGTGACATGTGGTTTCATAAAATTAAGCTAACACTTCATTGTTCACATATCCCTCTAATTACTTTATCTATTATATTAGTGCATCATATTGAATTCCACTATTATCATACTTATTATAATCTTATCAACATAGAATTAATCATTCAACATAGAAATATCAGTATTAGAGAATTGTTTACTCTAGTTGTATCCTACCTAGCTTTTAACTTCATCATCATTTCTATATTACTTCATTTATCACATCATAATTAGTTTCAATTGCTTATTAGACATTGAATTAAATCGTGCTATCCAGTTAATTCAAAAATTTGGTTTAATACTTGTTAAAAATTTTGGATTCATACTTTTGCCAAATTAAAATTGGAAGATCAATTGTGCTTCAATACATTTAGACAACTTGGTAACAAATTAGTTCTTATTTGCAATGGCAGTCTTTGCAACATTCATGGGATTTCATTAAATGGATGTTTGTTTAATAAGCCTCTTAGTTTGAAGTTATGATATAATGGACTTTGTATCTAGTATGCCTCTAATATTAATGTATCAACTATCAACTATTGCCAATAGTAATAGAATTTTAGATGCAAAACCATGCCATAGCATGATCGAAAAACCCAGCGATCCACTGCTTACATTATCATCTCTATTGTTATAATCATTTATCATGGAACATTTAGGTATTGCACAATTCTTCACTCCATTCGTTATCATTTTTCACTCAATTACCTTACAACCTACTCCACATACAACTTCATCATTAGTACTATCATTTTGTACTATACCTTGTCAGTCTATAAAAATTAAGTCATTATTTGATGTTGCATCCATTTTAGTGAAGGGTGCCTACCTATATTAACTTTTGTTATGGCTATTTTTTTTTCCCAAAAATCTCAATGGATTTTTACCGTACCCCAAGCCTAACATGAGGTGTGGATGAATCAAATGATTAAACATAATCCATTTCCATACCACCCATGCTTAACAATAAAATTTCCTTTCCATCACATCACATTTACCTTAAAAGTCGATTGGTAAGGTTGGAGTTGTGACAGTAACAGTGCTAAATTTTTGTTGTAGCATTCATTATGTGCACGTTATGCCAATTGTTCACTTTGATAAGGACTGTGATAGAAGTCTATGTTCAAACTCATCAATCTTAAAGACTTTGACAAATCTCTGAATATACTTCCATAGCATTTCAATACTTTTTCCACCATTCCATGTCTCAACCATGGTAGCCTTTCATTTCAAAGCACCAAAAGTAAGTTTTTGCTAACCAATGGTGTAAATAAATTTGTTCGACATAAAAGATGGTGCCAACTAAAGTCAATGCTAACGGTATTCCATTAAATTTTGGACCAATCTTATTCTTTAACTCATTGAATTCATCATTCAATGTCTCAATTCCTACAAATGCATATTGGCAAAATATTTTTTTTCATGTAGAGAAGTCATGATTTAAGATTTTCAACTCAATCAAATTTTAATGGTAGTGCTAAATTCGAGGGTCATGCTTCAAAACCTAAAATTCTGTTCGAATACCAAAATCAACTAATCATAACAACCAAAGAAATAAGAGTTTAAACATACTTAAAATCCAAAGATACACAAAATAAAATAGATTTGTTTGCCATGACCGTAGTATTGCAACATACCTTTACTTTAACTTAAAATTACTTACTTGTCCTTGATAACTTTTTTCAAGAGTGTTATGGATGAAATATTATTGAGTGTTACTAACTCTCCCTCAAGCATTATGGATGAAATATTCTTTAAGGTTACTAATAGCCTCTCCCTACACCATTATGGATGAAATACTATTTAGTGTTACTGATAGCCTCTCATTAGAGCATTATGAACAAAATATTTTTTAGCATTGATAACTTTTCCTTAAGTGTTATGGATGAAATGTTATTTAACGTTATCAATCTATGACTAGTAGTTGGCATCTTGGTCAAGATTATTAGAGGTTAACAATTAGCTCTTTGAACATCTATACTAGTCCTAGTTTACAAAATTTGACCAAATTGTGAGAATGCTTGTAATTTATTTGGTTAAGCCTAGGGTCTACTCTGTCCCTTAATGTTGTTTTTTAAGAACATATGGAATGGGTAGAAAATGTCAATCAAAATATTACTATTATGAAACTTAACTATACTAGAGTTGATGAGTGGCGAGGTACCCCTACACTCAACCATACGAATACAAGCGTTTTCACGCGCAATCTGGTCAAACTCTGCAGACAGACTAGTTGTGGCACCTAGATAGTTAACCTTAGGTCGTAGTTCATTGTCTTCCCAGCTAGACTAGTATTAGCTTTGTCACGTATGGTTTAGTCCAGAGTGAGGTGTATGATGTGTTCCTAATCTAATGCTACTCCTGAAGGCAATGGAAGGTAAGATTAACTAAGCTAGGAGGAAAGGGTAAGAGAATCTAATCTAACCTAAGTGTGATGAGCATCCGTTCCTTGATTATCTGTACACATCTTGGACTTCATGCATGACTACCACTAGGATTACTAAGTGCAGATCCTAGGTACGCTACTGGGTTACCAAGTAGTCACACTTAAATGCTCGTAATCAAGTCGTACTCATTCTGCGTTACTAGGAGTTTAAGGGTGAGAGAAACTAATTAGGAAAGTAGTAAATAACAATTAAATAAATAAATAAACAAAGTGAATGTTGCAATGATGAAGTAATCTCAATCTTTATTTCCAGTCATGTGTATGTCCAAGTACATCACACTCGAATAAAGGACGCCGTAAAATTACATTCACCAAACTGTGGGCATACACTGGAAAATAATCTATCTCTAGAGGGATCAAACTGCTAGAGTTTAGCTACAATCTAAATCTAAAACTTAAAAATCAAAACTTTCAAACAAGGGAGAGCCGCCTCTTATTTATAGAACTGGCGACGGGTTGTGATATCACATACGTGATATCGTAGGGAGAGATGTGATATCGCGTACATGATATCATGACCCATGTGATATTGCGGCAAACATGATATCACATACATGATATCGTGGCCCATGCGATATCGCGTCCCACCATACCCCCATGATTGAATAAAAACTTGTCCTCGAGTTACAGTGATTACACAGTGGATAGGTATGGGATTATTAGATAGAAAAAGAAATGGGATGATGCTGCAGTGTAGGAAGAAAACAAAATAAAGATACAACACATAGAATACGCTACAACTACAAAAATTTGGAACTCATGTAGTTCCTGGTGGCAGTGGCTCCTCCATTGACGCCTTCCCTTTGTCTTGTGCTCCAGGCTTTGGGGCTTGATGATGTTGAAGTATGGCCTGGAGCTTCTCCTCTTCGGTCTGAGGATCTTGTGTCATCCATGCTAGTGTTCTAATGTTTGACGAAGTCAGCACCTCCCACGGACAGGGTAGTTGCGGAAACATTTGGTTGGCCTTGACGTACTAAGCCACGAACGCCTGTCGTTCCTCTTCATAGGCTCTAGCTTTATCCTTGTATTCATGAAGATTTTTTAGCCATCAAGCCAAGTTAGTTGTGACATCTTTCTATCCCTAGTAGCTGGCTTTTACCACCTCAAGTTCAAAATTTGCAACTTCCAGTTTCTCCAACAACCTCTTGCATTTCGCAAATTCTGCTTCATATTTGATGTGGGTGGTTGCTACTTACTGCTTGAGCTCTGATCTCGGGCGCCTTACTGTTAACATGGCAAGGTTGGCATATCCTAGGTTTGCCAACTCCATGTACCTTATCAAATCCTGAATCTACAAGTCCCGATTTTTAAGTTCCACTTGGTGGGCAAAGGCATATGTGTCCAATATGGCCCACCAATCAGTATGTTCAGCACTGATAGTATTTATCTGAGCCTTGGCCATATGGATCTCCTTTTCAAGGATCTGTTTATACATCCCCACCTGATCATGGAAGTGCTCCTTTACCTTCTCATGTCATCTAGCTTTTTTCTACCACATGCTTATCTCAATTGCTGACTTTTGATGAATGGCGCATACCTCCTGCATCGAGAGGGTTCAATTTTCTCTAGCTAAATGGCTTACATCTCGATTGACTTGGATGAATTTTTCTCGTAATTGATAAAAGTGTTCATCGAGAATGTTCTTTTTCTTTTCTACAATGGTCAACCGAAGATTGTCTATAACCAACTGCTTATTTTCTTCTTGTAAGGCTTTGAGTGCCTTAAGATGCACATGTGTTTATGCTTGTGTTGCAGAGGCATCCTAAACAGCCTTCTCTCTCTCATGGGCCACCCTTTTATTCTCCTCTATTAATTTGGTTAGCTACTCAGTTCTAAAGTTTTTTAGCTAGTCTACAGGAACAAATTGTAGAGGGTCTTGCTATGCTGCTTGTAAGGCCACAAGCTGCTCTTGTAGTTTCTGCACTTCAGCTTCAGCATGCTTGGTCCTTACCTCTATTAAGACCAGCTTCCCCTTTGTGGAAATGAGGTCTAACTGAATTGTTGTAACATCCTGAGGGATGTCAAACATCGATGTCATTACTTGTCCTGTTTGAAACAATCGATCAAGTGCATCCTCATGTTCCGTAGGAGTCATTGAGGTTCCAGCCAGAGTTTGAGCATCCCGTGCTTCTGAGAGATCTGCCAGTGGCACAATAGGTACGTTGAAAGATTCTTTGATGCGGTCAGCGACCACTTCTGTAGCTCCCGCAGCATTTTGGTGTTGCATGACCACCACAGTGGCCCCTTCACCAGTCTCTAACTACACTTGAAAAGATATTGTGTTTCTTAAGATCTATTGTGACCATCTACTTTTCCCTCCACCTATTTGAATGGATACTTCCCCCCTTGTGCGATCCAATGAAACCATAGGCTGGATGGCATCATCGATGATGCAAAATAGATTTGCGTCATCACAACTTCCCCAACTAACTGTCTCAGCGATGGCCCTAAGATGGCTCATTAACGGTCTATAGTCTTGCAGTGGCGGCGGCTGATCCTGGCCTATGCTAGGCCCTGCTTCTTGTTGTTGGCTGGAACCCATGGCTAGAGGTTGACTGGGACCTGCAAGTTGAGTTGCAGTTGGTCCAACCATCTATTCTTCTTCTTGTTCGGGTCCCAACTCTTCACCAGTGCTTTTCCTTGGAGCTGGTGTAACAACGGAAAATGTCGGCAGCTGGAATACCAAACAGAATCCATGTACACAGTCTTAACCACGGATCCATGCGAGGGCTGTGTTGGAGAAAACGAATCCGCAGTGCCCTGAACGGTCTTGTCGATCAGAAAGGGACTTACTAAATTAGTAAACCGATGGAGATTACAAATATTTTGTAGAACGATTTGATTCAACGAGTCGTGAAATGAGAGAAAAACGATGTAGATAAATTGTGATAATTATAACGTTAACACGATAAAAGGAATCAGACATGAGAGAAACGCGTGATTTCAAGATCTATGCTTTGACTCGAAAAAATGAGTATTTTGTATACCAAGTTACACTGGGGAGACCCCGTTTATCCTGTGCGAAACAAACACAAAATAACTAGAGAACTGTCCAAGCAGAAGTACAGAATGGAGTCTGATCTACCTTGTAAGCCAGAGATGGGATGCAAGGAAGGTCAAGTTCTAACATCTATCAATCAATTGCTCCTGATCAATAAAACTTACAAGCCACGCCAGATGATCTCTCGATCTCTGATCTGCTCCTTTTGCCTTGGGTAGTCTCTGCTCGGAACTGCCAATGATCACCAATGGAGAAAGTTGTGTCTTCGCCAAAGGACTAATTGCTCCTGCTACCAATGTTCAAGCAAAATGTTTCCTGTCTCTATTAAAAGATAGTGCTACCAAAGATTGCCAAAAATGCTGCTCTCTTGCTCTGTCTCTCTATGTCTCTCCCTGTCTTTTTGCTAACTGAGGTATTTATAAGTTTGACAACATGTGGAGAAGGCATGGCTATGATGACACGTGTTTCAAACCTTTCGGAAGATCGTTGACTTGACCATCCTTGTGTTGAAATTCATGACTACGCATAATACACGCATCTGCGTATTGTGCGTATGAATAACAAATGTGGATCGGGCATGTCTCAATTGATTTTTGGGCTACATTACACTTGTACGCATTGCGTCGTGTACAAGAGCGTAATAAAGCACAAAAGTAATGGACTCAAGTTGCTTTACGCTCGTTCACGCTGCCAAGCGTAGTGAAGAGTAAACAATGATTAACTTGGTGATGAATTACGCTAACATACGCTGCGTTGCGTAACGAGCGTAAGGTGATCAATCTGCAAGAAAGAGAAAAGAGTTGATTTGTTGCGCTTCCTTTGGATCCTCTTTGACGCTTTTGAAGCTCATTACGCTGCCTTGCGTAACAGAGCGTAAATTTGCTCTTGGACAAAAGATTTAGCGGAATACACGAGAGATTGCATATTACGCTGCTTAGGCCTTAAGCTTCGCCAAATCTGCTGAAGTAAACCACCTTTGAATATCAGACTATGTTACGCTAAGCGTCATTACGCTATGTTGCGTACTATAGCATAAAGATAGAAAACATAGTAAGATAGAAAATCTGCAAAAAGAAACCGAAGTCTTGATGTTGTGCACCCCTTTGCCTTGCCTTACCTTGTTCTCTTTTCTGGAATTCTGTCATGTACTTTTGCTCAAATCGCGAATCTTCGCCTGAGGCCGACTCGCAATTTTCACGGTGTTTCAATGGCCCCTTTAGCAATTCAGCATATGAAGCACTCTGGGCTTTTTAGAGAACATCATTGGTGTATCCCCGAATACCAGCACATTGGCATAGCTTTCTCATAAGACAAGGGAAAGGCAATGCCATCTTCCCTGTCTTCCATTCCTCGAACCGCCTCAGGATCTCCGTCAAATATAGGTGGGGTAGGTTAGCGTTAACCTTTCCCATCAACACTACACATCCTCTAGCCACATACGTCGATATCCTTTTTAAGCCCTTTGTGGGGAAGAGGTGATATGTCCCAATTTTTAAGTAAACCCTCTCTTCCGTTGTCAATTCACCAAATGCTTTATCTCTACGATAAGCCTTCTCCAACCAATCCTTTCACACATCAGGGTCTGAACGGGTGGATAACTGAGGAACCTGGGGCCCTGTATTCGAAAGGTTTAACACTTCTGAAATGGCCTACGCAAAGAAGTCAACTGTCATACCACAAATATTAATAGTGGTGCCTTGCTCCCTATTGTGCCAAAATTGGTACGTCTCTCCTAGGTACCAGGCACCACTTTCAAAGAGGATAGGCCATAACGGAGATCTTTTGAGATGATCCCTAACGACCTCAGGAGCAAACTCTACAAATGATTCAAATTTCAACTCCACAATCACCGCACTGAATGTGGACTTCTCATGGATAGCCTGAACATAATCTTGGGGCAATGTGAGTTGTTGTCCTGGTTCAGGTGCTACAGCAGCTCCTCCTTCTACCTGCCCAAACAGTCCGATAGGAGGTACTTCTTGATGAATGCTGAATGATTGCTTCTCCTATTCTTCATGTTGTCCAGCAGGACCTTATCTTCCACCTCTCTAAGATCGTTTCTTTCCACCTTGAGCAGGACCCTCCTGTTGTCCATGTTTTAGGGCCATCTACAATCACACAAGCCAAGCATTAGTAAGGTTGTTTTTAAACTTAAGTTATACCTTACTGCTTCCCTTAATTAAAGATCTTATGTTATAACATGTGATTGTGCCCGAAAGTTTGTAATAATGAGTCCTGTGACTTAGGTGGTTTCCATTTTTAATTTCCCAGTATACCTAAGAATTAAATGACTTTTAGGCACAATTATTCTAAGTTTTATAGTTAATTACCCTAGATGATGTCCTTTGGGCGATGATAAATTTCAAAAAAGTTAGGAAAAAGTTAGGCACTTTTCGGCAAGTGTCTCTCCCCCACGACTAAGCTGAACACTCCAGGTTCAAGTAGGTTCAAACGGAATTAAAATCAAAGTACCAGCGAGCAAGATATAGTGAGAAAAGCAAGGGTCGCTCAATCGCAAGTCACAGAGAAAAATTTCAAAAACTCCCCCCGTGTGAATGACAAAATGATGCAAAGTGTTGTGGGGGGTAGCCTATTTATAGGTTACGGTGACACGATATCACGTCCCAAGTGATATGAGAAATCATTAAAATACTAACTTTTTAAATGATTTTCTTGAAATTAACGTTGGAAATTGAGGACATTGACTATGATCAAGATGTTCTAGGGCAGTTTCATTAATTTGAAAGGCACCATTAATGATGATAGTGTGAACTTTATCAATAAAACCTTGGGTGGTTAAGAAAAAGGAAATGTAATGGTACATTGGAACGTTGAAATTCAAAGGGATAATAGTAGGGAAAGAAAATCAATTGAAAAATTAAGCTGAGGGTAAGAAATTGTGTGTGTGAGCTATGTCCTAAGTGAAGATTACAACAAAAATTACACAAGTGGGTCCTCCCCAAAGCAGGTTTCAACCTATAATGCCCTTGTGTAACCATACTTAAAGTGTCCATGGGCACTAGAAGGGTTAAATGTAATCCGCACTAACTCCATAAAACACACACATGTAAATATCACCAGAATGAGATGAAAATTCTATGCTACATGGGACATGAGCTACAATTACACGAATAGTGAGATGAGACGAACTATAGAAAGGGATCATAGACATTGGGACATAAGGTAACTGACCTAGGGCACAATGAATCCTATGTGAAAAGCATGATTAACATGTCATTAACCCGTCATTCCAAGATCAGGACCAAGCCCATTCCTCTAATCAGTGGCATCGCATTGTTTCATCCCATGATGAGTGATGAGACGCGGTCTGCGTCGGCCGCGATATCGCGTCCTTCCCTGCGATATCGTGTACGCGATATCGCAGTCAGCCGTCATGTCTATAAATAAGAGGCGGCTCTCCCTTGTTTAGGGATCCCAGTTTTAGTGTAGCGAAGCTTTGGCAGTTTGATCCCTCCAGAGTTAGATTTTTCCCGTGTCTGCCCGCAGTGTGGTGAATGTGATTG
>MNCI01006793.1:900309-913533 GCA_015680685.1 Gnetum montanum | reverse complement strand
ATGCATGTGCCTTGCAAAACATCAAGAATGAGTGGAAAAAATTAAAGTTGTTCCCAAGGACACTGATGAAAGAAGTGGAAAGCTGGTACCGGTCCTTAGAACTGGAATCCATTCGAAGGTGGAGTACAATGCTAGAACTGTTTAACGATAAGTATCAAACATACTCCTGAGTGTCCAACTTGTGAAAGCAAATCCAAGGATGGAAGCAAGGAACTCATGAACCCTTGGATGCTGCCATGGGCTAATACTCTGCACTATTACATTGTTGCCTAGACCATGGTTACTCGCAGCAGGATCAACTACGCCATCTCGTAGATGGACTTAGGCATGAAACCAGGAGAACCCTTGGAACGTATGCCCAAGGGAGATTATTAGAGCTTAGGTTCCATCAGGTTCATAGATTGCTGGAGCAAGTAGCTACGGAAGAAGGGGAGCTATGTAAGAGAGAAAGTGCGGAAGAGTACAACCATGATCCTTCCCTCCAAAAAAGGGGAGTGAGATTCTGTGAGGAGGAAGAGTCACCACTCAAAGAGCTGGTGCATAGGAAAACCTTGCCGCTACAAAAATTAACAACAGAAGTGTCGGCAAAGGTAGATGAAATGTGGGACTCCCTAGATAGTAGATTTGAAACCGCTCTCAAAATTGTAGAGGAGTCTAAGGAGAGAAGTAGTGACTATGACAAAAAGAAAAAGAGGGATTTGGACCATGCACGTCACAAAGGTAAGGGTAAAATGGCTATCACTGAAGAGGTTGTGGATTCTAATATGGACAATGATGGTGAATGTGAGATATGCCAATATGACCATCCTAAGGGATGTTGCCTAGTAATCTCACACCTACAAGAGTTTGGGGTGTATGCACTCAACCCATGAATTAATAAACAGCAAGCACCTCGACGGTTACCTTATCCCCAAGCTAACCCAAGGCAGTTCCACCAACCTTTAACGTATTATCCAAGTGGAACTCCGCCACAACCTATTGAGCAACACCAATAGTGGTAATACCCACAGTCATGGGGGATGCCACCACCAAGGCAACAATACCCTTACCGACAACTGGATCCATATGGCTATTACATGCAACAGCCAATCTCTCCACGTGACTCTGTTGGTCACATGACACCACAACGTCACTACCAAGCTCGGGAGTATTATAGGACTTCTTCTCCTGGGAGAGAAAACCCACAGACATACCATCCTCCAAACCCATCTGCAACTCTCACACCGATAGCTCCATTACCACTCGCTCCAGCAATGCAAGGCAAACTCCCCACTCAATTGTGGCAACCCAATGTCACGAGGGCTATGAATCCTCAACCCGTAGTTGGTTCTGACAACCTTATGCAGAAAAGATCTTTCTTCAGAACCAACAATCCAACCAAGCCCTCACCATCACAAGCGGTTGAACATCTGAACACCTCCCTACCAAGTAAAGCTTTGGGGCCTCCTTCAACCCAAAAATCGAGCTTAACGCACACGTCGCTAGGAATGAACCATGTAAGGCTCTTCTGGACTCAGGTTCTGGAGTCAACCTAATATCACAAGAGATGTATAAAGCCTAGAACCTGCCTTCATTGAGGAAGAGTAACATTCGACTAGAGCTGGCCTATCAGTCCATCATTGTTCCCTTGGGACTGGTGGAGGACATTTTTACCACTGTATGTGGGTGGTCCTATCTAGCTAATTTTCTAGTGATACAAGTAAACAACGGTAAAGAGGACCTCCCAATAATAATGGGAAGAGCATGGCTAAGTACCATAGATGCACGCCTAGGAATCCACAATCTTTCCCTGGAAATATCTAAGAAAAACACTTTTGAAAAGATCGAGAAGAAGAAAGTTCCATGCATCGCATACAGTGACATGGGGTGCCATTGCGCGTAGAAATCATGGGTTATGCAAAGTCTAGCATTGCCTACATGCAATCGATGTGCACAAGACATTAATATACAAAGGTGCCTATATGCAGCAACCACACGACAAGAAGACACCTAGTGGCTGATGGTTGATCAAGAGAGCAACTCACTAACATGCATGGAACTAACTGAGGGAATAACTAGTGCGTACATTGAAAGCATAAACAAATTGGAGCAAGTTCGTTGCCAACTTCCAAGCTTTAACCTTGAAAACATCAACTGGGGGAAGTTGGAAATTCCTAAGAGATTTAAACAAGAACCCCTAGATTTGAAACCATTGCCCACTGGTCTGGAGTATATGACCCTCAAAAATGGAAAACTAGTGATCATCAACGCAAGGCTTGTTCCCAAACAAAAAGAAAAACTGCTAAAAGTGATAAACAAGTGGTCAAATGCCTTTGCCTGGTCATACCCCGAGTTAACTAGAATAGATCCTAGGATATGCTAGCATAGGATTTACACGGACACCTCCATGAAACCTTGAAAATAACCGTAGACACGATTGAACCCAAAATTGAAACAAATAGTAAAAGAAGAAATAGAACAACTTCTTAGGGCTGGGTTCATATATCTCATTACTAATAGTGAATGGGTTAGCCCTCTGGTGATCGTTCCTAAAAAGGGAAGCAAATGGAGGATGTGTATAGATTTTAGGCTACTGAACATGGCAACATTCAAGGATCACTTTCCGTTATCATTCGTTGACCAAGTCTTAGACACCATAGCAGGGCATCACTATTATAGTTCTCTGGATGACTATAGTGAATATAACCAAATATAAATAGCACCAGAAGATCAAGCTAAGACAACGTTCACTAGTCCTTGGGGAACATTTACATATAAACAAATGCCATTTGGCTTGTGCAATGCTCCTACCACGTTTCAACGCCTAGTTCTAAGCATATTCCAATAGTAGATAGGAAATAGAGTGCAAGTCTTTATAGATGACGTCTCCAGTTATGGAACAAGCTTTGATCAAACGTTGGACCAATTAGAGTAAGTGCTGAAAAGATGTGTAGAAACCAACTTAAGGCTCAATTGGCAAAAAAGGCATCTGATGGTCCAAGAAGGCGTAGTACTTGGGCATAAGATTTCATATTCAGGAATAGAGTTAGACCTAGATAAAGTTAGGGTCATCTAAGGAATCACTCGACAACCGAAAACTATCAAAGACATTTGATCATTCCTTGGACACACTGGCTACTATAGGAGATTCATTGAGAACTTCTCCAAGATTGCTAAACCATTGGTAGAACTAACGAAGAAGGATGCACCATTTGAATGGACCAGGGAATGTGAACGAGCATTTCAAACTCTAAAATAAAAGCTTGTGGAAACTCCCATTCTACAAGCCCCTGACTAGTCCAGACCATTCCATATAATGACTGATGCATCTAATTATGCCTTAGGAGTCGTACTTACATAGTTAGATGACCAAAAACGTCCTTACTACATCCATTGTGCAAGTAGGAGTATCGTCGATGCACAACTTAACTACACAACTACAGAAAAAGAATTAATGGATGTAGTGTTTGCATTGGATAAGTTTAGGCACTATGTATTAGGTTACAAAGTGTTCATCCATATGGATCATAGTGTAATTAGGTTCCTCATGAACAAGCCAACGGTTAGCCCTTGTATTATACGATGGCTAGTAATCCTATAAGATTTCAATCTAACGATGATCGATCGAAAGGGCACCGAGAACGTAGTTGCAAATCATTTATCTCAGTTGCACTGGGATAGCAAAGAGGACAAATATGCCATATTTGATCATTTTCCTAATGAAGCCCTCTTTGCTAATGTAGTGAATAACCAACCCATGGAAACGAATTGGTATAGTAGCATTCTCACCTATCTCCTTTCCCAACAAACACCATAGGAGCTGGACTTTAGGAAGAAATAATATTTTCTTCATAGAGCCAAGTACTTCATAGAGATCAATGGACAACTTTACAAAGTTTGTCCTGATGGCTTGGTTCGATGGTGTGTGCCCGATGTGGACCAACTAAGAGTTCTCCAAGATGCTCATGAGGGCCCTTGTGGGGGTCACTATGCAAGGAGACAAACGGCTACTAAGATCCTGCTTGCAGGATATTACTGGCCAACATTATTTTGGGATGCCCATCAATTTGTCCAATCCTATGAGCGCTGTCAACATGATGGGGGAATGACTGCTAGAATGGAGGGTCCGCAACACTGGATTCAACCCTTATAACCCTTCAACATTTGGAGAATAGACTTTATGGGGCCCATTACACCAATGTCAAATGGAAAATCTTACATCATTGTTGTTGTTGACTATCTAACGAAATGGGCTAAAGTAGCTACTGTTACAGATTGCACATCATCTACCGCTGCACGATTTATGCAACAACAAGTCATAAATAGGTTTGGTGTGCCACATGCACTTATCTCAGATAATGGAACACACTTTACGGGTGCAACCTTTTGAAAGTTGATGCAACGCTTAGGGGTTAAACATAAATTAACTACACCTTATCACCCCCAAGCTAATGGCCAAGCCGAGGTCACTAACCGGGAGATTACTAAAATATTGACAAGAACAATTAGCAAATATAGGCGAGATTGGAACACTAAACTAAATGATGCTCTCTGGACACACCGCTCCACTTGGAAACTCCCTATAGGCTATTCTCCCTATGAGTTAGTATACAGAAAACTTCCAAAGCTTCCAATTCAAATCGAGCTTCGTACACTATCCATGGCATGTGACCTCCACCTTGACCTTGATCTAGCACAAAAACAAAGATTGGAAACTCTAAATGTGCTAGACGAAAACCGATTGGTTGCCCTGTCATCAAATGATTTCCACAAGGCACATAACAAACAACGTCATGACTTAAAAATTCAAAAGGTTAAGTACCAACCAGGAGATAAGGTCTTTTACTGGAACCCCACACATGTGCTACAACACACAAAAATTCAAACATTGTGGGAAGGGCCTTACATCATTCATACAACCTTTCCCTCAGGGGCCATGACTATATACAAACCTAAAAGCCCATATAAGAGATTACTGGTCAATGTGCAACAATCCAAACCTTTTCATTAACTTAGAACAGCCGATGCACATAATACCTTTGAGAGAGGATGACCTCACTCATGATTTTGGATCTCTCCCTTCCAACTTAGTCATGGGAGAGATGGTCATGTATGTTGATCAATCGAAGCCCTCAGTTTCTTTTTAAGTTTTTGTTTTACACATTTTTGTTTTGTAAATTTCTTTAACTTTTCTTGTTTTTGTTTTGCAACATCGTTCATACTCTTTTTCGTTTATTTGTGTGTTTATTTATTTTGTTAAAGTTTGTCACCTAATAAGTGCTCTTGATGGTGGTATGAACTGTATTCCATTGATTGCTAATGTTTGGTTTTTACCTTTGAGTTATAATGTTGATACTAAGGTATGGTTCTTTTGATATAACAGGCAATGAGTCCACATCATCCATGCATCCACAAAATTCCATGGTCTCTCTTGGCTTCGAACTGTACAGTCCCTTTCCTTCAATAATAAGAACTATCAACGAATTGGTAACTGGGTATTTCTCAAACCAAGGAAGGACTCAAGGACTAAAAAGGGTGTGACTTCAAGGGAACTTGATGCATTTGTGTTGGCCATTCTCTTGGGTGCTTGAATGTTTTCTTCTTGAGTTTTCCTTACCATTCTGACATTGCTTCATTTTCAGGAAACCGAGCCAATAAAAATAATAAGTCTTTGCATGGTGTGGTTCTCACGCAAAAAAAAAAAGGAAAAGTGAAAAGTGAGAATTCAAAGCATACCCCTTAGATGAAATAATCATCTGGGCTACAAGCACTGGTTATGGAACTAAACAAACACGTTCCCTCTAACTAAGGCCCTCTCTTGCTTCCTACTTTCTCCTTTCTTGTTTTGTCGGAATGGTGGTGAATTTTTGGCAGAAGAATTATCGTTACTTTAAGTGGATGGATTGGCCAAATGTATTAATGTGAAGTCACTAAATGTGGATTGTTTGAGGCTGGATTTGGAATGAGATCTACTAAGTCACATTAACCATTAATACACAAGGGGTTGTACACCACCTTGTTCTTGAGACTCCATTCCATTCTCTCCTTCCCATCCTTCTTTCTCCATTTCTCACCTCATTGCTGGTTGTATCAATAGTCCATATTTTGGTTGATGCATTGTTTTCTTTTTGGTAAATTCTTATGGTTAAGACTTTAACTCTTGCTTCCAAATGACATTTTTTAGAGCCTATAAACTCTTTGAATGTGGGACTGCCAAGGCATTAAGGGCATGAGCCAGCTTTGGGGAGGATCCACCAGCATTCCTATTTGGTGCATCAGTTAACTTCTTTCCCGTAAACATCTCTGCAATCAACATTTATCTTGTTCGTTTCCACCTCTGACATCCATTTTATCAGCATGGCCGTTGTTTCTTTTTCTCTATCTTTCTTATTCCTTATAGTTTTCCATTCTATCACTACTAGAGGTTCGCTCTTAATCATGGGGATCCTAGTCCAATTTTTTCAATTTTCTCTTAACCCCTACACCTTGGGTAGTCACTAGTGTTATATCTCTAGAATCCGCATTAGCCATATCACAACTCAACCAATGGACCTTACACTGAGGCAAGGTATCAATTACATTGTGATTCATTTACCCTTGCTAATATAAGACAGTGTTGTATGTGCAGATGGCAATCATACAACAATGGATTGGATCTGGAGGGAACATTTGAAATGGACTGGTGTTGGAGCAGTTATGCAAGGAACAAGATTGATGGTGCAGTTATGGATGGACAACAAAAAGTGCAATCTTGGTGTTGGCAGAAACAGACTTATTCTTTTCTCTCTCTCTCTTCTCTCTCAGCTGCCAAAGAAGGTTGGATGTCAAATGTGTATAGTGTTCACTCTTGTTGTCATGAACACTAATTTTATCATGTATTGTAATGATGATCCATTCACATGTCACCCCATTCACCATTAGTATCATTCAAGTTAATAATCCCATACCTTCCCAATATTTTGTAAGGAACTTGAGGACGAGTTTTCATTTACTCATGGGGTGGGGGTATGATGAGCCGTGATATCGCATACGTGATATTGTGTACGCGATATCACAGCCCACCACAACATCTATAAATAAGAGGTGGCTTTTCCTTGTTCACATCTAGACTTAGACCCTTAGCCAAACTATAGCAGTTTTACCATTCCAGAGTTAGAATAATTTCCATGTGCCCGCAGTAGGAGTCTTAAAGCGAACGGATCTTTATTCGAGCAAATTGTACCTGAGCACACATTTGTGTACGGCAATAAAGATGAAATTTCAGATAAACCTTGCAGCATATGGACTAAGCTAAATAGGAATTAATTATTGTTAAATGTTTAAATGCTTTCCTAGATAATTAATCTCTCTCAGCCCTTGACTCTCCTAGTTAAGTGCACTCAGTACGACTGCTTTGAGCATGTGTGTAGCACTTGGTAACCTAGTAACGATTAGCGTTTGATAAGCCCAGCAGTGTTACACTGGTTCAGGATGTGTGCGGCAAGTGGGAACAGATACTGGTGTTAGGATCAAGTAGAACTTAGTTACTGAATAGTTAATATAAGTTAGTCACTTAGTTCTCTTCACCTTTCCCCATTAGTGTAAAGACATTAAAAGATAAAAGATATAAAAATCATATACCTCAAGCTTACTTAACCATACAACCATGACAATACAAGTAAGTTTGGGAAGATAGCGATTGATTAACCTTAAGTGTTCCATTAGGGCGCGTAAGCACTTAGTCCTTGGAGTTCGACCGAATCGTGCGTGAGACGCTCGTATTCGTATGATTAAGTAGGGGTACCTCGCCACTCATCGGCTATGAAAAGGGCTTTGCACTATAACATCAAGTTGCCAATGATCATGGAGAAAGGAGTAAATCTAGACTAGGCAATGGTTCATTGCAATTGACTCCCCATACAAATTGCTAAACTTGACCCCCGAAATCAACAACTAGCCAACCTAAGATAATTCAAGGAGATGACATCCTTCCGAAACCATGAGGTAGCCACCTTAGCCTTTGTGATGGCAAGGGGAGTGGGTGACAGAGGTAACCACCATGGACACAATTTAGAGAGGATAGTAGGGTTGATCTTAACATTAGTTCAGTCTATGTAATTATGTAGAATTTGCCAAGCCCTCCTGATGCTTTTGAAAACATGAGATCCAAGAAGAATTAGTGAGTGGGGAAAAAGATCCAATTGACAAAATGGATGCCTTTCTAGAAGGGCTTGTTTTTAGGAAATGCTTGATGAAGCCTTAATTAGAGGAGGGTCCCAATGATATCTGGGGCATCTAAATGTTGTACCAACCACTTAGCAACTAGGGTAATTCCTTGCTTATAGGAATTCAAAAGACCTAAGCCACCCTTATTATTGGGGAGAGTAATAATATTCCAAGCGACTTGATGCAATCCTTTCTGAGAATCTTTGGAGGACCACATAAAGTCGTGAAATAACCATTCTAGCTTCTGGTAGGCTACTTGGAAGGGGGCCCAACACGAAGAGTAATACACATGGGTTGACACATATATGGACTTACATACGAGGTATTTACCCGCAAGTGTGAGGGGTTTAGTCTTCCATTTGTCAAGTTTCTTTTGAATTCCATAAATAACCTGCTCCCAAAGAATAGAGGTTGAACCTCTAAAACAGAAAGGGATTCCCAGAATCTTAATGATGTCTTGATCCTGAAGCCGCTTTCAATTATAGTTGGTCACATGGTTGTAATTGCCCATAAAGCTATAAACAGAGGATTTATTCCAATTTATAGTGGAACCTGAGAGTGTGCAATATTGCTCCACCCTTGATAAGAGGCAGTGCAAATTGGCAGCTATGTTTTGAACTAGAAACAAAGAGTCATCAGTGAAGTGCATATTGAGAACCTATTGTTGAGAGGAAGAAAGGCAAACCCAATGAGAACTTTAGTTTGAATGTCCAGGTTAATCTGATGACAAAGAAAGTCTACTGTGATGATAAAAAGATAGGGGGCAAGAGGATAACCTTGTCGCACTGACCTATGTATTGGAAAGGGAGAGGTAATGCCAAAGGTAGTGGCTATTCTTGCAGTAGCATCTGAGAATAAGCATTTCGCCATATGCAGGAACTTAGGTCCAAAACCAAGTTTGGTCATGGTCTACAAGATAAAATCCCACTTTATGTTGTTATAAGTCTTAACATAGTCAAGTTTCACTAGGAGAATATCTTGTCCATCATCCTCGACCCACTTGAGACCTTCCCACGCTGCAACCACATTGTCTTAAATATATCTACTAGGAACAAAGCTTGTTTGTTGGGGAGATATGATTTGGCCAAGAATTTTTTTCAGCCGTAAGGCTAGGCACTTAGCCCAAATTTTATAGACTACATTGAGGAGAGTTATGGGACACCACTTGGAGATATCTGTAAGATCCCCCGACTTGGGGAGGAGACGAATTACCCCTTGATTTAGATTGGGCTCGAGGGAACCAGTTAAGATAGCCTCGTTAATGACCTGCAAAAGATCATTTCCCACCAAATCCCAATGATTTTGAAAAAAGTCCACGAGGAAACCATCATTAAACTAAAATATGAAAAGGTTGAGTACTCAATTTTTGATTAAGAATGCTATAAAAAATGTCCAAAATTTCTTGTACCTCCTACACATGCAATCAACATCTTTCATTTTTAATTTTAAAAGACATGGTATTAACCCATCTTACCACTTTGTCAAGCACAAAGAATCAAGAGAGACTTGCTTGAACCATTTATGCCATTATTTGCCAATGAATCGAATACTACGAAGAGTGCCTTGACACGATCATAGTCTTAACATTCCTATAATTTCTTACTCAGTACATCTTATTCTATTTCATCATAGGCTTCTTTATTCTACATTTCAATATAGAGAAGTCATAAATCAAGCAACCTTCACTCATTATAAGAGTTATAACTTACCTTACCTTCTTACCCAGTATGCCATGTTCCACTTTATTGTCATCATTACTTTAGATCTCATGATGGTATAACAATTAAATATAAATGCATTGAGTCTCCTTCCTTCAATAAATAAAAAATAATAACAATAATCTAAAATGGTTAAAACAGTATCACTTTTTACAAAGATAATAAGCAAATATAATTAAGTATTAATTTCTATTACAGGTTTTCCTTGAATTCTATCAAGGCATTATGTTCATTATATGCATAAATATGTGTTACAGATAAAACCTTCCAAAAATTTTGTTTCTGATTAACATTGGTAGAGCAAAAATAGAATATTAAAATGAAAATTAGTAAATTTTCAAATTCACAATAAAGGGGAAGTGAATTGCGTTTTCAACATGTAATTGTATTTGATAATAAGTTTCATGGTATTTAAGTATAACAGAGTTAAGGTAAAGTAACTCTTGAAGCAACTATTTAACATCCAATTAAAAAATTAAATGTAAACATTTAGTTTAAAATGATACATTAAAATTAAATGTCAACATTTAATATAAAGTGACACATAAGATAAATCTCTAATGGAAACCAGGGCCATTAAATATAAATGATCTTTTTAAATATTAAAGTAGTGTTTTACTATAAAATTTTATAGGACAACAATCATAGTTGTTATCTTATATGGTACTAAATGATGGGAAGTACAAAAGAGGCAAGAACAACAAATCAATGTGTCAAAAAAATGTGAACACTTATATAGATGTTAAATGTTATTGGAAGAGATTTCACAATACAAACAATCAAGGATGACTTAGAGTGGCTTCTACTTTAGAAAAGTTATAGGATTGACATTTTAAAGGATTTAGGCAAAGAAGATAAGATGAGCCTAAGGTTACTACATTACTACACCAAGAAAGCCACTATAAGGAAGATTAAAAAAATACATGGAAAAAAATCATTGAAGATGATACAAAGAAATTGTAAATAAACAAAGTTTTATGTCTTCATATAGGTGAATTGCAATGGTTTTGCTAGTTAATTAATCCTTGTAATTAATATGTAAATTTGATTTATAAATTCTATAATTTTTATGCATGATATGATACATCATCATATTGAACTTCTACATGCACGGAACTCAAACATTCCTCTCTCTAAGAATATTGCTTTTCACCTCATCTTCACTATCACTTCACTATCACTTACCGTATAATTTTAAGCCATTAGTCTTAGTTTCCTTGAAAATACTTTACCATTCATACCCAATAGGCTTTACCATTCATACCCCATAGGCTCATAAGGTTGAGCAAATTTTCAAACTAACATCACCTGCACAACGCAACCTTTCTATTAAAAATCTCAACTTGCAGAAACAAAAATGTTCCACACGTTCCTAGACCGGTAGCCACATGCAACAATCAGCATCGCTGCTTTTTTTTTTTTTTTGAAAAAAAAAAACAAAAGAAGAATTGGTAGGTAACATTGAGTCATTGACGTATAAAATAAGAACGCCGTGTTTACACCGTTTATGCCATTGCGAATGTAATGGCATTGTACTGAACAGGGCGTTTTATTAAACTTTTCTGTTTGAAAAGATTTAAAAGTGGCAGGCATTTTCAGCGGACCCTGACTCATGGCTTCGACGATATCTGCCAAACTCTTCTCCGTATATTTTTTATTATTACTCTTTACCATTTAAACAATTAAATGTAGAAGTTATTTTAGGACCACCTTGACTTGAGACTTAAAAAGAATTTATTTTGCTGATAAAAAAATATTTTAAAATCATCATTTAAAGTCATCGTAATGTGCTAGCGTTTGCAGGGTCATCATCACATTAAGGTGTTTACTTTCCAAATCATTAAAAAAATAGATTATATATCATAAAGCTTAAACTTTACCTCATCCGCATACGGTTACGCTCCTAGTAAAAAAACTTAGTATGAGCGACCATGTGGGTCAGTCACAAACGGTATTTTATTTAACTCTGCCCAATCTGATCCACTTTCAAGACTTTGACAAATTTAGTGGGCTTCATACAATTTGTTATGCACTGGTGGTAGTCACCGATGGCATTTTATTAACTTTTTACCGTCTAAAATATTGATGGAGGAGGTCATTTTCAACGGACCCTCCATTTCAGAGAATTCAATTTCTGCGAACCAAGCTCTTACGTCTTTAACTTTAACGTATCCATTTTGCTGCACGCTCACGTGGTGTCTATACACCCAATTTTGTGAAAGAGTTTCATACAAAACTAGCGATGGCAGTGACATTAGCGAATGACAGCAGGGCCAATGGAGTGGTAATGTTAATGATAATATTGCTTTATGATGACGTTAACGAAAACTTTGACATCCATCCTTTTTCTGAGATCTGATTTCTGTGTCGCCCTCTTACCAATAACCAAGCCCCACCTCTTTTATTATCCAAGCCCCGCCTCTTTTATTAAAAAGGAAAAGCTCCGAGCCTTTCATCCACTACAGCATCGTCCCGGTTTTCCGTATTCTCGTCTCAAGCCATTGCTGGACAAAAACAAATGGGGGCCATTCTTAGATCGCTTTAGAAAAGTCTAAAAAAGACTTTGATGAAGCTACCTACACCATAAGATTTCTTTTCACGAAGCTACCTACACCATACGATTTATTTTCCCAGTCGCCCATGGTATGATTTCTTTTCACGAAGCTACCTACACCATACGATTTATTTTCCCAGTCGCCCATGGTATTAAGTCATTTCCAGGAAATTTCTCCAAGTTGTTCCAGTAGACCCTAGACCCTCTATTTTCAAGTCATGGAATTTATTCCCACAAAGTTTTTCAATTAAATATCAAGGTGTAAATCATCACGGACCCTCGTTGAATTTTCTTTAACCAAATTGTTCCATCATTTTCAGTATACTTTACATTTCAAAGTCAGAATTTTCGTCTGGCATTTTTGGCAAGGTCATAGAATTTTCTCCAAGTTTTCAGCAAAGCCCATTTCAAAAACTCATCACAGATGAACATGTAATTTTGCTTCAAAAGAAAGTACTTTTGAATTTCTTCAATTGCAGTCAATATGTTATTAAGAAATTACTTATTCAACCAGAGAAGCAATTCCCTTGTATTGTATCTTGGGCTGTGTAAACTTCTTCACAATCAACCTAAGTTAAAGGTAGTTTAGCTTCTTGTCATCCAAACCTTTTAACGTAATTCTCTGTGAGACATCACTTTCACGTCAAAGTTAGATTGCTAAATCCAAATTAAAAAATGATCCACAAGTGACCATGAAAAATGATATTTGAACATAAGCCATTGTTGATACCAACACGCCCATGCTTGCTTGGCATGGGGCCTTTTTTT
>MNCI01006793.1:884358-900258 GCA_015680685.1 Gnetum montanum | reverse complement strand
CCCTAACCCTAAAATTGGCTATAAAAAGCCATCAGGGTGATGAAGTAGGAGAGGCAGAGGAGAAGTCAGGCCAGGAAGCCCTAGGCCAATGAGGCCAGGGCCATGAAGCCTTGGACTAAACCCTCTCTCTTCCCAGATTTTCTTTTCGGCAGTGATTTAGATGGTTGGGCGTCGGCAGCAATTTAGACGGTTGGGCGTCGACAGCAATTTAGATGGTTGGGCATCGGCAGATTTTCTTTTCTGAGCAATTTAGACGGTTGGGCGTCGGCAGCAATTTAGACGGTTCGGCGTCGGCAGATTTTCTTTTCTGAGCAATTTAGACGGTTGGGCGTCGGCAGCAATTTAGAAGGTTGGGGGTCAGCAAATTTTCTTCTATTTTCATAGCAATTTGGACATTGGACGTTCGTTTCTCTCTCCTTGTTCTATCTCTATTTGTATTTTCTCTCTCTATCTCTCTATCACTTGGTCACATGGCTCTCTCCAGCTGAGACTATTCCCGGGTTTCCGTACCCATACGAGAGGCGCCCTAGACAATAGTCTCCTCAAATGAGTTTTTCCAATGTTGGCATGACCAAAATTTATGCATCAACAGCCATATTTAACAACCTGAAATCTATGCAAACTCTTCATTTCCCCTCTTTCTTTGGTACAATAGCAAGTGGGCTCATTCACTGGACTTTGTTTGAAACTAGCCATTGGGTATCCTCATATTTTGTGGATGCTATGTATAGGCACCATTGAATACTGATGGGTTTGGGACACATCCTGCATGCTATGATGGATGCACTCTTGATTGCCCATATTTTATGCATGCAATTGGATCCTATGTCGCTATACATGATGCACTGAACTCTCTTTTTCTCTACTTTTCTAAATTCATTTTCCTTGGAGATTTCCGAAAAGAGGTCTATGTTCCCTAGCTTGGCTTCTATTATGCTTAGCCAAGCCCTCCCCATAATGATTGGGAAGTCTCCTTTACAATTATCCACATGGATTGCCAAGAAATCTTCTAGATATGACCATCCACTAACAGTGGGCATAATATCATTCATCAATCCTAACAAGACAATAAATGATTGGTCTATAAGCTCTAACATGATCTTATGTTCTTTGAGTGGAGGTAGGTTCCATGTCTTGTATATTTCATGAGAAATTAAGTTTACATGAGAACCTGAATCTAACAAAGCCTTACATGGATCATTTCTTGTAATTCGCAAATAAATAGAGGGCTTTCATGATCAATTCTTTTTCTAGGAAGGTGTCTTGCCTTTATCCAATCTGTGACTACATAGGTCAACATGATAGTTTAGACATTTTGGGATTTTAGGTTTGAAGGCGGCTTGGCAGGCATTCCTTGGATAGTTTGAGAGGACTCCATAATTAGAGATGCCTACAAAAGGTTTGGGTGGACTATTGGACCTGAAAAATGATCCTTTCGAGCCTTAAGCTCAATATTGCCTAACTTGTCATCCATTCGTAAGTTTACTACTCATGAGACATTTCTCTGTTGAGGATGCAGAGGTATTTCTCCTTGCATAGGCAATGCACGTAACAAAGAAGTGGAAGCTTAAGGTGCATGATGTTGTTGTGGGTAATGAGAAGTATGTGGAAGAAGATTTAGTGTGTGAAGTGGTAGGTCGATAATGTTTAGAGGATGAAGAGTAACACAAGCTACTATATGTAGTAAACATATAGATCTAGTTGTTTGTAAGGATATTGCTGCCTTGGTGGTAGCCCCCACAATTGTGGGTTTTTCAATTCATGATGATAGTCCTAAGGTTAAGGCAGTGTTTCACTTAAGTAGTACTATTGCTAGTTGAATTGTTGCCAACAATTGCATTTAAGGATAAAGACAACCTACTAGTGATGACTGGTGAAGCATCCAACACTCTACCATACAAGTCACGAGTGTTCATGCTCGACCAAATCATAATCCGCGGATGGACAATGTAGTTATGCTAGTAATTGATGTTAAGTTCGCAATTGTTGTCTTCCCACTTTAAGTGTATGATTTAGCTCTTAGTGAGCCATATGATTAACTGATGTTATTAGGCTCTTAAGTGCTCCTAAAGTAAACATGATTGAATAAATTCTAAGTCTAGTTAACTAAGGAAACATAAATCTAACTTAGCCTAGTGCGATGGATATCTGGTCCTAGTCTATCATACACACCTTGGACTCATATAATTATCACTAGGATTATCACGTGGTATTACTAATGAGTGAATTAAGCAATGCCACTACTGGGTTACCAGATCACTACACTTAGCACTTGAAACCAATCGTATCCATTCCACTTACTAATAACATGTAAAATAAAGTGCTTGGAATGTAAATGACTTTCTTTCATTATTATTCTTGTTTTGTCAATTTAAAATCTACATTACAAAGTATTTTCTCTATTATAAAAAATTGTCTTTTGAATCCAAACATAAAGGCATATTTGTAGCTGAATTACCTTCTTCATCTTATTTTTATGTAGTAGAATTTACTATTGTTTTAAAGGTTATATTTATAATATTTTTATTTAAAATTTAAGTTTCAGTTCTATGCTATTGAGCATTAGTTGCTAGTTAGATGGTTATGTCATACAACATTGTACATAAAGGTGCTAAGTTCAAAACTCAATATGGACACCCCTTTAAAACTAATATGTTGCCAACCTAAGAATATGTTACTTGATGTTACCTATTACTAAAAAATATTGTTATTCTTTTATATTTTTCATTGGTATTGTAATCAATGTAATTTATGCCTCACCACTAGTAGTATCCTATCAATTTAAAATGTTAAACATTTCAATGGCTAAAAAGAAAGTCATAGTCTGTCACTTTTATTGTTATCTTTGTCATCTTTATTGTAACATAGGGTCAATTATTCAACGTAGAAAAGTTAGAATTTGAAAATTCTTTAGTGTAATTGCCTTATACCCTACGCTTCATTCAACTTCATCATTAATGCATATATCATATTAGATTGAATGTCATCATTATCATTTTCCTTATTATCTTATTCATACATAACGTTAGTCATTCGACATACGAAAAGATAATAAATAGAAAACCCTTTACTTCAATTGCGTTGTCCCACCCAACATGTTCATATTTATCATTATTACCATGGTTGTACATTTCATCAACTTAGGAAAAGTCGAGTCTTCAGACCTAGCATCATTTCAAATGAATGGCACTTGTTTATAATAATTTTGGCACAGTTATTTACTTTTCGAAACCTTAACAAGCGTTTTTACCATACAGATAGACCAAGAGGGCGTCTTCCTGCAGCTATCAGATTCACCTGAAAATTCGATTTGCTAAAGTCTGGATCGTGACAAAAACAGTGCTAAATTTTTCCTGCAGCTATGGCAGTGGATGACTTTGACCAAGACTTTGTCCAATATGCCCTGCTCCATCGCCCACGGAATTCGTATGGACTTCAAAAATTGATGCCCTGCTCTATAAAATGTTGTTCCGCATACTCATCTTTACCCACACCAGAGTTCCTCTATCGTATTTAGCGATGGCATTAGCAATGCAGATTAGACGAGGTGGAGTCATGGCAGTGGTGATCGTGGCGCTGCTTCATGCTGTTCCTGCTTCTGCATCATCTTCATCTTTGGATGTCGATGTGAATGCCCTCCTGCAATTCAAAGCAAGAATGATGGGCAACTCTGATGAAATGTTTTTCAATTGGAGTTGCCACAATGCCCATGGAATCTGCAATAATTAGGCTGGAGTCGGCTGTTCATCATTATCTTCTCATTCGCCCCATGAACGACGTGTGGTACGCTTGGACCTGTCCCTGTTCATTCTCTCAGGTGTGCTTTCCCCGTTTTTATGCAACCTCACATTTCTGACCTATTTGAATCTCTCCAATAATGATTTCTTTGGAGCTATCCCCAAAGAGATTGGTAGACTGAGGCAGTTGCAATATTTAGATCTCTCCTGGAATGGCTTGTCTGGACCTATCCCCGAAGACATTAGTAAATTAAGCCATTTGCAATATTTGTCTTTCTCTTGGAATTGGGACTTGTCTGGACCTATCCCTGAAAACATTGGTAGACTGAGCCGGCTGCAAAACCTGGATCTTTATTCTACAGCAATACAAGGCCCCATTCCTTACTTCTTGAGAAATTGCTCTGGTCTCAAAGGCTTGGGACTGCATTTAGAAGGAAAAGAATTTCAATTATAGCTCCTTGGCTGCTAAACTTCACATCTCTCTGGGAGCTCCGGTTAGATATAAGCAATTTGAAAAGGGATATGCCAGAAGAGTTAAGAAAATTAAGTAAGCTTCATATTCTAAGTCTGTACTGGCACGACGCTGATGGCTTCTGAAATCCCATACCATCTTGGGTGGCAAATCTGTTCCATCTTCGGAGCCTAGAATTGGGTGTAGGAGATGGAGAAGATGTTAGCCAAAGCAAAAGTATCCCACGGGTATTGGGAAATCTTACCAGTCTGAGGGAGCTGTATTTGTATGTTGATACACTGAATAGAATTATTCCATGTGAGCTTGGAAATCTTAGCTGCTTGCAACAACTTCATCTGTCTTTCTTCATGGGAAGCAGCCCAATACCTTCATATCTCCAAAAATTACAACTTCTTGAAAGCTTCTCATTTGGAGGAGAGTTGAGTTCAATTCCAAAGGAGTTAGGAAATCTTAGCCTTTTATTAGAGTTGAGTTTGAATTTGGGTTCGCTGAATGGAGGTATTCCATGGCAACTTGGAAATCTGAGCAGGTTACAGTATCTTGACTTGTCTTTCTCCAATGGTAACAACTCCATACCTTCGTCCCTAGGAATGCTGTCATAGCTTCAAGGCTTGTCCCTCACAGGTGAAAGTGGCTTCACAGGATCAATTCCACCCGAGTTAGGAAATCTTCCTAAACTCGGTTGGTTGGAATTGGAAGTAATGAAACTTAGTGGAGGTATCCCACGGGAGCTGGGAAATCTTACCAACCTGTCAGACCTCGGTTTGTCATTGGACACGCTGAGTGACAATATCCCGTGCCAACTGGCAAGTTTGAGGTGCTTGCAGTCTCTTCATTTGTCATTCCTCAACGGAAGCGGCGTAATACCTTCTTGCTTTGCAAAATTCTCACAACTTCATAGCCTAGCGTTGGAGGGATACTACTTTACTGGTTCCATTCCAAAGGAGTTAGGAAATTTGAGCAAACTCACTGACTTCTACCTTGACATAGAAAGGGTGGAAATATTCCATCTGAGTTGGGAAGGCCCAAGCAGCTGACCTCATTCGGGTTATTGGGTTATTGGCCTAATAGGCATATGTCAACTAAAACAAGTTGAAGACCTGTCGTTATTTACTACCGGTATTCCATTTGCAACACTAGACTGCATCAGTATGATGTCTCGATTAAGTTCTTTGGAAGTATCCAGCGGTGGAATTCCAAAGGCCATCCACAATCTCAGCATGTTGTCATCACACAATGTGCAAGCCTTGCCAAGAGGATTGTGCTCTTTGACAAACTTGAGACATCTGTATGTGGAATACTCAAACATCAGCGGCTGTATTCCAGAATGCATTGGTAACATGAAGCAGCTAATTGATGTAAGCTTAAAAGGTAACCAGTTGAGCGGCCAAATTCCCAATAGTATTGGAAATCTGGTAAATTTGGTCTTCCTAGATATTTCTCAAAACAGGCTCACTGGTAGCATACCTGTGGTCCTAGCAGACTGCAAGCAGCTATCAATATTGAACATAGAGAATAACAATTTCCATGGTATGCTTTCTGTGATATGTCCATCTTCCATGCTGGTTCTATCGGCACATCTGAATCGTTTCTCTAGACCTTTGTCAAACTACTCTTTGATTAATTGCAAGGATCTCCTTGTCTTAGATTTGAGGAGGAATATGCTAACCGGTTCTTTGCTAGATTATTTAAGGAGAATGCATAACCTTACAGTGCTAAATCTGGGCCATAACATGTTTGAAGGTACCATTCCTGAATGGGTAGTCAACTTCACACTGCTACGAGTGTTGGACTTGTCCAACAATCACTTTCATGACAATGTTCCATCCCACCTCAACATGCTCAAGCAATTTCAACAATTAGAGGATACAGAAGACGATGATGAGAATGGGTTGCAGGCAGTGACAACAATGTTGACAGAGAAGGGCTGGAGCTAGAGGATGTACCAGTGATAGTAGGTAACAATGTGATAGATCTCTTAAGCAACAATTTGATAGGTGAGATTTCAGAAAACATAGGAACCCTCATTACCTTGAGATTGTTGAATTTATCTTATAACATGCTGATTGGGCACATACCTCCATCAATGGGGAAATTACAACTTCTAGAACAGCTGGATTTAAGATGGAACAATTTATCAAGGAAAATTCCAATGCAATTGCAGTCATTAGACTTTTTAAGTGTTCTGAATGTTTCTCATAACAGATTATGTGGTAGGATTCCCAGAAGCACGCAATTTTCGACATTTGATGAAAGTTCATTTGTAGAGAATGAATGTTTGTGTGGATTTCCTACCAGCATTTTATGCAAAGATGAAAATGAAACAAAGTCAACAGAACACAAAATAGAGACAAAGTTCAATCATGATTGGTGGGATTGGGTTGATGAACATGTATCGTTGATGGCATTTGGATTAGGATTTGGGTTATCATATGGCAGCACAATTGCTTTGTATTTTCCTTGGGATGCCTTTCCAGGGTTCTTTGGAACCTAACTTATTTAAATGCAATCCCCAAGGTTGTAAGTTTGTTTTTCTAGCTTTCCTGCGTGTGAGTCCTTCATAACTCTCTATACTAATTTCAGTGTGTTTGTGTTGATTGATAAGCTTTCATCCAAACATCAACCTACTTGGTCTAGTCTTTGGTAACATGAGCATTGAGGCTCTAAGTAATGATCCTTTTATGTCTCTATGGTTTTTATTGTACTACAATATTAATCTATGCTTTATGCATGGTTTAAATATTTGGCATATGCTTTTGTTATATTCTCAAGTCTGCATGTAATCATGTATTTCATGAATTATTGTCAAGATTATACATTTAATCTATGCTTTTTTATAGATAAAAATGTTTAGAAGCCCCGAGACTATTAATATAGCTATATACTAGAGCTCTTCTTTTAGCTGATCTCTTTTTATTAGGACAAGGCTAGGATAATGATGGTTGAGCAATCCTTTTTAGATTTGTAATTCTATCTAAATTACTTCATTATGTAACTGATAAAATATTATCAATGCAAATAGCATTCAAATTTTGTAAAGATTTGTTAGTTGTTGTTGCATTGATGCTATTTTTGTGCTTTCATTTTGTTCATTTGTCAACTGTTATCACTACTATGGTTCCAAATATCTTCGGGGTCCAAAGAACAATCATATTGTGTGATGAATTTAATCTGAAATTACTCTATTAAGATAACTCTACTCACATGTGAAATTGTGTACTCTATCATGCATTCTATGTTGGGAAAAAGTATTAACATAAAGAGCAAATAGTCTTGCATCAACAATGAGAAAAGTAGAACTTAATAAGATTTGTATTTGTCAAAGATTCATATTTGTAATGGAAATGAAGTTAATAGTAGGGAAAAGTACCGCTACAATTTTTCTACCTCAACAATTGCAAACACTACCTTAGCTCCACAAATAGATTAACTGGAATACCATCTTTTCTTATGTACTATGCACAATTACTTACAACTTTGTTTTGTACTTGAAGTAGCTAACTTGGGGTGTCGATCCCCAATGCTTTTTGCTTCAACTTAACAAAGATTCATTTTCCATGTATTGATTTGAAATAAAAAAATTTTGTTTCTTTTAGTTAATAAGTATTAAGTATGTTTGAGAACGTAGAGTGATCTTAATGGTACATATGAAAAACCATCTCCTTCATCAGGTAAGGTGTTTTACCTAGACTTGGTTGAAGAAAATAATTCTTGATACATGTGCAGGGAAGTCTAGTTTTGCAAAATGCCTTTGATCATGGACATTGCTATGGGTGGTTTTTTTGAAACGATTATAGAATCTTGTAACTTTTCATCTCTTCCCAACATGTCATGTTTCAATAGCACATGTAAATCAAACAAATTAACTTCTTTTCATGGTTTTATTGAGATTTACCATTTCAATACCACTTTAAGTTTTTTTTTCCAAAGATTTAGGAATTTATGATTTCCTTTTAGCCATTGGACTTTTCAAGTTAAAATAGGATGTAGTTCTGAGTTAATATTATCAAAAATGCATAAAGGATCAAGGGAACATCACTACAATCACAATGCTCATCTTACTAGAAGGATCAAGAGATGAGTGAAAGTCCAACCTCTTCAAGTGGCTACACACCCAAACTCGAACTCAAGTTTTTGACTTGAGAAATGAGCACCTTACCATCACTCCAAATGATTGTCCCTATTATCAAGAAGGCATTATCATCATCCTAACCTTATCCTAACAGAATGGAATCAACTACATGAGTTCTTTTTCACCGTTCGCCTCTACCAACAACCAGATTTTTGTTTATTTGTACTACACATTGTTTCTAAAAATGCTCTAACAAGCCCTTGCCCATTTTCAAGAAAGCATAATTTTTTAAATTTTTAAATTTCTTTGTAAATAACAAATCATAATATTAAATTTTAATTAACTTAGCAATTCTACAACTCTACAAATTTATTTATTGTCTTTTAGTTATTTACATTTCTATCTCTATTAGTTATTTGCATTTTAGTGAGACCTTTGCAGTTTGTGTATCTCTTTGAAATTTTAATATTATTTATGTTTTGCAGTGTTGTATCTTCTTATCATTTACATTTACCATAATATTTTTATTTATACCATTAACCAATGAAGCAAACCCAAATGGTCCACCCTTTCACAAGGACTTACGGAAATGTTACCAATTTGAGTAAGCTTATATATCTTGAAAAGTACTTATAATTCAATTATTCAAGTTGCTATGTTATCATTAATACTTTTAATATCTAATACCGTAACAATGAGATGTTAACTTAGTAGTATCAACCTTACTTTGATAACCCTAGGTGATAAGTACAATACAATAATTCTAAAACCAATAAGATATATACAAAGGGCCCCAATAACCTTAAAGTAAAAATTTCTTACTATCATCAATTTCTTATCCACAGCTTTCTTTTCTGGTTTTCTTTGTTGCTTCATTGATGACAAAGTTATTCATTTGTTAATTCATACAACTCTAATGCCCCCCTCACATGCAAACCTCATATAAGCTGAGCTAAACTCTTTTACTTCATTTAATTATTTGTCTATTCAAACTCATGTCTTAGATATCTGCACATGGAGAGTAACTTACATGAACTTCAATCATGTCATAGCATGAGTCACAGACAAAATTAAATTACCATGGAACTTGGCTCAAACTGTCAAGTGCACTCAACCCTGTGAGTTGTGGGATAAGCTTGAATAATTTGTCAGATGAGTTGTCTGTACCAACTCATTCAATAGTTGGAGGTGAATGAACTCACCATGTGTGGGGGGCATCAATTATTAAGTTACAAGGTTTTGCTATGATCTTGAAGCATTGTTCTACCTAACGCTCAACAAGCATACAAAAAGTATGGTTCTTTCTCTACTAATTTTGGCATTGCAACCAAATACAGCAAATGAGATACTAGCGTCAAGGAGACCTTGTAGACTAAGTAAGGAAGCAATCATGACTACCCATGGAATGAACCTTTTAATAACCATTCTAATCATGCATTTACAAATAATGCAAATTGGCAAATTGAGCTAATTTAGCAAAGAGGTTAGGCCTTTTATGCTAAATATGATTTCAAATTTAAATAAGGAAAACATTGTTAATCCAAGCATATAAAGTTCATGTTTTGATGTGCAAAACCGATCATATTTTGATGTACAATGATAAGTGGCGAGGTACCCCTACACTCAACCATACGAATACAAGCGTAACACGCACGATCCGATCGAACTCCGCAGACCAAGTGCCTACACGCCTCATGGAACACTTCAGGTTAATCATTCGTTGTCTTCCCAGACTTACTTGTATTTGTCACGATATGGTTAAGTAAGTCCAAGGTATATGATTTTTATAAGTCTTTTCTATTTTATCTCCTAAGCTGATAAGGTGAAGGGTTGAAGAGATTAATTAACTAACTTTAACTAATTAACTAAGTTTGAATTAACCTAGCATCAGCATCCGTTCCCACTTACCGTTCACACCCTGAACCAATGCAACCATGGTTACCAAACACTAGTCGTTGCTGGGATCACCACGTGTAACACACGTGCTCAAAGTGATCGTACTGAGGCACTTAACTAGGAGAGAAGGGTTGAGAAAGATTTAATAACTAATAAAGCATGTAAATGGAAAACAATAAATAACAATAAATAAAAGTCCTATTTAGCCTATTCCATGCACTGCAAGGTTTATCCAAGAAATTCGTCTTTATTGCCATACACAAACTTGTGTTCAAGTACAATGTTTGCTTGAATAAAGATCCATTCACTTTGGCGCTGCTACTACAGGCACATGGAAAATATTTTATCTCTAGAGTGATCAAACTGCCAGAGTTTCCCTATGGTCTAGGCCTAGCATGGAAAACAAGGGAGAGCCGCCTCTTATTTATAGACTTTGCAATGCACCGCGATATCATGTACGCGATATCGAGGGGGACGACGCGATATCACGGCCCATGCAATATCACATCCCATCATACCCCCATGACTGAATGAAAACTCGTCCTCGAGTTCCTTACAAAATATTGAGACAGTATGGGATTATTGACTCAAAATGAAACTAATGGGATGACATGTGAACGGATCATCATTACAAGACATGACAAAATTGGTGTTCATAACAACAAGAGTGAACACCTTATTACATTGACATCAGGCCTCATTTGGCAGCTGAGAAAGAGAGAGAGAGAGAGAGAGAAGTGTTGCTGCTACCAACACCAAGATTGCACCTTTCGTTGTCCATCCGTAAGCGCACCATCGATCTTGCTCCTTGCATAGCTGCTTCTAGCACTGCTCCATTCCAAGTGTTTGTTCCAGATCCCATCCGTTGTTGTATGATTAACATTTGCACACACAACACAATCTTATATTAGCAAGGGTAAATGAATTTCAATGTAGTTGATACCTTGCTTCGGTGTGGCTAGGTTGTGGTATGGCTAATTGCGGATCTGGAGATATAGTATTGGTGACTACCGAAGGTGTAGGGGTTAGGAGAAAATCGAAAAAATTAGGCCCTGTACCCCCATGACTAATCGCGAACCTCCGGTAGCGATAGAATGGAGAAAGAATAAAGAACAAGAAAGATAGAGAAAAAGAGACAACGGGAACATCAATGAAATAGATGTCAAGATGGAAATGAACAAAATAAATGAGATTGCAAAAATGTTAGGGAAAAGAGTTTAACTGGTGCACCAAATAGGAATGTCAATAGATCCTCCCCAAAGAAGGCTCATGTCCTTAATGCCTTAACAAACCCACATTCAAAGAGTCCATAGGCTCTGGGAATGTCATTTGGAACAAGAGTTAAAGTCTTAACCGCAAGAACTTACCAAAAAGAAAACAATGCATCAACCAAAATATACACACTAATGATACAACCGACAATGAGGTGAACAATGGAGAAAAGGGTGAAGAGAAGAGAATGGAATGGAATCCCAAGAACAAGGTGGTGTATAGCCCCTTGTGTAGTCCATGATTAATGTGACTTGGAAAATCTCATTCCAACTTCGACCTCAAACAAACCACTTCCAGTGACTTCGCATTAATGCATTCGGCCAAATCATCCTCTTGAAGTAACAAAAATGCCTTCACCCAAGAGTCACCACCATTTTGACGAAACAAGGAGGAGAGAATGGGGAGCAAGAAGGGCCTTAGTTAGAGGAAACATTTTTATTTTAGTTCCATAACTAATGCTTGTAGCCCAAATGATTATTTTGTCTAAGGGGTGTGCTTTGAATTCACTTCTTTTTTTCTCTTTTTTTTTGTTTTTGTTTTATGTGTTTATGCGTGAGAACCACACCATGCAAAGACTTTGTTATTTTTATTTGCTCAACTTCCCGATGAGTGGGTAACATCCAAACAGTAAGAAAACTCAAGAAGAAAAACATCCGAGCACCCAAGAGAATGGCCAACACAAATGCATCAAGTTCCCTTGAAGTCACACCATTTTCAATCCTTAAGTCCTTCTGTAGTTTGAGAAATGCCTAGTCACCGATTCGTTAAGAGTTCTTATTATGAAAAGGATTGTACATTTCCAAGTCGAGAGAGACCATAGAAACTGGTAGATATATAGATGAAGTGGACTCATTGCCTGCTATATCAAAAGAAACATACCTTAGTATCCACATCATAACCTAAAAGTAAAAACCCAACATTAGCAAGCAATATAAAAACAGTTCATACCATCATGAAGAACACTTATTAGGTGACAAACTTACAGGGTGGATCACACACACACATACACACAAAAAGTGAAAAAGGTATAATGATGTTGTAAAACAAAAATAAGAAAAGTTAAAGAAATGTGTAAAACAAAAACGTGTAAAACAAAAATGTGTAAAACAAAAACTTGTAAAACAAAAATGTGTAAAACAAAAACATGTAAAACAAAAACTTGTAAAACAAAAATGTGTAAAACAAAAACGTGTAAAACAAAAACTTAAAAAGAACTGAGGATCCCAAATGATTAGCATAGGTGGCCATCTCCCCCATGACTGAATGGAAAGGGAGAGATCTGAAATAATGAGCGCCTGTTGAAATTTCTTAGAAGTGTCCAACTTCTCCCGATTGATGTTCTTAGATTAAGGGGTGGAAGTTGGCGACACTCACATTCCAACGTGTCTATGCCTTCGTTGTTGACATGGGTTGTTTCCTCAGTTCGTTCCATGCATATTTGTCGGTTGCTCTTTCGACTAGCTATCAACCACGGGGTGTCTACTACTGGTTGTGTGGTTGCTACATACAGGCATCTTTATTTCACAGTTTCAAGGGCACACCTGTTGCATGGAGGAGATGTTGTGCATTCCTCCATGTCATCACCCGATGAATCATTGTATGTGATGCATGGAAATTTCTGCTTCTCGATCTTTTCATAAATGTTTACCTTAGAGATTTTCAAGGAAAGATCACGAATTCCTAGGCATGCATCTACTGTACTTAGCCATGCCCTTCCCATTATAATTGGAAAGTCCCCTTTGTCATTGTTAACTTCAATCACCAAGAAATCAGCTGGGTAAGACCAACCACACACAGTGGTAACAATGTCCCCCACCAATCCCAAGGGAATGGTGATGGAGTGGTCTGCCAGCTCTAGTTGAATGTTGCTCTTCTTCAGTTGGGGCAGGTTCCAGGCTTGATACATTTCTCGTGAAATTAAGTTGACTTCAGAACCGAAGTCAAGAAGAGCCTTATGTGGTTCATTTTCGGCGACTTGGAGGTAGATTAAGGGACTTCCAGGGTCAAATAGTTTCCTGGGAAGGTGGCCTACCTTGATCCAATCGATTACGGTATGTGTTAACATAACCGTATACGTTAAGCTCTGTTGTTGGACGGAAGGAAGCTCTGAAGCCCTATGTGTCAGAGGAGTGATTGCAGACTCAATCGCTTGTTGTTGTGAGAGCTTTTCTGGGCTTTTGGTTTTAAAGAAAGGTCTTCTCTTTTTACGATTGTCAGAACCAACAGCGGGTTGGATGTTTACGGCTCTCGTAGCATTGCATTGTTGTGGTTAAGTAGGGAGTTCCCCTTGCATTGTTGGAGCAGGAGGTATGGAAACTACCAGTGGAAGAGGTGTGGATGGAGTAGGAGGATGGTATGGGTATGGAGCGTCTCCCGGAGGAGGAGTCCTCCTAAAGTACTCCCGAACTTGGTAGTGACGTTGGGGAGTTGTGTGACCCATGGAGTCACTTGGAGAAATTGGCTGCTGCACGTAATAACCATATGGATCGGGCTGCCGGTAAGGGGATTGATGTTTAGGCTGTGGCATCCCCCATGACTGTGGGTGTTGCCACTGCTAATGTTGTCCGATGGGTTGTGGTGGAGTTCCACTTGGATAATATATCAACGATTGGTGGAACTGTCTTTGATTACCTTGGAGATAAGGTAACCTACGAGGTGTCTGCGTCTGTTGAGTCTCGGGCTGAGTGCATACACCCCAGACTCTTGTAGATGTGAGATGATTGGACAACATCCGTTAGGATGGTCATAGTAGCAAATCTCACATCCACCGTCATCATCTGTGTCTAAGTCCACAACCACATCGGAGATAGTTATTTTCCCCTTACCCTTGTCACGTGCAGGGCCTAAATCTCTTCGCTTTTTCTTGTCCTTGTCACTACTGCGTTCCTCCTTAGACTCCTCTACAATTTTTAGGATAATTTCAATTTTACTGTCTAAGGAGCTCCATACTTCATCTACCTTAGCCGCTACTTCTGTTGTTAGCTTTTGAAGTGGCAAAGTTTTCCTGTTCACCAACTCTTCGATTGATGACTCATCCTCTTTATCGCAAAATCTAACTCCCTTCTTTCGAAGAGAGGAATCACGGTTATATTTTTCCGCACTTTCCCTTTTTCATAGCTCCCCTTCTTCTTTGGCTACTTGTTCCAACAAGCGATAAATTTCGTGGGATCTAAGTTTTGATAGTCTCCCTTAGGCATAAGTCCCAAGGGTTCTCCTAGTTTCATACCTTAGCCCATCTACAATGTGGCGTAGTTAATCCCGTTGTGCGTAACCATGGCCCGGGCAACGATGTAACAATGCATAGTAGCGGCCCATGGCAACATCCAAGGGTTCATGAGTACCTTGCTTCCATCCTTGGATCTGCTTACACAAATTAGATACTCTGAAGTACGTTTGATACTTATAGTTGAAGAGTTCTAACATCGTACTCCACCTCCTAATGGTTTCCGGTTCTAAGGACCGGTACCAACTCTCTGCTTCCTTGATGAGTGTCCTGAGAAACAACTTTAGTTTTTGCCACTCGTTTTCTATGTTCTACAAGGCACAGGCATCGTGGAATGCCTATAAATGATTTTGCGGATCCGCGTTGTATCCCCCTTCGAAGCATGGGATGTTATTCATGTCTAAGCGCTTGATCCGGCTATCCTTTTGATGCCTTGTTGGGATCCTAACTACCTTTGTTATATTTAGCATGCTTCGGGTGGCAAATAGGGGCTCGTCATGATCGTCTCTTTCATGACGTCTTCATTGTTCCCTACTTTCCCTTCGTTCATGCCTTGACTCTCTTGATTGCCCTCGTCCTCTCTCTCGACTCTCTCGTCGAGGTCTCTCCTTGTTCTTACCTTTATCCTCTTCGTTATGCTCTTGATGGTTGCGCCTTGATGTGGAAGGAGAGGGTGAGTGATGTGATGAAGGCGAAGAAAAAGGAGAACCATCACCATGACGATGTTTCTTACCTTCTCTTCTATGGCTTCGGCCCCGATCGTGATGACGATCTGAGTGCCATCCTTGTCATGTGTTGTTATTCCCTCTGTGAACAGTTGGTGTTCACGGGGATCAAAACCAGGGTTGTGTATCATGGAGCGTAGGTTCTGATACCCACTGATGAGTGGCGAGGTACCCCTACACTCTACCATACGAATACGAGCGTACACGCGCGATCCGGTCGAACTCCGCAGACTAAATGCCTTAACGCCACAAGAAACGCTTGGGGTTAATCGTTCGTTGTCTTCCCAGGCTTGCTTGTATGTGTCACGGTGTATGGTTAAGCAAGTCTGAGGTATGTGATTTTTTTGGTATTTTCGGCTTATCTTCTATGCTAACAGGAGGAAGGGTTGAGAAAACTAAACTAACTCTAACTAAGATCTAAGTCTAAGTTAACTAGCGTCAGCATCCGTTCCCACTTGCCGGACACACCCTGAACTATGCAACTGCAGCTTACCAAACGCTAA
>MNCI01006793.1:860078-878198 GCA_015680685.1 Gnetum montanum | reverse complement strand
ATAGATATGGCGGCGGGACGCGATATCGCGTACGCGATATCGCATGGGATGCGATATCGCGGCCTAGTGAAAACCGCGTCTCATCACCCACCTCCTCACCTTCGTTAGGAGGGGAAACATCTTTCGATAGAGAACCAGTTATAAGTGGTTCACCATCTCCGATTTCACTTAGGACGTGCGGGACCTCTTTGCCCTTCAACAGTGTATGTTGGCTCTCTTGCCTTGAGTCCCTCATACGTTGTAAGGCTGTAAGATAGTAATCCCTTGTGTCAAAATCGCCTATAACATATTCAGCATAGAGCTGAGTCATGCCGATCTGTGCCAAAGCACGGAGGAGCATGTTGGGAACTGCATGATCCGGAGGTAACACTATGTTACCGTGCAAGTCTCTCTAGTGCATCTGTTCATCTTGATAAAGGATAAAAGTAAAATTGGGAATATACTCATTGGGATGAGTATATGTCAACCTATATTGTTGAGGAATCGGCTGATTTAGATTATGTGTTTTTGATTATCGTCTATTTCTTGTATTATCCCTAGGTGATGTGCTCTTGTGAGAAGAATAAGAAGACATTATGTCTTATCAGTGTGCTAATTAACCGTTATATAATTTTCGTTTGATTAACCCTCTGGTTCGTTTAAGCTCCCAACGATGTGAGTAATATCCTATGTTCTACTTAACGCACAAACACTTAATCCTCGGCAACGGCACCTATGATGAGTGGCGAGGTACCTCTACACTCAACCATATGAATACGAGCGTAACACGAGCGATCTGGTCGAACTCCACAGACTAAGTACCTACATGCCTCATGGAACACTTAAGGTTAATCATTCGTTGTCTTCCCAGACTTACTTGTATTTGTCATTGTATGGTTAAGTAAGTCCGAGGTATATGATTTTTATATGTTTTTTCTGTTTTATTTCCTAAGCTGATAAGGTGAAGGGTTGAAGAGATTAATTAACTAACTTTAACTAATTAACTACGTCTGAATTAACCTAGCGTCAGCATCCGTTCCCACTTACCATTCACACCCTGAACCAATGCAACCGTGGTTACCAAACGCTAGTTGTTGCTAGGATCACCACGCGTAACACACGTGCTCGAAGCAATCGTACTAAGGCACTTAACTAGGAGAGAAGGGTTGAGAAAGATTTAATAACTAATAAAGCATGTAAATGGAAAACAATAAATAAAAGTCCTATTTAGCCTATTCCATGTACTACAAGGTTTATCTAAGAAGTCCGTCTTTATTGTCGTACACAAACTTGTGTTCAGGTACAATGTTTGCTCGAATAAAGATTCATTCACTTTGGAGCTCCTACTGCGAGCACATGGAAAATATTCTATCTTTGAAGTGATCAAACTGCCAAAGTTTCTCTACGATCTAGGCCTAGCATGCAAAACAAGGGAGAGCCACCTCTTATTTATAGACTTTGCGGCGCACCGCGATATCACGTACGCGATATCGTGTGGGATGTGATATCGTGGCCGACGCGATATTGCGGCCCATGCGATATCGCGTCCCATCATACAGAAAAGATCAAGACTAATCAATAAAATAAATATATGGATAGGAAGGCTAGTAGGATTCAACCTAAGGGTTTTCTTCAAACCAATGTTAAAATATGCTAAAATAATGGAAATGATATTTGAAGTAAAAGAAATAAAAAGGAACACAAATATTGTAGCTTCCACAACTCTTTAAGTTTTGCCCTCTAATAGGATAGAGATGCTTGCATTGTACCACTATATCTCAGGGCAATTGTAAGTTGGGAAAGTACGAAAATATATTGGTACTTTGATAGCACACAGAAAGATTCCATAATACAACCTTCCAAAACGAGGGAAATATCACGTTGGGTAACAGAGTTGAGTCTAACAGATTTCATAAGGACAACCTGTTTCACATAAATCAAAGTAACCAGATATCATAACTACAACTTTGATAATAGTGTAATATTAAAAATTATAAAACAATTCAAAAAGTTAGGCAGCCATTAAAAAGGCTCATAAAACTGAGCATACATTCAAATTCCAAAATAAAATAAAATAAAACCCTTTGTTGGTTAATTTCAAAAAGTTGAGTATCATACTTAAGCAATTGAAGAATATATATTCAATGTGTTGCAAAAGAAGGCTTTTCAAAGTTAACATTCAATCTTATTGAGAAAAAAACAAAGTGCAAATTATGCATGGTACAATGTTCATATGTTTGTCACATCAAATATAATATTTAATAAAGATTTTATAAGTTGAATGAGAGACATTTGGGTGGTGTAGTTGATAATCATGGCTGATTCAAGTCCAAGCTCAAACACAATTATGAAATCTACATCCTTTTCGAATTCTGTATCAATTGAAACATCTACAGTTCAAATAAAGGCTCAGTCATAGAGATAGAAACAGATTTCCTCTAATTTAGAGGAACATACAAGATTGCTTTTGTGCATGTTCGCAATGCTCTGGCTGACCTCAAATTTCCAATAAAACAGAAATCATTTTCACCTTGCAAAAGTTCAGAACCAATGAAATTGCAAGAATCAAATTTTGAAATTCAAAATCTTTCTGTATAATCATACATTCTCAGGCAAAAATATCTAATGTATAGTAAACAGAGTTGAAATGAAGGAGATGAAAGTCTCAGCCTACAACCAAGCATGATGGTTGATATAATAACATTTGAAATTCCATAACTGACATATATGGCTAGAAACATGAATTGAGTCCCTCTCTATTCTTACTAAAGAATATACCTGCACTGAAATATGTTACATTATAGCTAATTAAATTTGGTTGTCTTACTTGAAGGCGAAAACAATACAGCTTCTTGGCAACAATGCATGAATAGGTACCCATTGATAATGCAATTTTGGTAAAGTCAGTGATTTCTTTTGGATCTTAAACAAATAGACCTCATGAAACAAAAGATTAAAATACCTAATTGTAAAGATTCAGTTGACTCCAGACTCCTTAAAAACCCAAGAATTTTCAAGCTACATCAACTGAAGGGCATGTTTGTTTGCCCAATTCTTTGAGGGCTGTTTTTGTAGAATCTACTCATCATATTTACAAAATTGTTTGGTTTTGGTTGGTTATTTACCCAGATGATGCATTTGATTCATGTTAGCCTATCATTTCTTTTCTTTTATTTTATTTTTTTAAAATTCCATTTAGATTTCACCGTAAAATGTGTAATCCTGTCACATTCATGGAACCATGATCCCAACATCTCTACTTCAGAATTCACACAAAGAGACCCTAAGTGTACAATGCAAATGGAACTCAATTATTTAATTTAATAAATACAGGCAGTAGATGTCCAGAAAATTCAGTCTCATCTGGAATCAAGCAAATGCATAGTGCTAAAAAAAAGTTAACAGTTATTCTAAAATTGTGAAAGAAAAACAGCTAATTTAAACATCTATATCTGCTCCTACTCCAAATAAAAAGATAAAATATGTTGCTTTACAGATCACACCTTATGCCTTGTGCTGTAGAACATATTCATCAAACTTGGCAGCATCCGCCTTGATCTGAATAATGCCTACTCGGCTACAGCATTCAAATGCTTTGGAATCCACTCCTCCATCTGATCAAACCACTGCCACAGCGTCATAATCTCTCCTGAAACGCCAACATCGTTATCCTCTTTCTCAGCAACATCACTGGTTCATACAAGGTCTTCCTCAAATCCAGACTTGTCACATTCCTTTATCTTATTTCGGGTTCTTAATACCCTGGCATCAGGAGGAGGGATTGCATTTTCAACCTTACGCCCTATTTTGACACAAAGTACAGTTTCTTCCCCAATTTTGATGACATCGCCGTCGTTCAGAGGCTGGAACTCGAGCGGAGGAAGCACCAAATCGTTCAGAATTGTGCCATTTGACGTATTTAGGTCTTGAATTTCCCACTGCCAGGCAGAATTAAGCTGTATCAGAAACTTCTTCCTAATGTAGCTAATATGAAAAAAAGTGACAGACAAACAACCACCAGTTATTCCCTCTCCTTTCCTTATTGTCAAGGAAAATAACAAAACAAATGCAATGACATCCTCTGATTTAATGCTGTTTGATTGCATGTATCCGTTTACCTTGTTTGAGTCAAGTTGTATGAAGAGATGTTTCTAAGAGATGCCCCTGTCTCTGATGGCGAAAGTGTTGCCTCTAAGGGTTCTTCCGATTTTGAGAGGCTTATTCTTGCGGTTGTTCACTTCACACTGCAACGTTTCGCCGGCGCGAGGACCTTTCAAAATTTGCAGACAAAGAGCCCTTGCTTCTTCTTCTTGTTGGTCCATTGCTGGAATCGTTTTCTCGCTCCCGCTTGGTCCAGTTTTGAAAATCTTCGAAGCAAATCACCGGGAAAACGCTGTGCCAATTAAATTTCAAATTAAAATCATGAAGAATAGCGGTGTGTGGTGTGTGAATGTAAGGGCACTAAAGCACTGCCATTTATCACATGAAGTAAAGGTCATCAACGTTAGGCTTAACGCTTGTTAAGCAGGTCTCCGAATGGACGGTAGATGTTTGCCCTTTAGATCAATAAGAAATCTTCTTCGATTTTTGAAATTGAATTTGAACTTACAAAGTAATTTAAAATAATAATAAACTTTGACTTGTTAATAGTATAATAAGAGTATTGTAACCTTAGCATGGACATAGCATGGGTACTTGGTGATAGGTGTGTTCGAAATTCAAATTTTAAAAAAATATTTACTATTAAGCTACATATTCAACTTATAACTTTATAATTCAATATTGCTTGCTAGAATCAAACCTATAATTTATGGGCTTCTAAATCAAGAGTTATACCAATAAGCTAACTTTATTATTTGAGTAACCATAACATAATTGTTGCTAGGTCTAACATAGTTTCATGTTATAGAAGTTCTACCAAAGTTTCATGTGACTATATATCTAAGGTTGCATGCATGCAATTATTGTCTCCTTTGAAAGTAGCCCACATTCTTACACCTTTAGAGAACATATCCATGTAATAAACATTTTTGACTATCAAATAAGAATTGAACTAGAAACTTGCACCACCTTATGATATCCTCATCATCATCATTATCATCATAGCTTTAACAAAATGGCATCAAATACATGAGTTCTTTTTTGTCATTTGCTTATATGAAAAACTAGATCTTTGTTTATTTACAATTTCTTTAAATCATCTTCAATCATTTGTTTCCATCTCTTCTTTGGTTTTCCTTTCCATGACTTTCCTAAAACAATGATGTAGCAACCTTTATTTATAGGCTCATTATCTAATATTTTTTACATATGTCCAAACCATCTAAGCTACCTGTTGATGCATAAATTTTGGTCATGCCAACACCGGAAAAACTCGTTTGAGGAGACTATTGCCTAAGGCGCCTCCTGTACGGGTATGGAAACCCAGGAATAGTCTCAGCTGAAGAGAGAGCCATGTGACCAAGTGATAGAGAGAGAAAAAAAAAACATAGAGAGAAATAAAACATGAAAAGAAAAACTGAAGGAGAGAGAAACAGGAACCATCGACAGGATGCATGGTTGTGTTGTCGCAAGAATCATGTGTAGCTGCGATCAAACATCACCAATGCCCTGCAAACCGCCAACTGCATAAATATAAATCCACCACCGCACTTGCCATTTGCTGAAATAAAAGAAGATAGAAAGAACCACATGGCATCTGCTAAAATAAAAGAAGATAGAAAAAACCATATGCCATCTACTGAAAATAAAAGAAAATCTGCCGACATCCAACCGCCCAAATTGCTCAGAAAATAAAAGAAAATCTGCCGACATTCAACTGCCCAAATTGCTCAGAAAATAAAAGAAAATCTGCCGACATTCAACTGCCCAAATTGCTCAGAAAATAAAAGAAAATCTGTCGACGTCCAACCGCCCAAATTGCCCATTACTGGAAAAAAAGGAAGAAAGAGAGACCATTGGCAACCACCCAGGGAGAGAGGAGGTTCAGTCCATGGCTTCATGGCCTTGGCCTCATTGGGCTAGGGCTTCCTGGCCTGACTTCTCCTCTCCCTCCCCCTCCAACTCCATGACCTTGATGGCTTTTTTATAGCCAATTTTAGGGTTAGGGTAACCAATCTTTTTTTTTATTTTTTTTTCTTTTTTTTTAAAAATAAAAATAAACAAAGGCCCCATGCCAAGCAAGCATGGGCGTGTTGGTATCAACACTATCATTCTTGTAGTTTATCTAAAATAAAAGTCATTTCAAGTTTTTTTGTGATATCCGTATTATGTAGTTTATCTCTTTTAGTAACATCTGATATTCATCAAAACATTTGCATTTTTGCCATACTAATTTGTTGTTTATGCCTCTTTTGTATTGCACAACATTCTACATCATATAAAATTTCCCCTTCAATTTTATTGGTATTCTTTTATCACATAGAATACCACTAACATGTGGCCATCTTGACTATCCTACCTCAATTCTATTTTTCATATCTTTATCAATTTCACCATGTAATTGAAGAAGTGATCCAAGGTAGTGAAATTATTTACAATGTTGTTACTAAAATTACATTAAATATATTATTTCTACTAATTTTTAAGTTTTCTAATTCTAGACTGTCTTTACTTCTCCTTTCTAAAAGCAATATTTTCTTGAGCTATATCTACCAACACAATGTCATTTGCAAATAAAATACACCAAAGGATTTCGTCTTGTATTTTCTTATTAATTCATCCATAATAATAGCAAATAAGTATAACCTAAGCCTGAAGTAAACTTGTTGTGACTAATTCAAATGTTGTTCCGCAAGCTATTTCAATTTTAGTGGTAACTCCTTACATATCTTGAATCACTTTAATATATTTATCAAAGATGTTTCTACTCCATAAGGCCCACCATATAATATCTCTAGGCAATCTGTCATGTGCTTTTTCTAAGTCAATAAAAAATATATGTAAATTTTCTCTATGTTTTTTAAGTTTCTCCTACAATTGTCGTATCAAGAAAATAACCTCTAATAAATCTCCATTGCATTAATCCAAATTGATTTTCTAATAATGTTGATTAAAGTCTAAGACGATGCTCTATGACTCTCTCCCAAAGCTTCATAATATGGCTCATTAGTTTGTTCCTTCTATAGTTTGCATAATGTTGCACATCTCCTTTATTTTTATAAATGGGAACAAAATTTTTTTTTCTCCAATTAGGCATTTCTCCATCCTTCAAAATTGTCATGTAATTATATTAGCAAAAAAAAAACTCTTGTATCTCCCAATGCTTTCCAAGACCTCATGATATAATGCTACAAAGAGGAACTTAATATATTACATATAATGATAAGCTACTATAATTTTGCCATTCTTTTAAAATGATGATGAGTTGTGATATCGGGGCCTGATATCGCATCCGCGACATCGGAGCCTGCCAAGCAATATCGAACATCCGATGTCAAAACTAGTCTCGTTGCCTATAAATAAGAGGTGGGCACACTTGGTTTTGGCATTAGTTAATTAGTCTTAGTGCCTTACCCGAACTCTTGCCTTTTTTCTTTCTCAGAGTTAGAATTATTTCTGAGTGCCCGTAGTAGGAGTCATAAAGTAAATGGATCTTTATTCGAGCATTGTATACTTGAGCATACCTTGTGGCCGGAAATAAAGATGAACTTTGTGATAAACCTTGCAGCATTCAGAATAGCTTATTTAATGTTATTTATAGTTATTTAATGCTTTCCTTAGTTAATTAATGTTCTCTCTCTCACCTTGTTAACTCTCTCAAGTAAGCACACTCAGTACAACCACTTCGAGCATACGTGGAACACTTGGTAACCCAGTAATGATTAGCGTTTGGTAATCCCAGTAGTGTTGCACTAGTTTAGGATGTGTATGGCAAGTGGGAATGGATGTTGGTGTTAGCACTAGTTAGAGCATAGTTGATTAGTTAAATTAAATTAGTTACTTAATTATTTCACTTTTTCCTTTTTAGCATCAGGATATAAAACATTAAAAAATAGATAAAAATCATATACCTCAAGTTTACTTAACCATACAATCATGCCATACAAGTAAGCTTGGGAAGACAACGATTGACTAACTCGTCCTTATTTTGTGAAGGTGCATATCGTGCGTGGATGCTCATATTCATATGGTTGAGCATAGGGATACCTTACCGCTCATCATTGGCACCGTTGCCAGGGACTTTATTGTTTGTGTGCTAACTAGAACTTAGGAAATCTTCCAATCGTTGAAACGAATCCTTAGGGTTGGTTATTTTACAATCATCAAGAGGAATATTGCACACTGAATAGACAATCATGTCTCCTTCTTCTTACAAGAGTGTCTCACCACCTAGGTCTGATACAGGGAATAATTAGAGGCGTAGTACACATGATGACCCGCTAGTACCCCAACAGTTTCGTGTGGTATGTGTTCATCTCGATGAGTATATACCAAACTTTACCTTTATCCTCCACTAGGATGAACAACTACGTTGGCGAGATTTAGAAGGTAACATAGTGTTACCTCTTGATCGCTCAGTCCCAAGCATGCTTCTTCATGCTCTCACACGAATTGATATGCAACACCTACAAGTAGAATACGTTGTGCATGAACATGACTCGAGAGAGTATCGACCCACAAAGGCACAACGTCAAAGGGACCTACAACAAGAGAGACATCATAAATCTATGAAGGGTAAGTGGTCTCAGGATGTCTCGCATGTTCCAAGTGAAAATGAGTGTGGTGAACTTGCCTCAGGAGGTTTTCCACGAAACAATGTTCCTCCCGTTGACTTTGATCAAGGGGTTGTGTATTAGAACCTTCACTCAACCATCCATAACCTAGGTTTTGATACCAACCGACACAAAGGGTTCAAAAACGAAATACAAACGCATGATAAAGATGGGCATTCTGATCATAACCGTGACTGAGGCCACGACCACCAAAGAGAAGGTAGTAGGCACTGTCATGGTACTAGTCCTCCTTCTTCTTCACCTTCATCATCTCCTTCACCCTCTCCTTCAAGATTTGGATGCAGTCACAAAGGAAAAGACCCTGAGGATAATGGTAGGCAAAATAGACATCACAGACGAAATAGTCAAGAAAGGGGATGAGGGCATTCTAGAGAAACTCATCACAAAAGAAGGGAGAGTAGGGAACAACGTAGGCATCATAGACGTCATAGAAAATACGATCACGATGAACCCCTACTCGCTACCCGAAGTATGCTAGATATAATCGAGGCCGTTAGGATCCAAACAAGGCACCAAAAAGATAACAAGATCAAGAGATTAGACATGAACAATATCCCACAGTTTGAAGGGAGATACAATGCTAATCCTCAAAATCATCTACAAGCATTCTATGATGCATGTGCCTTATAAAATATAGAAAATGAAAGGGAAAAATTAAAGTTGTTTCCACAGACACTGAGCAAAGAAGTGGAAAGTTGGTGCCGGTCCTTAGAATTGAAATCCATTCGCCGATGGAGTACCATGTTAGAACTATTTAATGATAAGTATCAAACATACTTACGAGTGTCCAACCTGCGAAAGCAGATCCAAGGATGAAAACAAGGAGGACACGAACCCTTGGATGCTACCATGGGCTAATACTATGCATTATTACATCGTTGCCCTGGCCATGGTTACTCGAAGAGGGAACAACTATGCCATCTTGTAGATGGGCTTAGGCATGAAATGTGAAGAACCCTTGGGACTTATGCCCAAGGGAGACTATCTAAGCTTAGGATCCATTAAGTACAAACATTGTTGGAGCAAGTTGCTAAAGAGGAAGGTGAGTTAAGGAAACGAGAGAGTGCAGAAGAATACAACAGAGATCCTTCCCTTCGAAAGAAGAGAGTTAGATTTTTTAAGGATGAAGAAGAGTTACCACTTGAAGAGATGGTGAATAGGAAAAATTTGCCCATTCAAAAACTTACATTAGAAGTATCGGCAAAGGTGGACCAAATGTGGGACTCCCTAGATAATAGATTTCAAACTGTTCTCAAAATAGTAGAGGAGTCTAGGGAACCAGGTAGTGACTGAGAAAGGAGAAAAAAGAGAGAAGCTAAATATGCATGTAACAAAGGTAAGGGCAAAGTTGCCATCATCGAAGAGGTTGTGGATTTGAATATAGATAATGATGGTGGATGTGAGATATGCCAATATGCCCATCCTAAGGGATGTTGCCCTATAATCTCACATTTGTAGGAGACTGGGCTGTATGCACTCAACCCACGATTGAACAGAAGGCAGACACCTTGAAGGTTACCTTATCCCCAAGGTAACCCAAGATAGTTCCACCAACCCTTGACGTATTATCCAAGTGGAACTCCACCATAACCAAATGAGTAGTATCAACAGTGGCAGCACCCACAATCATGGGGAATGCCAACACCACGTCAACAATACCCTTACCGTCAACCTAACTTGTATGGATACTACATGCACCAGCCAATCTTTCCACATGACTCCACTAGTCACATCACTCCCCAGCCTCACTACCAAGACCATGAGTATCATAGAACTCCTTCCCCTAGGGGTGATGTTCCACAAACATACTATCCTTCTCATTCAGCTGCATCTTTTCCACCCTTAGCTCCATTACCACCTACTCTAACTATGCAGGGTGAGCTCCCTGCCCAGCCGTAGCAACGTAACGCTACAAGGGCTATTAATCCTCACATCCTACTGTTCGTTCAGACAACTGCATGAAGAAGAGACCTTTCTTCAGGATCAATAATCCAACCAAGTCCTTACAATCACAAACAGCTAACTCTACAAAGGCCTCACCATCACTTGAAACTTCAAAACTCCATTCAAACCAAAGGCCACATTCAATGTACACAGTCATGTTGATGCATGCCATTACCGATTGCATTAAGGCTGGCCATCTTTCTGGGAAATTCTCTGATCTTGAGAGTCCTCTTATATATTTACAAATTGCTGGGAATGAACCTTGCAATGCTCTTTTGGATTCAGGTTCTTGTATCAACTTAATCTCTCAAGAAATGTACAAAGCTTGGAACCTACCTCCACTAAAAAAGAGTAACATTCATTTAGAGTTGGTCAACCAGTCCATTACTATCCCATTAGGGCTAGTGGAGGACATTGTTACCACTGTTTGTGAATGGTTGTACCCAACCGATTTCCTAGTGATTCAAGTTAACAACTGTAAGGGGGACTTCCCAATCATAATGGAAAGAGCATGGCTAAGCATAATTGATGCGTGCCTAGGAATAAGTGATTTTTCCCTAGAAATATCAAAGGAAAATATGTTCAGAAAGATCGAGAAGAAGAAAGTTCCATACATTGCATACAGTGACGCAAGGTGTAGTTGCATGCAAAAGGCCTAGTTCGTACAACGTTTAACATTGCCTACATGCAACCAGTGTGCACAAATAACTAACTTACAAAGGTTCCTATATGCAGCAGCCACAAGACAGGAAGGCACCTAGTGGCTGACAGTTGACCAAGAGAGCAATGCATGGAACCAACTAAGGGTTTGACTTGCGCCTACATTGATAGCATAGATACAATAGAGCAAGTCCATCGTCAACTTCCAAGTCCTAACATCAAAAATATCAACTGGGGGAAGTTGGAAATCCCTGATAAGTTTAAGCAAGAGCCCCTTGAGTTAAAACCGTTGCTCATCAGTATGGAATACACATTTCTCAAAAATGGAAAACCAGTAATTATTAACGCTAAGCTCGCTCCTCAACAAAAAGGAAGACTGCTAAAGGTAGTAAACAAATGGTCGAAAGCCATCACTTGGTCATATCTTTAATTAGTCAGAATAGATCCTAGGATATGCCAACACAAAATTTACACTGACCTCTCCATGAAGCCTCGATGACAACCATAGAGGCGATTAAACCCAAAGCTCAAGCAAGTTGTTAAAGAAGAAATTGAATAGCTTCTAAAAGCTGGGTTCATCTTCCCCATTGCTAATAGTGAATGGGTTAGTCCCTAAGTCATTGTGCCCAAAAAGGGAGGTAAATGGAGGGTGTGTATAGATTTTAGGCTACTAAACATGGCAACATTAAAAGATCACTTCCCATTGCCATTCGTCAGCCAAGTCTTAGATACCATTGTAGGGCACCGCTGCTATAGTTTTTTGGATGGATACAGTGGATACAACCAAATCCAAATAGCACCAAAAGACCAAGCCAAGGCTACATTCACAAGTTCTTGGGGGACATTTGCATACAGATAGATGTCGTTTAGCTTATGCAATGCCCCTACAACATTTCAACGTTTGGTTCTAAGCATATTTCAGCAGCAAATAAGGAATGGTGTGGAGGTCTTCATGGATGATTTCTCCACCTATAGAGCAAACTTTGATCAAGCATTGGACCGATTGGAGCAAGTACTAAAATGATGTATTGAAACCAATTTAAGGCTCAACTGGCAAAAAAGCCATTTAATGGTCCAAGAAGGTGTTGTACTAGGACATAAGATTTCACAGACAGGGATAGAGGTAGATCCTGAAAGGATCAAAGTCATCCAAGGAATCATGCACCAATCTAAATCTGTAAAAGATATCCGGTCATTCCTTGGACATACTGGCTATTATAGATGATTTATTGAGAACTTTTCAAAGCTTGCAAAATCATTGGTTGAACTAACGAAAAAGGACATGCCCTTTGAATGGACCAGGAAATGTGAACTAGCTTTCCAAACCTTAAAATAGAAGCTCATAGAAACACCTATTCTACAAGCTCCTGACTGGTCTAAACCATTCCACATAATGATTGATGCGTCCAACCTTGCTTTAGGAGCTGTACTTACAGAGTTAGATGACCAAAAATGTCCTTATTACATCCAATGTGCAAGTTGAAGTATTGCTAGTGCACAGCTTAACTACACTTCAACAGAAAAGGAATTAATGGCTGTGGTGTTTGCACTAGAAAAGTTTAGGCACTATGTATTGGGCTACAAGATATTTGTACACACAGATCATAGTGCAATTTGGTTCCTGCTAAAGAAACCAATGGTGAGCCCTCATATCATACAATGGCTCGTAATCATAGAAGAGTCCGATCTTATGATGATAGATTGTAAAGGCACCAAGAACATTGTTGCTGATCATTTATCTCAATTAAGCTGGGACAACAAAGAGGATGAATATCTGCTTTCTAATCACTTTCCTGATGAACTTCTCTTTGTAGGTGTAGTAAATAATCAATTAACCACAAAAACAAATTGGTATAGTAGTATCCTTACCTATCTCCTTATACAACAAACACCATAAGGGTTAGACATTAAAAAGAAACAATAGTTTCTTCACCGAACTAAATATTTCATAGAAATCGATGGACACCTTTACAAGGTATGTCCTGATGGCTTGGTTCGATGGTGCATTCCTGATGTAGATCAATTGCATGTTCTCCAAGATGCTCATGAGGGCCCTTGTGGGGATCATTACACAGGGAGATGAACAACCATTAAAATCTTTCTTGCAAGATATTATTGACCTACATTGTTTCGGGACACTCATCATTTCATCCAATCTTGTGAGAGCTACCAATCTGATGGGGGAATGACTGCTAGAATGGAGGATCCACAACAATGGATTCAACCTTTAGAACCCTTCGATATATGGGGAATTGATTTTATGAGGCCTATTACACCAATGTCCAATGGAAAATCCTACATCATTGTTGTTGTTGACTATTTTACAAAGTGGGCAGAAGTAGCCATTGTTATGGATTGCACCTCATCTACCACTGCATGATTTGTTCAACAACAAATCATAAATAGGTTTGGCCTGCCACATGCACTTATTTCTGACAATGGTACACATTTTATAGGTGCAACTTTTCGAAAGTTGATGCAACGCTTAGGAGTGGAACACAAGCTAACTACACCATATCATCCTCAAGCGAATGGTCAAGTCAAAGTTACCAACAGGGAGATTACTAAAATATTAACACGAACCATTAACAAATATAGGCGAGACTGGAGCACCAAATTGAACGATGCTCTTTAGGCATACTACTCCACATGGAAACTTCATATAGGCTACTCTCCCTATGATTTAGTGTATGGTGAACTTCCAATGCTTCCTATTCAAGCAGAGCTCCATACACTATCCATGGCATGTGACCTCAACCTTGACCTCAATCTAGCACAAAAAGAACGGTTAATGAACCTTAACCTGCTAGATGAGAACCGATTAGTCGCCCTGTCATCTAATGAATTACATAAGGCCTTTAATAAACAATGTCATGACCTGAAAATTAGAAAAGTTAACTACCAACCAAGAGATAAGGTTCTCTATTGGAACCCCACGCACATGCCACAAAGCACTAAATTTCAAACACTATGGGAAGGACCTTATATTATTCATGCAACTTTTCCTTCAGGAGCCATGATGATATACAAACCTGAGAGCCCAGATAAGAAATTGTTGGTCAACATCCAACAAACCAAACCTTTCCATGAGCCTAGAACAGCCAACACTAATACTACCTCTGTTGGTAAACAACCCTGCTCATTATTTCAGATTTCCTCCCTCCAACTCAATCGTGGGGGAGAGGGCCACCAATGCTAATCATTCTTAGCCCTCAATTCCTTTTGTATTTTTGTTTTACGCATTTTTTCATATTTACTTATTTTTTATTTCACACCATCGTTACCATTTTTACTATTTCTTTGTTTGTTTGATTTACTTTCACTCGTCATATAACAAGTGCTCACAATGGTGGATTGAATTATAATGGTGTTGATTGCTAATGTTGGGTTTTTACCTTTGATTTTCAATGTTGATACTAAGATATGGTCTCTTTTGATAAAACAGGCAATGAGTCCACGTCATTCATTCATCCATTCAACTCTATGATCTCCCTTTGTTTTGGAAGTGTACTGTCTTTTTTTCTAAGAAAACTTATTAATGAACTAGTGGCTTAGTACTTTGCGAACCAAGGAAAGATTCAAGTGGATTGACAAGGTTGTGACTTCAAGGGGATTCGACGCATTTGTGGTAGCTATTATCTTGGGTACTTGGATGTTTTTCATAAGTATTTTGTCATTCTGCTATTGACCAAATATCAGGAAGTTGAATGAATCTAAATAAGTCCTTGCATGGTGTGGTTATCACGGAAAAAAAATGCTAAGAATTCAAAGCACACCCCTTAGAAATAATAACAAAATAAGGGCTAGAAGCACTAGTGATGGAACTGGAAAGACATGTTACCCATGCCTAAAGGTTTCCTCTCACTACAGCCCTTTCTCACTTCCTACTTCTCTATCTTTTCCTTGTTGGAATGGTGGTGACTCTATGGATGCATTCTTGTTGCTTCAAGCAAATGGGTTGGTCACATGCATTGATGCAAGGTCACTGGATGTGGTTGGTTTAAATCCAGATTTGGAATGAATTCTATTCAGTCACCTTAACCATACAATACACGAGGGACTTTACACAACCTTGCTCTTGGGATTCCATTCCATTTTCTCCTCTCATTCCATATTTCTTCCCATTTTTCACCTCATTGCCGAGTTTATATTTAGTCTATATCTTGGTTAATGCATTGTTATTCTTTGGTAAACTCTTGTGGGTCAGTTCTTAATTATTGTCTTCATATGTCATTCCTAGAGCCTATGGACTCTTTGGTTTGTGGGTCTGTTAGGGCATACAAGGCATGAGCCTGCTTTGGGAAGGACCCACTGGCATTCCTTTTTAGTGCAATTGTTAAGCCCTTTCCCTTAAAAATTCTTTGCAATCAATCATTTCTTATTTCATCCTCATCCATGACATCCATTTTATTGGCTCCACCGTTGTTATTTCTCTCATCTTTCTTGATTTCTTTAGTTTTTCCACCCTATCGCTACCAAAGGTTCGCTCATAGTCATGGGGGCCTTGTCACAAATTTTTCCATTTTATTACCTATCTCATCCCTAAACCTTGGGCAGTTATCAATTACACACCTCTAACCCAGTATCTGCCATACCCACAACCTAGCCAAGGTGCTTTATATCAAGGCAAGGTATCAACTACATCATACCTTATTTATCCTTGCTATATTGTGACTATGTTGTGTATGCAAATGGCGATTGCATGAACAATAGACTAGGATAGGAGGAAGCACTCAAGATGGATTGGAGCTAGCGCATTTACACAAGGAACAAGTTTGGGCATGTGGTTATGGATGAACAATGGAATGCACAATTTCAACATTGGCAGCAACACACCTCATTCTCTTTTCTCTCTCTCCAAGCTATCGAATGAGAGCCTGGATGTCATCTATGTATGGTGTTCACCACAATGGGTATGAACACTAATGTTGTAATATGTTGTCGATCCGTTCATCGGGCACTTTAAGTCTATCATCGTCAGTTGTCATTTAGTCAGTAATCCCATACCTTCCCAATATATTGTAAGGAACTTGAGGAAAAGTTTTCATTTAGTCGTGGGGGTATGATGAGCTGCAATATTGGGGCCGCGATATTGCATCCGCGATATCGCATCCATGATATTAGGTCTACGATATCAGAGCTTGCTAAGCGATATTAGACATCTGATGTCGGAACCTATCCTGTTGCCTATAAATAAGAGGCAGGCACACTTGGTTTTGGCATTAGTTAATTAGTCTTAGTCCTTTACCTGAACTCTTTCCTTTTTTCTTTCTCATAGTTAGAATTATTTCTAAGTGCCCATAGTAGGAGTCATAAAGTGAATGGATCTTTGTTCAAGCATTGTGTACCTGATCACACCTTGTGGCCGAAAATAAAGACGAACTTTGTGATAAACCTTGTAACATTCAGAATAGCTTATTTAATGTTATTTATAGTTATTTAATGCTTTTCTTAGTTAATTAATGTTCTCTCTCTCACCTTGTTAACTCTCCCAAGTAAGCACACTCATTACAACCACTTCGAGAATACGTGGAACACTTGGTAACCTAGGAATGATTACTGTTTGGTAATCTTAGTAGTATTGCACTGGTTTAGGATGTGTACGGTAAGTGGGAACGGATGCTAGTGTTAAAACTAGTTAGAGCATAGTTGATTAGTTAAATTAAATTAGTTACTTAATTATTTCACTTCTCCCTTTTTAGCATTAGGATATAAAACATAAAAAAATATATAAAAATCATATACATCAAGTTTACTTAACCTTACAATTGTGTTGTACGAGTAAGCTTGGGAAGACAATGATTGACTAACCTATCCTTGTTTTGTGAAGGTGCATGATGAGTCATGAATTTGCTGGCTGTGATATCGCAACCGTGATATATCAGCCCTGTTGTATCAGTCGTTGAGATATTGCAGCAGCTGTGATATCGCAGTGCACCACAATTTCTATAAATAAGAGGCAGCTTTCCCAGTTTTAGGTATTAGGAGTTAGAAGTAGTAAAGCTCTAGCAGTTTGATCCCTCTAGAGTTAGATTATTTTTCCGTGTCTGCCCGCAGTGTAGTGAATGTAATTGTACGGTGTTTTTATTCGAGTGTGCCGTACTTGGACATGCACATGACTAGCAATAAAGATCGAGATTACTTCATCATTGCAGCATTCACTTTGTTATTTATTTATCTATTTATTTCTTTAATGTTATTTACTGTTTTCTCTCTCATCCTTAAACTCCTAGATCACGGAACAAGTACAACTTGATTACGAGCATTTAAGTGTGACTACTTGGTAACCCAGTGGCGTATCTAGGATCTACGCTTGGTAACCCAGTGGCGTATCTGGGATCTACGCTTAGTAATCCCAGTGGCGTACCTAGGATCTACGCTTGGTAACCCCAGTGGTAGTCATGCACGAGGTCCGAGATGTGTACGGTTGATCAAGGAATCAGTTGCTCGTCACACTTAGGCTAGATTAGATTTTCTTACCCTTTTCCTCCTAGCTTAGATTAGCTAATCTTACATTCCACTGCCTTCAAGAGTAGCATTAGAATTAGGAACACATCATACACCTCACTCTAGACTAAACCATATGTGACAAGTACAATACTAGTCCAGGTGGAAAGACAACGAACTGCAACCTAAGGATAACTGTCTAGGTGCCACAACTAGTCCCTCTGCGGAGTTTGACCGGATCGCACGTGCTACGCTCGTTTCGTATGGTTGAGTGTAGGGGTACCTCTGCCACTCATCATTGGCGCCATTGCCAAGGATGGTGCTAGTTATCTAGATTAGTTATATCATACAAGGT
>MNCI01006793.1:801288-848707 GCA_015680685.1 Gnetum montanum | reverse complement strand
AGACTTGCTTAACCATACACCGTGACACATACAAGCAAGCCTGGGAAGACAACGAACGATTAACCCCAAGTGTTTCTTGTGGCGTTAAGGCATTTAGTCTGCGGAGTTTGACCAAATCGCGTGTACACACTCGTATTCATATGGTTGAGTGTAGGGGTACCTCTCCACTCATCAATAAGCTAAGTCTCTTGGAAAAAAATTATTTTGTTGAAGCTATTGGTTCTTTGCAAGGAAGAGGGTTTTTCAATTTCAAAATTCTATGATAATTATTTGTATATTTTCAATCACATCAAATACCAATATTTAAAAAATGATTCGAGAAATTTTAAACAACTTTTAAACATTAAGGATTGTAAGCTTGTTGGGTGGAACCAATTTTGATTCTTTCTTATAAGAACTTTATATAAGTGTGGGCGATGTGGTCAATTATCACATTAGTCTTGCACACTAAAGGTCCTAGGTTAGATAGAACTAAACACTTTTAACAATACAATCTCCTCTTGTGATGGTTTCTCCTTCTTGTTTTTTTAAATCCACTTAATGACTTCCTTTTAATAATTTTTCTTGCATGAATTTCTTTTGATAAGTGGAAACATATTAAAAAATATTTGAATATTTAGAAATTTCCTTGAATACTTTAAGAATACAATCTCCTCTTGTGATGATTTGTCTTTATTGTTTCTTTAAATCCACTTAATGACTTCCTTCTAATGATTTTTCTTGCACAAATTCCTTCTAATAAGTTGAAACATATTCAAAAAATATTTGGAAATTTTCTATCAACCACTACCTATTTGCTATTGTTCCACATAGGGTAAATTGAAATTGGCAATGAACTTGCTATATGACACTGTTCCAAGCTATTCTTCCCAAATACATTGCATGATAAAATCATCAAGAAATTGTAACAAAAGAAGAATAAGAGTACCATAACCTATGAGGATATTTTGAGACAAATTCAACAATATCTAGAAGCTATCTATGAACTACCAATTATTTGTTGTTGCTCTACGTTATCCATCACAAATACACTACATGAGAAAATCATGCTGAGCTTTTAATAGAAGCACCACACCCTATATAGGGAAAAATTGTTCCAAAGAAAATGAAGTTGCCTAGGGTCAAGGTGCAAAAATACATCAAAACTTAAAAAATGAAAAGAGATATTGATTAAAAGTCCAAATTTTCTATGGAATTTTGGTGCAATTAGCATTTTTCCATTGTTAAAAGTTATTCATCTCAAATACACTGAGTAACCAAATAATCAAGAGCTCGTGACATAAGTAAATAGAACACTACACCCTGCATAGGGATATGCTGATTAAAACAAATTACATTTAATTTTGATATTTATTGGCTACTTTTGCAAGTTTTAAACTACCGGCAAGCATAATTGTTGTTTAGCTACTAAATAGAATATAAGATTCAATAACATTCCTTATTTCATATAAAAATATAGACCTCAATGGCTTGTTCTCTATGTAAACACTCTATCAAGTTAAGGCCTATGTGTAAACACTCTATCAAGTTAAGGCCTATAATCAAATAAAATCCAATTGATTTGAAATTTTAAAGACTTATAACTTGAAGAACGAACTTTGTAACAAGCTTAAGATCAACCCAAAACTCATTTGGATCATGAAGATATTGCAACTGCAAAATCTGAAAAAAAAAAGTCAAATTTTCTAAGTTGGGCCACCCACATATCCAATATATTGGGCTACAAAAATTCTGCAAAATCAAAAATTCTTTCAAATCTTCTTACATAAAAAAATGGCTACAAGGATTAACATCCTTGAAGCTGCAAGTTATTTGGTGAACAAAATTATTAAGGAACAATTTAACTCATATTGTTATATGATGCTTGTGAAGTTACTGAAAGGCTAATTTTCAATGTTCGTTGTCATGTTATTAGGATTGCGTCTACAATGGCTTACAAACTCCTATGAGGCTAATTATATGCTCTAACTATTGTGTTACTGTGGTTGGGTTAAAGTCCTCAAAACCACAAGTTACTCGAGGAACAAATTAGTGGTGGACTATTAGATTATAAATGTTAGACTTGTTGTAAGGTAGTGTTATGGTAAAGGATGATAGCCAAAAATAATGAAAGAGTCGTGAGGCATAAAAATTGAGAATAGCCGTATATCTTCCCTTAAGATAGTTGTTAAAGTTGGGTAGATTAATAAAAGAATACAAATAATGCTACTCTTACAACCTTGTACAACTTAATAAATCATTGCAAGCATAAGCAAATATTGTTATGTATCCAATCAAACTATCAGAGTGCACCAATATTGTTTTAATTTATAAACTTGTAATTCAGAATTGCTCATGTTATTGTATGCATAGAAGCATTATAGTTCTGTATCTAAGTGCAAGTCATAATTAGTGAAAACACAAACAAATTTTAATAGAACGCCTTTAAAAAATGAGTAAACAAGGGAATTTCATAAACCAAGATTTAATAGAACCTCCCAAAGGAGGACACAAAACTAACATAGAATAATAGGAACAAATTTTAGTTATGAAGATTCATGAAACAAAATTTGATAAAACATTCTAATTCAGCAAAGGAGATAGAATTACAACTTGTTTAACTTAAAGAAAAGTTACTAATATAAAAGCAATGCTTACTAGGTGTACACTAATAAAAGTTATGATTGGAAAAAAAGTATTTATTTACCATAAATAATTCTTTGAATCAAAAGGTTTCCAAGATCATTATTGAATCCTTACCAGTGCATATACTCTCAATGATAAGAACAAGAAACTCTATACATTCTACTTCGTAGAACACAATCAAAATTACTTTAACAAATTCAAACTATCTAGGTAGTGTAGTTGGTCATCACATTAGTCTCACACACTAAAGGTCCCCAGTTTGAGTCTAGGCTCAACCAAGTAAAATGTATGTTTTTATTAAACTTCTAAAATCACACTAGTGTTCTTAAATTTATGTTTTTAATTAAATTTCTAAAATCACGCTATTGTTCTTAAATATTGCAGTTTTGCACCTCAAGCTTAACTAGACAACCCAAACTGTGAACCATGCTTTATGTCAAGCAATGCAATGGCTCACTGTCAGTTTCTTAAGAAAGAAAAAAATTATTTTCATCTAATAGAAGTTCAGAACCCATAATATCATCCCCAACCATGAATGGTACTTGTAGTTGGTAGTCTTTCAGTATACATGTTAGTAGAAAAATTCAATGTTTAGTATCCAAAGATACAAGGCAAAGCCAATGAATATTTCCATCATCCAACAAACAAGATAATTGATACAATATATAAAATTTCAAGACCAAAGTGAATGCAAACATGAATTGAGTCACCCTCTAATATTACTAGAGAATTTCTCAAAACTAGAATATATCTCACATTATATTCAATCATATTTTTTTGTCTAAATTGAGTGGAAAACAATAGGGCAAAAGTTCTAAGAGAGGGTACTACATTCATCGATTTCAGAGTTACTTTAATGATGCTAGTTTGTTTTGGATCTTAAGCAATAGACCACCAGAATGCAAAAGATGAAAATAAGGGTTTTTTTTTAAAAAAGATTCAGTGTATTTAGACTTCTTCTAAAAGACCAAAATAGTTTATGTTCTACAAGTATTCAATGTTTTCTTCATGAGCACATTCCGCTTTCATTAGGAAAAGTAAAATCCAAAGCTAGTTATGTAAAATTCATGAATTTATTTTCAATTAGTAAATTTCAAAAAATACTAAGCTTTCATGCAAAAAGTAAAGCAAATGGTACTTATTAAAACATCTTTCTTCTTAGCTTTCCAGATAAAAACATCTACTTAAAATACAAAATTGTTGGGGTAAAGAAAACTACAAAATAGAGCACACTTGATGCCTTCCAGTGTCAAACATATTCGTTAATCTATTAGCAAAGAGGCTTCACTGGTTGATGAAGACATAGTGAGATTTGGTATTTAGATAACAAGCTTTCCATGGAAACCTTTTTAAAAACGTTTACAACCATAGTGCATTAATATATTTTTAGGTTCTAAAATTAATCTAGTACTCTTAACAGCACTACGAAATTCTTAATGGTTTATCACATGCTTGCTTGCCACATGTCCATTGTAGATTTCAAAAATAGTACAACTTGAAAGGGAAGCAGTTTGATTAAATTCTTACCAATTCAAATATGTAAATAATAATTAAAAAAAAAACATCTGAAACTAAGCACGCGCTAAAAGTTCAAAAAAACATAAATGGAAAAAAGTAAAGCCTTTGTGGTTTCAAAAGAAGCATTTCCAACGTCAGATTTTGTCCTATGTTGTTTATATACTTTGGATGACATCAAAATACTAATGACTTTGAGATTCTATGAATTCTGCACAACAACTCATCCTAGCTATTTTGTTTATTTCTAGAATAAAAATCATATAATAAAGTGTTCAAACCATCTGGGTGGTGTAGTTGGTTGGTTATCACGTTAGTCTCACACACTAAAGGTCCTCATTTTGAGTTTGGACTTAGATATTGCATTCTCATATTTTTGTTTTTACAAAACATTATCTCCAATCAATTTTCAACTCAACTTGGGCACAACTTTCCCAATAAAGTACCATCAGTGGAGTGTTGGTTGAACATTTAACTTGGGCACAACTTTCCCAATAAAGTGCCAAAACATTACGGCAATCAATTTTCAACTCAGACTGAGCACAACTTTCTTAGTAAAGTGTGATTAGTGTTGAGTGTTGGTTGAACATTTAACCTAGGCACAACCTTCCAAATAAAGTGCCAAGTTTTAAACTCAAGACACAACATTTCACTATAATTTGTACAACCTTTATATTATCTGCAATCAATTTTCAAGTCAACCTAGGCACAACTTTCCCATCCTAATAAAGTGCCAACGATGTTGTGTGTTGCTTGAACATTTAACCTGTGCACAACCTTCCAAATAAAGTGCCAAGTTTTGAACTCAAGACACAACATTTCACGATAATTTGTACAAAACAGTATCTACAATCATTTTTCAATTGAACTTGGGCACAACCTTCCCACTAAAGTGCCAAGGGTTGAACACTGAACCTACGCATAACTTTCCCAATAAAGTGCCAAGGGTTGACCTCAAGACAACATTTCATTATAATTTATAATGAAACAAATATCAATAATCAATTTTCAATTCAATATAGGTACAACCTACCCAATAAAGTGCTTAAGGTTGAACTCAAGTCAATTTTATGTATGATCTGGATGGCAACTAACTATGTCCAAACTTCAAACCACAGGCACAAATAGATTTTACTATAGATTTTCTAATAGCATTATAGTATTTTTTATGTAACAAAACATATCTACAATCATTTTTCAACTCAACCTAGCACAACCTACCCAATAAAGTGCCTAGGGTTGAACTCAAGTCAATTCTAAGCATGATCTAGATGGCTACTAACTATGTCCCAACTTTAAACCATGGACACAAACAGATTTGACTATAGGTTTTCCAAATGCAACCTAGTTTTCTTAGAACGTCATAATACTTCCTAAACTCAAGTCAAGTCTACATATGATCTGAATGACTATTGACTGTCCAATCTTTAAACCATTGGCACACACAAATTTAACTATAGATTTTCCAAATCCAACCATAGTTTTTTGAGAAACTCGTAATATACATCCAATAAAAGCTCAAAAAGTGCCCATGTTTGAACTCAAGACACAACATTGAGTATTATTTGTACAAAATAGCAATTTTTCAATTTAACCTAAGCACAACCTACCTAGTAAAGTGCCCAAGGTTGAGCTGAAGTCAAATCCATGGATGATTCAATGGTCGTTGTCTATGTCCAAACTTTAAACCACACACATAGGTGGATTTGACTCTATATTTTCCAAATTCAATGATAGTTTTTTAAGAAACTCTTGATATACATCCAATAAAAGTTCAAAAAGTGCCCATGTTTGAACTCAAGACAACAGTTTAATATTATTTGAACAAAACAACAATCATTTTTCAACTCAACCTAGGCACAACTTGCCTAATAAAGTGCCTAGAGTTGAACTCAAGTCAACTCTATGTATGATCTCAATGGCTATTGTCTATGTCCAAACTTCAAATCACAAGCATAGGTAGATTTGACTATAGATTTTCCAAATCCAACCATTGTTACTGTGATATCCAGTAAAAGTTTAGAACTCATAAATTGAGGATTTAAGAGTCAAGAATGGTACCTGAAATTAGAAATATTTATGTATAAATATACAGTGTCTCAAGGCAAGAAATTTAATGTTTGATGTAGACAGGTAAAAGGCAGAGGAGATAAAAAATCTCAAACATTTAACAAGCATAGTAATTGATATAATAACATGTAAAATTCCACAAGAAGTAAAGGCTAGCATACAAACAGGAATCAAGTCTCTTTAATAATACAAGAGAATTTCTCTATACCAAAATGTATACCATATTATATCAAATTAAATTTGTTTGGCTAATTTAAATGGAAAACAATAACGTAGAAGCTCTTCAACACTATGCATTGATTTCGACCATGATGATGCTCATTTCTTTTGGATATTAAAGAAATGGACCCAAGGGAAAACATAAGACAAAATAAGTCTTTTAAAAGATTCAGATGTCTTCACACTGCTAAAAGGCAAAAGCAAATTCTGTTTTCTGAACTTTTTGTTCTAACTTGGAAGAAAAATTTCCAAAATTAAGTAAAACATCTAAATTCATATTTAGCAAATGTAAATTTTAGAAATACTAAAAGCCTTCAAGCATACAGTATCTTCTTGTGTTCAAAGAAAATGAACCTCAATTATTTACATTTATAAATAGAGGTTGTTGATAAATTGAGGTACAACTATCCTTTGTAACATTGAAATAGCACAAAGGTTTCAGTCTCATCTATATATAATCTGGAACTCATTAAATACATAACCTATAACAAGAAATAATAATAACAATGTTTTTTTTCTAAAAACCTATAAGAAAGCACTCAAGTTCAGCATTTATAGTACTTCATTTTACTTAATTTTCCAAATGAAAACATATGGGTGAAAGAGGGCACTTGCTAGGGTAAAGAAAACCTGGCCACAGAGTACACCTTATGCCTTCAGCTTTAGAATATAACCATGGAATTCACCACGGAATTCACTCCATCTGATCAAACCACTGCATTCTCATACTTTCTCCCAAAACCTTAGCACCCTTAACCTCTTTCTTAAGGTTAATCTGCGTTAAAACCACTGCATCCTAGTACTTTCTACCAAAACCTGGTTAAAATAAGAATATTACTAAGGTCTGGATGGCTACTTAAAAACTTTAGAAGTAGCACTTCATTGTACTTTTTACTAAAACCGGGTTAAAATAAGAGTATTGTTAAACCCTGGCTGGCAACTTAAAACTTAGTACTAGCGCTTCATTGTTTATGATTGTCTACCAAAACCCCGTTTTTTTATTTGGTTTTCCCAGGGACTTTGATGAAATGATGTCCGCGGCAGCCCTCATGGGAAGCGGTTACGGCTGCCTGCCCAGAGAAAAGGTTGTTAGGTTCTTACTTCCTTACGTAAAGTCTGGATGGCAACTTAAAATTTTAGTTCTAACACTTTCAGTGTTGGATGTTGTCTAAGCCCGGCCTTGAACAGGGGACCTTTTAGTGTGTAAAACTAACGCGATAACCACCTGCACCACCGGGACTGATTTTGTTTGACATCGCCAAGCTTGATCTTCAGAACACAGAACATGTGCAGTCTTTGTAACAATGAATTAGCAGTTTATTATTTGCAAACTACACTTTCTGTTTCTACTGTCAGATAGTTTTAGAATTCCCTGGTGAACTACACTTTCTGTTTTTACTGTCGGATAGTGCAACATGACAGTTTTCGTTGCAATCCATCCGTTCCAACCAATTCATTGTTATCTAGAAATGGTCTCATATTTTTCTAATAAATGGTAACTGATTCCTGGGCCTTTTGACTTCTTGATGGGAGAACAAGGCACGGGGAATCAATTGCAGTATAGCAGTTCAGGTCCCTTTCACAGTTGCTTACAGTCTGCATACACCATCACCGCAGAGCGCCCGTGTGAAAGAAGATCCAGAACATTCAAGCATCAATGGCATCAATGGCTGGAGGTCAGTTCGATCTTTTTTCAAATTAATTTGTGCATTTTTGTTTCATGCACATTTGTAGATTAAGAGATCTATTTTTACATGCTTCCGCTTGTGCAATCCGGTTTTGATGCACTGGACAGATTTTTAACATTTGGTATCGAAGCAATAGATCTCTGCCTTGATGCTTAGTTTTAGTTTTCTAGGTTTTGCTGCATTGTTTCTGTCTGCAAATTTCTGCGATTTTTGTCTATGCATTTCGAGGTTTCTACAATTTTGTTTGCATATTTTTATGATGTTAGTAGATCTAGTGAGATCTGGAACCTTGATTTATGGTGCCCCTTTAGCTCAATTAGAATGAGTGCTTCAGCGTTTGGATCCTTGATTTTTCATGCTGGCCTTGGATCTGCTACGCTGAGAGAATGATGCTATCTCGGGCAGTCTATCCGATTGAGGTAGTGGGTGCTGTAGGAAGAGTAAAGGATTGAATATTGTTGTTGCTATTTCTATAAGCGATGGATGGAGTTTTATTACATGCGGTTTTCAATATGGCTATGAAAATAACGTAAACCGTTTCACACGTAAATTATTTATCATGTTGAATGTTGGCCTTGGCATATTATTTTTCCTTTTCACGCTGTGTGATGCTCCAATGAGGATTTTTATTTTTCCGGTTGATTAATGATGGAACCTTTTATTTTTCCTGGTGATATTTTTGAAATATCCTTTGACATGAAAAAGGAATTTTATTGCGATTTGGACATCAATATAAAGTTTTGTCTATTTCAAACACTGTTTTTTGAAATTTATTTTATCAATGCTTTGGAATCTAAGTACAGAAAAGGTCCTTGATAAATGCACAATTTTGGACATTTGAGTTTAAACTGATGGCCTTTGAAATATTTAATTTGCTCACATGGGTGAGTAATTTTGGCATTTGGAATGACAGTTTTAACACTACCATTTTTCAAAATAAGGATGCATTGATTTAATTCATGTGGCAGAAAATATTGACATAGATATATATTCCATTGTTGTTTTGAAAAATGGAAATTATGGACTCATGTTTTGGTGTTTTTCAAGCAAGAAATGATTGTAGGTTTTTTCATGCTTGCTTAGAATTTAATTGCATTTTGTCAATATTGATTTTGATGCATAATGTAATCGTATGTATAACAAAAAAAAAGAGAAAATTTTTGCATCATTTACTAGTGATCCTTATAATTTGTATAGTCATAGAGTGGCCACAGCATATTTGATTATACAAAATTATAAATTAAGAGTTTTGGATCACATAAGTAATTGTGATTAATCACATGTAATATAATAGACTTTATCCCACAGGAATTTCTATTATATTTAATGTGGTCAATCAGGATGAAATGTTGAATTATTTTTCTTAATTTGCCCACAGGGATTAAGAAAAGGCATATAATTCAATAGTTTCCTCAAGGATATATGGATCTATTTGAATTAAAATTTAGCCCACAGGCAAATTTATGTCATGTGATTCATATTTTTGCATGTTTACATTGGTACACATGTCCTACAGTTTATAGCTTAAAATTTAGTGACATAAGCATGTTTATTTTGCAACTATGCAACCTGTAAATTACTCTGACTTTAAATGTGACATTCCTGAATTGATGAGTGATAATTACAAGGTGTGGAAGGAGAGAATTCTCCTTCATTTAGGATGGATGGACATTGATTATGCTATCCGTAAGGATGAACCACCTGTGGTTAATGCAACCAGCCATCTAGATGATATTGGTCTTTATGATAAATGGGGGCGATCTAATCGTCTCTGCGTAATGTTCATAAAAACCAAGATCTCGGGTGGTATACGTGGATCATTGGAACAGTATTACAATGTGCGCGCTTTGTTAAAAGCTATTGATGAACAATTTGAAACATCAGACAAAGCGTTGGCCAGCACCTTAATAATGAAGTTCTCATCGATGAAGCTCACTGGAATTGGTGGTGTGCGTGAGCACATCATGCACATGAGGGACATAACAGCTCAACTAAAAACACTTGAGGTTGAGATGTCTGAAGCTTTCTTTGTGCACTACATCCTAAACACGCTCCCACCGCAGTATGGACCCTTTAAGATTTCTTACAACACACATAAGAACAAATGGTCAATTAATGAATTGATGACCATGTGTGTGCAAGAAGAGGGTAGACTAGCCATGGAAGCGAAGGAAAGTGCGCATCTAGCCATGCAAGGAAAGAACACAAAACAAGTCAACACTAAAGGGAAGGGAAAAATCCCACCACAAGCTGATATCAAGAAGGAATCTAGATGCTTTTTCTGTAAAAAGAAAGGGCACATAAAGAAAGATTGCCTTAAACATCAGAGATGGCTTGAAAAGAAAGGTACTCAATCCTCATTTGTTTGTTTTGAATCTAATATGGTTGATGTTAGTCATAACACATGGTGGATTGACTCCGGTTCTACAATCCATGTTACTAATTCCTTGCAGGGATTAGCAAACCTAAGGAAGCCAGTAGGAAGTGAGTCATGCATCTATTCGGGCAACAAGATGCGCTCACATGTGGAAGCGATTGACACATGCAAATTAGTTTTAAGTAGTGGTTTTGTTTTGGATTTGGAAGGGACATTTTACATTCCTTGTTTTTCAAGGAATTTAATTTCTGTATCAAGGCTTGTATCATTGGGATTTTCCTTTAACTTTTCAGATACTATGTTCAGTGTATCTTATAGATTTGAAATAGTTGGAAATGGTACATTAACAGATGGTCTTTTTCAACGTAATTTACAAAATGACACTTCTTACACTTCTATGCATGTTCATGCTGGCATTAAGCGATGTGTTATGAATGAAGAATCCTCTATGTTATGGCATCGTAGATTAGGCCATATCTCCATTGAGAGAATCAAGCGCTTGGTAATTGATGGAGTACTTAGTACTCTTGATTTTACTGATTTGACACTTGTGTAAATTGCATAAAGGGAAAGCAGACCAATGTGTCAAAGAAAGGTGCCAAGAGGAGTTCTGCCATATTAGAAATCATACATACGGATATTTGTAGTCCAGATATGGATGCATATGATCAACGATATTTCATTACCTTTATTGATGACTACTCACAATACATGTATCTCTACTTGCTTCATCACAAAAATGAAGCTTTAGATGCCTTTAAGGTATTTAAGGCTGAAGTAGAGAAACAATGCGGTAAGCAAATAAAGATAGTGAGGTCTGATAGAGGTGGTGAATACTATGGTAGATACACTGATGATGGACAAGCACCTGGTCCCTTTGCTAAGTTTCTTCAAGAGCATGGGATTGTTGCCCAATACACTATGCCTGGTTCTCCGGACCAAAATGGTGTGGCAGAAAGAAGAAACCGAACATTATTGGACATGGTGCGGAGTATGCTTAGCAGCTCCAAGCTTCCTAAGTCTTTGTGGAATGAAGCCCTTAAGACGGCAGTGTATATATTAAACCGAGTTCCAACCAAGGCTGTCTCTAAGACACCATTTGAATTGTGGAAAGGTTGGAAACCGAGTTTGCGACATATACGCATTTGGGGATGCCCGTCTGAGGTAAGAGTCTATAATCCACAAGAGAAGAAGCTAGACCCTAGGACCATAAGTGGGTATTTCGTTGGATATGCCGAACGGTCTAAGGGATACAGATTTTATTGTCCATCACATACTACTAGGTTTGTGGAATCAAGGAATGCTAAATTTCTTGAGAATGACTTGATTAGTGGGAGTCATCATTCCTGGAACGAAATTCCAGCGACTGATCATGCGGATGCTCAACCCTCTACTTCAAGTACTCGATTGATTGTTGTACACAACACGCCTACAGTACAAATACGTGATGTACATCCACCAGTCGTTGAAGTTCCACAAACTGCTGGTCAAGACATAGTAGATCCAGCTGAACAACAGATACCAGTTCCTGTTGAACAGCCCGTTGATCATCTTGCCCCTCAGGAGCCTGATGAACCAACATTAAGACGATCTACTAGAATAAAGCGATCAGCGATTCCTAGTGACTATATAGTGTATCTACAGGAATCTGACTACAACATAGGAGCCGAAAATGATCCTGACACGTTTTCACAAGCCATGAGTTGTAAGGAATCCGACTTATGGTATGATGCCATGAAAGATGAGATGAACTCTATGTCCACTAATGGAGTCTGGGATCTTGTCAAGTTGCCCAATGGTGTTAAAGCCATAGGATCCAAATGGGTCTTCAAGACTAAAAGAGACTCCTTGGGCAACATTGAAAGATATAAGGCTAGACTTGTTGCCAAAGGGTTCACTCAGCAGGAGGGAATAGATTACATGGAGACCTTTTCTCCTGTATCTAAGAAGGACTCCCTTCGTGTGATCATGGCATTGGTAGCTCACTTTGATTTTGAACTACATCAAATGGATGTGAAAACAACATTCCTTAATGGTGATCTAGAGGAAGAGGTTTATATGAAACAACCTGAAGGATTCTCCTCTAATGATGGTGAGCAATTGGTATGCAAGCTTAAGAAGTCTATATATGGCTTGAAACAGGCCTCCCGTCAGTGGTATTTGAAATTCCATGATGTCATCACTTCATTTGGCTTTGAAGAAAACATCATGGATCAATGCATATACCAGAAGGTCAGTGGGAGTAAAATCTGTTTTCTTGTCCTCTATGTGGATGATATCCTTCTTGCAACCAATGATCATGGATTTTTATATGCGGTGAAACAATTTCTCTCTAAGAATTTTGACATGCAGGATATGGGTGAGGCATCTTATGTCCTTGGCATTAAGATCCATAGGGATAGATCTAGATATATTCTGGGTCTATCGCAGGAAACCTATATTAATAAAGTTCTAGAGAGGTTTCGGATGAAAGATTGTTCACCAAGTATTGCACCCATTGTAAAGGGTGACAGGTTCAATTTGAACCAGTGCCCTATGAATGATTTAGAGAAAAGTCACATGAGCAACATTCCATATGCTTCAGCTGTTGGAAGCCTTATGTATGCTCAGGTCTGCACACGACCTGACATTGCATTTGCTGTGGGGATATTGGGCCGATATCAGAGTAATCCAGGTATTGACCACTGGAAGGCTACAAAGAAAGTCATGAGGTACCTTCAAGGTACAAAGGATTACATGCTTATGTATCGACGAACTGACCATTTGGAGGTGACTGGTTACTCCGATTCAGACTTTGCTGGCTACGTTGATTCCAGGAAATCAACATCATGTTATGTTTTTATGCTAGCTGGAGGAGCCATCTCCTAGAGGAGTGGAAAGCAAACCTTGGTTGTTATTTCCACAATGGAGGCAGAGTTCGTTTCTTGTTTTGAGGCTATTTCACATGGTGTATGGTTAAAGAGTTTCATATCAGGGCTTAGAATTCTGGATTCAATATCTAGGCCATTACAGATATTTTGTGACAATTTAGCTGCTGTCTTTATGGCTAAGAATAATAAGAGTGGCAGTTGAAATAAACACGTCGACATAAAGTACTTAGCCATAAGGGATCGCATTAAAGAAAATAAAGTGGTCATAGATCATATCAGCACTGCATTAATGCTAGCTGATCCTTTGACCAAAGGAATGCCACCACGGTCATTCAAGGATCATGTCACTCGGATGGGACTTGGTTTCATGATGTAATATGTTGTACAACATTATAGTGTTAATAAACTCTATTCAGTTGTGCGTTTTCTCATACAGTTGCGCATAAAGTCATTAGAGAACACACACATAAAGTTGGACCGCGAATAAACATTGGGTTTGTTCATACAGTCAAACTTACCATATAAAGGAATTAACCTTGAGAAATAATACATTGTAATACATGGAAGATACTATTCGCATTAAGAGGAACTATCGCCATGATTCATGTATTTGTTTCTTGAAAGTTGGATATTAGAACAAATATGGAGACCAAGTGGGAGATTGTAACAATGAATTAGCAGTTTATTATTTGCGAACTACACTTTTTGTTTCTACTGTCGGATAGTTTTAGAATTTTCCCCGGTGAACTACACTTTCTGTTTTTACTGTCGGATAGTTTTAGAATTTTCCCTGGAGTTAACAATGTGATAGCTTTGGACAGCAACATGACAATTTTCGTTGCAATCCATCCGTTCCAACCGATTCATTGTTATCTGGAAATGGTCTCATATTTTTCTAATAAATGGTAACTGATTCTTGGGCCTTCTGACTTCTTGATGGGAGAACAAGGCACGGGGAATCAATTGCAATATAGCAGTTCAGGTCCCTTTCACAGTCGCTTACAGTCTGCATACACCATCACCGCAGAGCGCCCGTGTGAAAGAAGATCTGGAACATTCAAGCATCAATGACATCAATGGCTGGAGGTCAGTTCGATCTGTTTTTCAAATTGATTTGTGCATTTTTGTTTCATGCACATTTGTAGATTAAGAGATCTTTTGTAGATTAAGAGATCTGTTTTTACATGCTTCCGCTTGTGCAATTCGGTTTTGATGGACAGATTTCTAACAGTGTCTTAACAGGTCAAGAGCATGCAAAAGCATAAAAGGAAGTATCTCTGCCCAAAAGCTAAACAAACATGACAAAACTCCAATTCGATATTACAATACTACAAGCTGTGTATCCCATAATTAATACATATATCCAACATAACAATAACAGTAAGCAAAAAAAAAAAAAAGTTCTTGTATATCCCATAATTAATATATATATCCAACATAGCAATAACAGTGAGCAAAAAGAAATCGGTTGCAGAATGGAACAAGACAGACAAGGAAAAAAACTGCTTCCACATGGCAACCGTTTTAACACAGGCCTGAGACTACCCCCGTACGGAAACAGAGCCTGGTTTCAAATAATGGAAAAATCACGATTACTTAAACATATGTTTTTTCTTAAAACAAATTTTAGATTTCTAACATAATATAATTTATAAAAATATCACGGACATCTAAAACTGAGTTTTTTTTATTAAAAATCGAGGATCTGATACCTGTTCCAGTACGATCTTCCTCAATTTCAACTTGTCAAATTCCTCCCCCTTATTTCGAGTCCTTAACACCCTACCATCAGGAGAGGGACAGGAATTTTCAACCTCCGTTGCTATTCTTATACAAAGGCCTGTTCCTCCAACGATTTTGATAACATCTCTGTTCTGCAGAAGACAGGCCTCAAGCGCCGAAACCGGAGAATCGTTAAGAATGCTGCTGTTTGTGATATGTAGTGTTTTTGTTTCCCACCGCCAGGAAGAGCCAAACTGTTTGAGAGGCTTCTGCATGATTTTAAAATAAAGTCACCTTAACTTCTGCTTATTCACTCTGCTCGAAGAAATTCTATACCATGCTTGAGTTGAGCTGTGTGAAAAAATTCTCACAACAGACAAAATTAATCTCAGAAAAATAACAAAACACATGCAAAAACAATAAAACATCCAAAGCTTATGCATAATGTAAATAAAATTAAAGTAACTTCCGCTGCTTCACCCTTCTCGAAGAAATTATGTAAACGGAAATTCTATACAGTGCAAGAGTTAAGCTGTATGAGGAGATTCCTACCAAGGACAAAATAATCTCAACAAAATAACAAAAACACAAGCAATAACATCGGCCGACTTATTCTTCTTTTCCTTTCATATATTCATCGCCTTGCTTGGGAAGATGCTTCTGAGAATTGCAAGTCTCTGTTAGGGAAAGTGATGTCCATTAAGTGCTTGCAATCTCTGCTGGCTTTTGCTTCTTCTTCTTCTTCTTCTTGTTTTCGCCGCACTGCAACATTCGACATTTCAGAGAGTGGAAGGAAAGTGCTGCTTCTCTTTGTTCATGCATTGCTCTACCTTCGCGGTTTTCTGCCCCTTGCCGCGCACTTTGGTTTCAATTTTCGGGCTAAATCGCCCCATCAAAGGCGGCAGTTTATGAAATTGTACGTGAAATTTTTTTTCCGTGCTCTTTTGGGGACCTAGGTTCGATTCCTGCCTTCTCGAGTATGACTTATGTATCAACGTAATGTGTTAAGAAAATGGGGGTATTTGAACTGAATTTCTTTTTTCATAATATTTATCTTTAAGATATATATAGTTAAAACTAAACTTTATAAGTATTGTGATGAATCATGTTTTACATAAGCTCCGGAGTGGCCACGATATCGGGTACACGATATTGGGTACGCGATATCGTAGCCCAAGATGTGATATTGGGCATGCAATATTGCAGGGTACTCTCAGGCTTATAAATATAGCCCTTGGGCACACGATTCGGGGGTAGTTTTGGAAGTCAAGTAGGGAAACTCTTGCAGTTTGTTCATTTGAGAGTTAGAATATTTTCCAAGTGCCCGCAGCAAGAGGTCTAAGTGTGATCGGATCTTTATTCAAGCATTGATATACCTAAACACACCATTGTGTTAGTAATAAAGATGAGCTCTTTTGATTCATCCTTGCAACACTTGAGACTTCCTTTATGCATTTACATATCGTGATTTCATGCAGCTTACATTAATGTTATTCATTTAGTAATTAATTTTGATTAATTAAGCAACTAATTAGAATACACAAGCATGACCCCTTTGAACATACGTGTGACACTTGGTAGCTCAGAAATGGTTAGCGTTTGACAACCCAATAGTGTTTACACGAAGTTCAGGATGTCTCTGGGAAGTGAGGATGGTTACTAATGTTAGGCTAGATTAGACAATAGCTTACTTAGCATTTAGTTACTCTCATTTTCATTATTGTTTTTAGGCGATCAAATCAATAAAACATAAAATGATAAAAATCTTATGCCTCAGTCGCACTTAACCATACACTTGCATTTCACAAGTGAGACTGGGAAGATAACAAACGGACAACACGAACTCACCATTTAGCTCTAGCATACTTGGTGATTAAAGTTCGTGGAATTCGACTGGATCACATGTGAATGCCTGTGATTCGTATGGTTGGGCGTAGGGGTATCTCGCCATTCATCATTGGCACCGTTGCTAGGGACTTTAGTTCTATGTGCATTATCTAAACTCAGTAACCTCATTGTTCGAACCTTAAGAGTCAAATCTTACCAAAACAAAAATTATTATTACAACTAAATTAAATCTTAACAACACACTGCATATAAATTCATTAACATAAAATGTCTTCTTCTCACAGGAGTCTATTTCTACCCAGGGTAGACCAAGTGCCTCAACAATACTGGGTGGTATATGCTTATCCCAATGAGTATGTACCAGACTTCACCTTCATCTTACATCAAGATGAAATGCTGCGGTGGCGCGACATGGAAGGCAACATTATGTTGCCATCGGATTGATCTATTCCAGCTATGCTCTAACTAATGCTTACACGACATGGACTTCAACATCTTCACGAGGAGTACAAGATGCAAGATCCCGATTCAAGGGATTATCATCCCACTGAAGCACAAAGGCTAAGGGATCATTAGCTGGAGCACCAACACGAGCTTGTGAAGGGCAAGGGATCAAACACTTTTCCACCTCCACTTGGCCCATTGGATGGAGGCAAATACTTCTCTGGGGGCTTTTCCTTTGGTGATGCTCCTCTCTTTGACTTTGATTAAGGGGCCCTCAACCAGAATGTGCAATCCACAATTCATAATCTAAGTTCTGGTCAAAATGGATCCAATGACAAAAATGGATTTGGAGGAGCAAGTCATGATAAGGGGCAAATGGAGGTCATGATCGCGATCGTGTTCACAATCATTAAAGAAAGGGTGATAGGTGTTGACACGATACAAGTTCTCCTTCCTCTTTCCCTTCATCGTCTTCTTCTTCTTCATCTAGCAGATCGTGGCCACAGACGGCATGACCATGATGGAGGTGACCGACGGGACCAAAGCAACAGATGGGACTGTTGGGATAGTCACGATCGAAGGCGTGGGGAATCTAGGGAGACCCACCACCATGAAAGAAGGGTTAGTAGGGAACATCATAGGCACCATCACCATGGCCTTGATGAACCTCTACTTGCCACTCGGAGCATGTTAAACATTGCAAAGGTTGTGAGGATTCATCTCCAACAAAGCACGTAAAGGATAGCAGAATAAAGAGGTTGGACATGAACAACATCCTTTGGTTTGAGGGAGGCTATGATGTTGATCCGCAGAATCATCTCCAAGCCTTCCAGGATGCATGTGCCTTGTAGAATATTGAGAATAATTGGTAGAAGTTGAAATTATTCCCAAGGACACTCATTAAGGGAGCAAAAAACTAGTACCGGTCCTTGGAGCCAGAATCAATCTGGTAGTGGAGAATGATGTTAGAATTGTTTAATGACAAATATCAAATGTACTCGTGACTATCCAATCTAAGGAAGCTAATCCAAAGATGGAAACAAGGAAACCATGAGCTCTTGGATGCTACTATTGGCCGACACTACTCTCTGGTGCATAAGTTTCTCGACCATGGATACTCTTAGCTTGATCAACTCTGCCATATCATAGATGGGTTATGGTCTAAAACAAGGAAAACCCTTGGTGTCTATGCCCAAGGAAGATTGACAGAGTTAAGCATCCATCAGATTCAAAAGTTAATTGAGCAGGTAGCCAGAGAGGAGGGAGAATTAAGAAAGTGAGAAAGTGCAGAGGAATACAATAGGGATCCTTCTATCCGCAAAAGGGGGGTTCGATTTTGTGAAAGTGAGGATGAGTTAACTAAAGATGAGGTGGCTAATCAAAAAACCTTGCCACTCCAGAAATTGCAGTTTGAAATCATAGCTAAGGTTGATCAATTATGAGACTCTATGGACAATAAGTTTCAAGTTGTCTTAAAAATTACTAAAAAGTCTAAGGAGCGAAGTGGTGAGCATGAGCACTGGAAACGTAAGGAAGTTGAACCTGTCATATCCAAGGGTAAGGGTAAGATGGTTGCAATAGAGATGGTTGCGGATAGCAGCTCAGATGATGATGGTAGGTGATGGGACATGATATCGCATGGGCCACGATATCGTGGCCGTCGCGATATCGCGGTGCGCCGTCATATCTATAAATAAGAGGCAGCTCTCCCTTGTTTCCTCATCCTAGGCTAGACAGTAGGGAAACTCTGGCAGATTGATCACTCCAGAGATAGAATATTTTCCATGTGCCCACAGTAAGAGTCCTAAAGTGAATAGATCTTTATTTGAGCAAACATTGTACCTGAACACAAGTTTGTGTACGGCAATAAAGATGAGCTTCTTGGATAAACCTTGCAGTGCATAGAATAGGCTAATTAGGATTTTATTTATTTATATTTATTATCTGTTATTTATTATATGTTATTTACTATTTTCTCTCTCAACCCTTCTCTCCTAGTTAAGTGCCTTAGTACGATAGCTTCGAGCACGTGCGTTACGTGTGGTGATCCCAGCAATNTATAAAAATCATATACCTCAGACTTACTTAATCATACACCGTGACAACTACAAGTAAGTCTGGGAAGACAACGAATGATTAACCCTAAGTGTTCCATGGGGCGTGTAGGCACTTAGTTTGCGGAGTTTGACTGGATCGCACGTGCTATGCTCGTATTTGTATGGTTGAGTGTAGGGGTATCTCACCACTCATCATTGGCACCGTTGCCAGGGACTAAGTGTTTGTGCGCTGAATAGAACATAGGACATCACTCACATCGTTGGGAGCCTAAATGAACCTTCAGGTTAATTAAAAGAAAAATTATATAACGGTAAAATTTGCACACCGATAAATAACGATGTCTTCTTCTAGCAAAAGCAATTCACCAGCTAGGGATGATACAAAAATACATAACCTAAATCTGCCAATTCTTCAACAATGTAGGGTGGAATATACTCATCTCGATGAGTATATTCCCAATTTTACTTTTATCTTCCATCAAGATGAGCAGATGCACTGGAGAGACTTGCAAGGTAACATTGTGTTACCTCCCAAACATGCTTCTCCGTGCTTTGGCATAGATTGGCATGACAAAATTATATGTTGAATACGTTGCGAAAAATTTTGACATGAGGGATTACCATCCCACAGCTTTACAACATATGAGGGACTTAAGGCAGGAGAGCCATCATACACTATTGAAGGGCAAAGAGGTCCCGCACATCCTAAGTGAAATCGGAGATGTTCCCCCTCCTAACGATAGTGAGGAGGTGGGGTATCAGAACCTATGCTCCATGATACACAACCCTAGTTCTGATCCCCATGAACACTAGCTGTTCACTGAGGGAACAACAACATACAACAAGGATAGGCACTTGGATCATCATCATGATCGGGGCTAAAGCCATAGAAGTGAAGGTAGGAAACATCATCATGATGATGGTTCTCCTTCTTCTTCCCCTTCTTCACATCACTCACCCTCTCCTTCCATCTTTGGGCGGAGCCACCATGAGCATAACGGTGAGGATAGAGGTAGACAAAATGAGAGATCTCAATAAGAGAGTCAAGAGAGAGGACAAGGGCATGAACAAAGGGAAAGTAGGGAACAACGCAGACATCATAGGCATCATGAAAGAGATGATCATGAAGAGCCTCTACTTGCAACTTGAAGTATGCTCGACATAACAGAGGTAGTTAGAATTCCAACAAGGCATTTAAGGGATAGCCAGATCAAGCGTTTAGACATGAACAATATCCCACGCTTTGAGGGGGGATACAACGCTGATCCGCAGCATCATTTATAGGCATTCCACGATGCTTGTGCCTTGTAGAACATAGAGAACGAGTGATAGAAACTAAAGTTGTTTCCTAGGACACTCACCAAGGAAGTAGAGAGTTGGTACCGGTCCTTAGAACTGAAAACCATTAGGAGGTGGAGTACGATGTTAGAACTCTTCAACGATAAGTATCAAACGTACTCTAGAGTGTCTAATTTTTGTAAGTAGATCCAAGGATGGAAGCAAGGAACTCATGAACCCTTGGATGCTTCCATGGGCCGCTACTACGCATTGTTACATTGTTGCCCGGGCCATGGTTACGCACAGCAGGATCAACTTCACCACATCGTGGATGGGCTAATGCATGAAAATAGAAGAACCCTTGGGACTTATGCCCAATGAAGACTATCATAACTTAGAGCCCATGAAGTACATCGCTTGTTGGAACAAGTAGCAAAAGAAGAAGGTGAACTACGAAAAAGAGAGAGTGCAGAAGAATACAACCGTGATCCCTCCCTTTGGAAGAAGGGAGTGAAATTTTGTGATGAGGAGGATGAGTCATCACTCGAAGAGTTGGTGAATAGAAAAACCTTGCTGATTCAAAAACTAACAACAGAAGTATCAGCTAAGATGGATTAATTGTGGGACTCCTTAGACTTTAGACTTGAAACTGTCTTGAAAATTGTAGAAGAGTCTAAGGAGGAATGAAGTAGTGACAAAGGTAAGACAAAGCGGAGAAATTCAAGCCCTACACATAACAAGGGTAAGGGAAAAATTACTATCTCCGATGAGGTTGTGGATTCAGACACAGATGATGACGGTGGATGTGAGATCTACCACTATGACCATCCTAAGGGATGTTGTCCAATCATCTCACATCTACAAGAGTCTGGGGTGTATGCACTCAACCCAAGACTCAACCAATGGCAAACACCCCGAAGGTTACCTTATCCTCAAGGTAACCCAAGGCAGTTCCACCAACCACTAACGTACTATCCAAGTGGAACTCCACCACAACCCATCGGACAACATCAACAGTGGCAACACCCACAGTCATGGGGGATGCCACTGCCAACACATCAATACCCTTACCGGAAACCTGATTCTTATGGCTATTATGTGTAGCAGCTGGTTTCTCCAAGTGACTCTATGGGTCATAGAACTCCCCAACATTACTACCAAGTTCGAGAGTACTTTAGGAGGAATCCTTCTCCTTTGGGAGGCACCCCACATTCATCCCATCCTCCAACTCCATCCACACCTCTTCCACCTATAGTTCCCATACAACCTGCTCCAACAATGTAAGGGGAACTCCCCACTCAACCGCAGCAACGTAACCCTGCAAGAGCTGTAAATATTCAACCTGCTGCTGGTTCTAACAATTGTAAAAAGAAAAGACCTTTCTTCAGAACCAAAAGCCTAGACAAACTCTCGCAACAACAAGTGGTTGAACCTATGTACACTCCTCCACCATCTAAAACTTTGGAGCACCCTTCAGTCCAACAGTGCTATACGCTTACAGTTATGTTAACGCATACCGTAACCAACTGGATCAAGGTAGGCCACCTTCCCAGGAAACTATCTGATCCTGGGAGCCCCTTAATCTATCTACAAATCATCGGGAACAAACCACATAAGGCTCTTCTTGACTCAGGTTTTGGAGTCAATTTAATATCACGAGAAATGTATCAAGCCTGGAACTTGCCCTAACTTAAGAAGAGCAACATTCAACTGGAGCTGGCTGACCAGTCCATCACCATTCCCTTGGGATTTGTGGAGGACATCATTACCACTATGTGTGGGTGGTCATACCCAGCTGACTTCCTGGTGATAGAGGTCAACAACAATGAAGGGGACTTCCCAATTATAATGGGAAGGCCATGGCTAAGTACAGTAGATGCATACCTAGGGATCCGCAATCTTTCCTTGCAGATATCTAAGATAAACATATATGGAAAGATCGAGAAGAAGAAAGTTTCGTGCATCACATACAATAACTTAGAGGGTGATGACATGGAAGAATGTTCAACATCTCTTCCATGTAATCGGTGTGCCCAAGAAATACAAATTCAAAGGTGCCTATATGTAGCAACCACACCAGTAGTAGACACCCCGTGGTTGACAGCTACTAAAAAGAGCAACTCAATATGCATGGAATGAATTGGGGTTACAACTCATGTTAACAACGAAGGCATAGACACATTGGAATATGAGCGTCGCGAACTTCCACCTCTTAATCTAAGAACATCAATCAGGAGAAGTTGGGCACTTCTAAGAAATTCAAACAAGTGCTCATTATTTCGAATCTCTCCCTTGCAACTCAGTCATGGGGGAGATAGCCACCTATGCTAATCATTTGGAGGCCCTCAGTTCTTTTTAGTTTTTTGTTTTACACATTTTTATTTTCCACATTTTTGTCTTACACATTTTTGTTTTACAAATTTCTTTAACTTTTCTTGTTTTTGTTTTACAAATTTCTTTAAATTTTCTTGTTTTTATTTTTTAACATCATATACTTTTTCATTGTGTGTGTGTGTGTGTGTGTGTGATCCATCGTGTAATTTCATCACCCAGTAAGTGTTCTTCATGATGGTATGAACTGTTTTCATATTGATTGCCAATGTTTGGTTTTTACCTTTAAGTCATGATGTCGATACTAAGGTATGTTCTTTTGATATAGCAGGCAATGAGTTCACTTCATCCATCCATGCACAAGTTCTATGGTCTCTCTTGGCTTGGAAATGTACAATCCCTTTCTAATAAGAACTTTAATGAACCAGTGACTGGGCACTTCTCAAACTAAGGAACGACTCAAGGTTCGAAAAGGGTGTGACTTCAAGGGAACTTGATGCTTTTGTGTTGGCCATTCTCTTGGGTGCTTGGATGTTTTCTTCTTGGGTTTTCTTACCATTCCAATGTTACTCAATTATCGGAAGTTGAGACAATAAAAATAAGAAGTCTTTGCATGGTGTGGTTCTCATGCATAAAAAGACAAAACATAAAAATAAAATAAAATAATAAAAAAAAAGGTGAAAAAGTGAGACTTCAAAGCACACCCCTTAGACAAAATAATCCTTTAGGCTACAAGCACTGGTTATGGACCTAAAAATGTTCCCTCTAACTAAGGCCCTTTTCGCTTCCCATTCTCTCCTCATTCGTTTTGTCGGAATGGTGGTGGCTCTTGGGGGAAGCATTCTTGTTATTCAAGGGGATGGATTAGCCGAATGCATTGATGTGAAGTCATTGGATGTGGTTGGTTTGATGCCGAAGTTGGAATGAGATTTGCCAAGTCACATTAATCATGAAACACACAAGGGGCTGTACACCACCTTGTTCTTGGGATTCCATTCCATTCTCTTCTCTCCACCCTTCTCTCCATTGTTCACCTCATTGTTGGTTGTATCATTAGTGTATATTTTGGTTGATGCATTGTTTTCCTTTAGGTAAATTCTTATGGTTAAGACTTTAACTCTTGTTCCAAATGAAATTCCTAGAGCCTGCGGACTCTTTGAATGTGGGTCTATCAGGGCATTAAGGGCATGAGCCTGCTTTGGGGAGGACCCACTGACATTCCTATTTGGTGCATCAGTTAAATTCTTTCCCTTAACATTTTTGCAATCCATTTTATTTTGTTCATTTCCATCCTGACATCCATTTAATTGATGTCATAGTTGTCTCTTTTTATCTAACTTTCTTATTCGTTTTCTTTCTCCATTCTAACACTATCGGAGGTTCGCAATTAGTCATGGGGGTACAAGGCCTAATTTTTTCAATTTTCTCCTAGCCCTGATTTTTTCGATTTTCTCCTAACCCCTACACCTTCGGTAGTCATCATTAATATATCTCCAGATCCATATCAGCCATACCACAACTTAGCCAATGAACTTACATCAAAGCAAGGTATCAATTACATGATGATTCACTTACCCTTGCTAATATAAGACTATGTTGTGTGTGCAGATGACAATAATGCAACAATGGATTGGATCTGGAAGGAACATTTGGAATGGAGCAGTGCTGGAAGTAGCTATGCAAGGAGCAAGATTGATGGTGCGCTTACGGATGGATAATGAAAGGTGCAATCTTGGCGTTGGTAGCAGCAAAACTTCATTCTCTCTCTCTTTCTCAGCTACCAAATGAGGCCTGATGTTAATGTAATAAGGTGTTCACCCTTGTTGTCATGAACACCAGTTTTGTTGTGTCTTGTAATGATGATTTGTTCACATGTCATCCCATTAGTTTCATTTGAGTCAATAATCCCATACTTTCCTAATATTATTGTAAAGAACTCAAGGATGAGTTTTCATTTAGTCATGGGGGTATGATGGGACACGATATCGCATGGGCCACAATATCGCGGTGCACCGTCATATCTATAAATAAGAGGTGGCTCTTCCTTGTTTTCTCATCCTAGGCTAGATAGTAGGGAAAATCTGGCAGATTGATCACTCCAGAGAGAGAATATTTTTCATGTGCCCGTAGTAGGAGTCCTACAGTGAACGGATCTTTATTTGAGAAAACATTGTACCTGAACACAAGTTTGTGTATGGCAATAAAGATGAGCTTCTTGGATAAACCTTGTAGTGCATGGAATAGGCTAATTAGGATTTTATTTATTTATATTTATTATTTGTTATTTATTATATGTTATTTACTATTTTCTCTCTCAACCCTTCTCTCCTAGTTAAGTGCCTTAGTACGACCGCTTCGAGCACGTGCGTTACGTGTGGTGATCCCAGCAACGATTAACGTTTGATAGCCATGGTTGCATCGGTTCAGGGTGTGTACGGTAAGTGGGAATGAATGCTGATGCTAGGTAATTTATACTTAGTTCAGTAGTTAGAGTTATTAATTAGTTTCTCAACCCTTCACCTTGTTAGCATATGAGACATAAAACATAAAAAGCTATAAAAATCATATACCTCAGACTTACTTAATCATACACCGTGATAACTACAAGTAAGTTTGGGAAGATAATGAATGATTAACCCTAAGTGTTCCATGGGGCATGTAGGCACTTAGTCTGTGGAGTTTGACCAGATCGTGCGTGCTATGCTCGTATTCGTATGGTTGAGTGTAGGGGTATCTCGCCACTCATTAGCAGGTGTGACGTTTGCTAGTATGAAAATCCCAAGGGATGTTGTCCAATTATGTCACACTTGTAAGAATTTGAGGTCTATGCCTTACATCCATGACTTGCACAAAGGAAAACACCCAAAAGATTACCTTATCCACAAGGCAACTCTTGATAGTTCCACCAACCACAGCAGTATTATCCAAGTGGAACTCCACTGTAACCCTATGAATTGTACTAGTAGTGGTAGCAACCAGAATTGTGGGTGTTGGCACCTCCAAAACAGCAATACCCCTACTGGTAACTAAACCCCTATGGTTATTATGTTCAGCAACCTTCATCTGCATGAGACTACTCTAGTCATGTTGTTGCTTACCAACCTCACCACTACCCTCCTAAAGCGTACCAACTACCCTATCCAAGGAGGGATGCCACCTACTATCCTCATGCTCCTCCTGTTCCTACACTTACTCCTCCGTCTCCTACACAGCTACCACCTACTTCATCCATGCAGGGTGAATTTCTTACCTAACCACAGTAAAGAAATTCTATGAGCTACCAACCAAGTGGGTCGGAAACATGATTAAAGAAAAAATCCTTCCTTTGACCTCGCAGTCCACCAAAGCCCTTAGACACATCAATGGTTGGTAGCTCTGCTCCTGTACCTTCATCTACCTCACTTTTATCCAAGTCCTTTTTAGACCAAAATCCCTCTCAAATCCATACTATAATGTTAACCCATGCTGTATCTGATTGGATTTGAGCTAGTAATTTGCCTAGGAAGTTAGTTGATCCCAGGAGTCCCTTAGTATATTTGCAAATTACTGGGAATGAGCCTTAGAAAGCTCTTCTTGACTCTGGTTCTAGTGTTAATTTGATCTCGCATGAGATGTATACTATGTGGAACCTTCCTCCCTTGAAGAAGAGCAACATCAGGCTAGAGCTAGTAGACCAATCCATCACTGTTCCACTGGGATTGGTAGAGGACATCGTAACCATCGTTTGTGGGTGATCATATCCTGCCAACTTCCTAGTAATCAAGGTGAAGAATTGCAAGGGGGACTTTCCAATTATTATGAGAAGGGCATGGTTAAACACCATTGATGTCAAAATGGACATTAGAGATCTTTCCTTGGAGATATCTAAAGAAAATGAATTTGGAAAGATCGAGAAGAAGAGGATTGCATGTATTGCATACAACGATTCAGGGTGCCATTGTGTGCAGAAGCTATGATCAGTAAAGTGAACATCTATCTCTACATGCAAGCAGTGTGCACCATAAGTTGAAATCCAAAGATGTCTATACGTGGCAACCATAAAACAAGAAGGCACCCAGTGGCTGATAGCTAAAAATAATAGCAGTACATCGTACATGGAACCTACTGAGGGCCTAACGTGTAAATATATTGCAAGTATGGATGAACTTGAGCAAGTTCATCACCAACTCTCTGAGGGAATAAATGATGATATTAATTGGGGAGAGTTGGAGATTCTTGACAATTTCAAACAAGAACCCCTTGAATTAAAGACATTATTGACCAGAATGGAGTATGTGTTCTTGAAAAATGGAAGACCAATTATTATTAATGCCAAGCTTGTTGCTGGACAAAAGAAGATGTTGAAGAAGGCTGTGGAAAAATGGTTAGCAGCCTTTGCCTAGTCATATTCTGAGCTCATTGGAATAGATCCAAGAATATGCCAGCACCAGATATACACTGACCTTGTCGTTAAGTCGAAATGACAACTGTAGCAGCATTTAAATCCCAAATTAAAGCAAATTTTCAAAGAGGAGATTGAGCAACTCCTCAAGGTGGGATTCATCTACCCTAGTGCAAATAGTGAATGGGTTAGTTCACTCATGATCATGCCCAAGAAAGAAGGTAAATGGTGGGTGTGCATTGACTTCTGGTTACTTAACGTGACAACTTTCAAAGATTATTTTCTATTACCTTTTATTGACCAAGTGCTAGACACCATTTCTAGGCACAACTATTACAACTTTCTTGATGGTTATAGTGGCTCTAACCAAATTTGGAAGTCACCAGAGGACCAGGAAAAGATGACTTTCACAAGTCCTTGGAGGACTTTTTGCTTATCGCCAAATGCCATTTGGTCTATGTAATGCCCCAACTACATTTCAATGATTAGTCCTTCGCATTTTCCAACAATAAATTGGTAGTGGGGTAGAAGTATTTCTAGATGAATTTTCTACCTATGGAGCTACATTTGAGTAAGCCTTAGATCATCTTGAGAAGGTGTTGAGAAGATGTGTTGAAACAAACCTTTGGCTCAATTGGCAAAAGAGCCATCTTATGGTCCAGGAAGGCATAGTCTTGGGGCACCATATCTCAAAAGCAGGAATCAAGGTGAACCCCGAAAAGATAAGGATCATCTAAGGAATAACCCATCAACCGAAAATAGTTAAAGAAGTGTAGTCATTCCTTGGTCATACTGGCTACTACCGATGCTTCATCAAGAATTTCTTCAAAATCGCCAAGCTGTTGGTTGAATTAACAAAGAAGGATGCATCATTTGTCTGGGCCCCTGCATGTGAAGCAGCATTTCAATAGCTAAAGCAAAAGCTTGTTGAAACCCTAATTCTACAAGCACTTGATTGGTCCAGGCCATTTCATGTGATGACTGATACATCAAATTATGCTTTAGGGGCAGTGCTTATGCAGCTGGATAATCAAAAACGTCCATATTACATTCATTGCATAAGTTGAAGCATCGCAGGTGCACATCTGAATTACACCACTACGGAAAAGAACTTAATGGTGATGGTGTTTGCCTTAGAAAAGTTCAGGCACTATGTGCTTGGTTATAAAGTGTTCGTGCACATAGATTGTAGCACCATTCAATTTTTAATGAATAAACCAATGATGAGCCCTCATGGCATATGATGGCTCGTGATTTTGCAAGAGTTTGATCTCAAAATGGTAGATCAAAAGGATGTGGAAAATGTGGTCACTGACCACTTATCACGGTTAAGATGGGATGAGAACGAGAAAGAAAGCCCCTTATCTAATCAATTTCCTAACGAATTTCTCCTTATAGGGGCTATTAATGCATAAATGCCCAATGAACCAAGATGGTATGACATCATTCTTACGTATCTACTCAAGTAAGAACTATTGCAAGGGTTGGACACTAAGAAGAAATAATAGTTTCTTCACTAGGTCAAGCATTTCATGGAAATCAATAGGAACCTTTACAAAGTATGTCTTGACGACCTAGTACACTAGTGTGTCCCTGACATAGATCAACTGCGCATTCTCTAGGATGCTCATGAAGGCCCTTGTGGGGGTCATTATGCTGAGAGGCAAATTTCCATAAAGATATTCATGGCAGGATATTACTAGCCAATAATATTTAGGGATGTACACCAATTCATCTGTGCTTGTGATCATTGTTAGAGGGATGATGGAAATATCGCTCAAATAGAGGAGCCACAGAAATGGATTCAGCCTCTCGAGTCATTCGATATTTGGAGCATTGACTTTATGGGTCCCATCGCACCTTTGTAAAATAAAAAGGCATATATAATAGTCGTGGTTGACTATTGTACTAAGTGGGTACAAGCAGTAGCCATCACCAACTGTACATGCACTATTGTTTCTTGGTTTGTACAACAGAATATCATAAATAGGTTTGGTATGCCTCATGCATTAATTTCTAATAATGGAACTCATTTCACAGGTGTCACTTTCCAAAAACTTATGCAGTGCTTGGGGGTTGAGCACAAACTCACAACATCTTATCACCCTTAAGCCAATGGTCAAGTTGAGGTTGCTAATTGGGAGATTACAAAAATTCTAACATGCACTATTAGCAAATACTGAAGGGACTGGAGCACCAAAGTAAATGATGTCCTTTGGGCCTATTGCTCCACATGGAAGCTTCTTATAGGTTATTCTCCCTATGAGCTCGTGTATGGAAAACTACCAACATTGCCCATCCAATCTGAGCTCTATACACTCTCTACAGCCTATGACCTTAACATGGATCTATGTCTAGCACAAAAGGAAATATTAATGAACCTCAACTTGCTAGATGAAAATTATTTAATGGTCCTATCATGCAATGAAATGCATAAGGCATTCAACAAGAAATGCCATGACCTCAAAATAAGAAAAGTCAAGTTTCAACTAGGAGATAAGGTTCTCTACTGGAATCCTGCACACGTACCTCAATGAATCAAATTTCAAACATTGTGGGAAGGACCTTACATTATTGATGAGACTTTTTCATTTGGGGCCATGGTTATCTATAAACCTGATAGCCTAAACAAGAAACAATTAGTTAACATCCAACAACTGAAACCTTTCAATGAGCCCAAGCCAACCAACTCAACAGAAACCTCGCTAGATGGACAACCACCCTTAATCTTTCAGATCTTCCCCTTCCAACATAGTCATGGGGGAGATGGCCATCCATACTAACACTTTATGAGGCTCCTTAGTCTTTTCACTTTTTTTTTGTTTTACACATTTTTGGTTTTACAACTTTTTGTTTTCATATTCTTTGTTTTACATCTTTTTCTTTTTCAAGTTATTGATCTTTTTTAAGTTTTTGTTTTACACCATCATTAGTGTATTTAGTATTTCTTGAATACTCTTTTACTTTCTCTTATATTTTCTTATGTTTGATATAATTTTCTATCTTTTTGCTAATAAAGTGCCAGGTACAATGGTAATGTGCTACTCAATGATGGTACGTATCATTTGTGATTTGATTATGAATGTTTGATTTTTAACTTTGAATGTCTTCATTGACAGCGAGGACATGGTTCTTTTCATGTAATAGGTAGTGAGTCCACATCATCCACCCATCGACACACTCTATGGTTTTTCTTGTTTTGGAAATGTGCAATTCATTTTTCATTAATGAAACCTTAATAAATTGGTGACTTGTGTAGTTTCTAGAATTGGGAAGGAATCAAAGGTTTGGACAAGGTGTGGCTTCAAAGGGATGTGGTATTCTTCATGCTTTTCCATTTTCTTGTGTGCAGAAGTATTCTCGTGAGCTTGTCACCATTCTATGTCATTTTACAATAGGAAGTCGAATAAGTCCTTGCATGATGTGATCATCCAAAAAAAAAGATGAGGATTCAAAGCACACTCCTTGGACAAAATAAATGCGAAAATGCATGGGTCTTTGCATGGTGTGGTTCCCATTGAAAATAATAATAATATGGGAATTCAAAGCACACCCTTTAGACCAAATAAAAGGGCTACAAGCATTGGTTATGTTACTTTTCTTGTCTCCTCTAGCTAAGGCCCTTTCTCACTTCCTACTTCTTCTCCAATTTGGAGTAGTGGTTGTTTTGTGGGAGCATTCTTATGTCTCAGGGAATGGACTAGTCTTAGAATGTCGATGCAAAGTCATTGAAAGTGTTTGGTTTTGGTCTAGACTAAGGATGGATCCTACTAAGTCATTTAATCACAAACTCCACAAGGGACTTCATGTGACCATAACTAGGAACTCCATTCCATTCTCTCTATCATCCATCTATGCTTTTCATGCCTTAGCTCATTATTGGTTTCATGTTTTGATTTGATTTTTGGTTTGATGTGTCGTGGTTCTCAGCCAGTTACTTTTGGTTTTTGTACTTAACCTTCTGTAACCATTAATCATCCACGATGCCCACAAACTCCTTGGTTTATAGTTATGCAAGGGCATAAAAGGCCTGTGCCTACTTTGGGGAGGACCCATTTGCATATCTTTTGTTTTGGTTAAGTTAAGTTCTTTAACCTTAGACATTTTTACAATAAAATTCTTTTTATTTACCCCATCAATGCCATCTAATTGTGTGCATCTTCATAATCATTTTTAGTGAATTCCTTATTTTTATTGTTGTGAATTTCTATACCCTCTTTCTAGTATTTCTTGTGTTAAGCTTTTTCTGAATTTTATGGATCGCTTCTCTTACTTAACCCATCTGTTAGTCTTTCCACTAACATTATCAAGTAATCAATCTACCACAATTACAACTTAGCTAGATCACTAACGAGACAAGGTATTCAACTGTTATGTATTACACTTTATATACTAATCCTTGATTTTGTTGTGATTGAGGTGGGAAGCATGGACTGGAAGCGAGATTGTCTTTAGCAAGGAAGATGCAACAGTATCACTCATGGGAGATTATTCATGACTACTGGATCTCTTCTACCTCTCCCTCATTCTTCTATTGCCAAGAGGGATTGGATGTCATTGGATCCAAAGGTGTTCTTTCCTATTGTCATGAACACCCAATTTTGTACATGATAAGCAATGAGGTATCCCTATACCCAACCATATGAATCATAGGCATTTACATGCGATCTAGTCAAATTTTGTAGACTATAATTACTAAGTACGCTAGCGCTAAATAGTGTGTGTGTGTTGTCTATTCATTGTCTTCCTAGTCCCACTTGTGAAATGCAATTGTATGGTTAAGTGTGAATAAGGCATAAGATTTTTATTATTTTGTGTTTTTATCAAATTACTTGCCTAGAACAAGAATAAAAGTAAGAGTGATTAATTGCTAAGTAGACTATGGTCTAATGTATCCTAACATAAGTAACTATTCACACTTTCTGAACACATCCTAAACTTAGTGTAAACACTGCTGGGTTGTCAAACGTTAACTATTTTTGAGCTACCAAGTGTCACACGTATGTTCGAAGGGGTCATGCTTGTGTATTTTAATGAGTTGCTTGATTAATCAAAATTAATTGCTACATGAATAACATTAATGAAAATTTCATGAAACCATAATATATAAATGCATAAGAAAGAAAGTCTCAAGTGCTGCAAGGATGAATCAAAGATTTCATTTTTATCGCCAACACAATGGTGTGTTTAGGTACATCAATGCTTGAATAAAGATTCGTTCACACTTAGACCTCCTTCTATGGGCACTTGGAAAATATTCTAACCCCCAAATGGACAAACTACAAGAGTTTCGCTACTTGACTACCAAAAACTACCCTCAATCATGTGCCTGGGCACTGTATTTATAAACTTGGAAGTAACCCTGCGATATCAAATGTACGATATCGCATCTTGGACCCTGATATCAGGTACATGGTATCACGGCCTCTGATATTGGACTATATGAAAACATAATTTATCATACCCCCGCAACTGAATGAAAACTCATCCTCGAGTATAGAAGAATAGAAACAAGTCTTTTACAAAATATATTAGGGGTGTGGGCTATTCGACTAACATGCAGAGTGACACAGAGAAAATAGATAAATACAAAAGTACCCGAGCATACAACATTACAATTGTGTACAAAATTGGGTGCTCATGACAAAAAGAAACAACACCCATAGATCCAAAGGACATCCAACCCCTTTTGGAAATAGAAGAATGAGGGAGAGGTAGAAGAGATCTAGTGGTCATAAATAATCTCTTGTAAGTGATATTGTTGCATCCTGCTTAGTGAAGATAGTCCCACTTCCAGTCCATGCTTCCCATTGCAATCACAACAAAATCAAGGATTAATATATAAAGTGTAATAGATAATGACTGAATACCTTATCTTGTCAGTGATTTTATTTAGCCAAGTTATGATTGTAATAGATTGGTTGCTTGATAGTATTAGTGGGAAAACTGATGAATGGATTAAGTAAGAGAAGTAGTCCATAAAATGCAAAAAAAGATTAACACAAGGAATACTGGAAAGAGGGTATAAAAATTCACAATAATAAAAAGAAGAATTTCACTAAAAACAGTTATGAAGATGCATACAGTTTGGATGGCATGGATGGGATAAATAAAAAGAATTTGATTGTAACATTGTCTAAGGGTAAAGAACTTAACTTAATGCCATTAAAAGATATGCAAGTGGGTCCTCCCTGAAGCAGGCACAAGCCTTTTATGCCCTTGCATAACTTCAAACCAATGAGTCTGTGAACTCCATGGATGATTAATGGTTATGGAAAGTTAAATACAAAAACCAAAAAGTAATTAACTAAGAAACCTAACACATCAAACCAGAAAATTGAATTAAAACATGAAACTGGCAATGAGGTGAGGTATGAAAAGCATAGATCGATGATAGAGAGAATGGAATGGACTTCCTAATTATGGTCACATGAAATCCCTTGTGGAGTTTGTGATTAAATGACTTGGTAGGATCCATTCTCAGTCTAGATCAAAACCAACCACTTTCAGTGACTTCGCATCAACATTATAAGACTAGTCCATCCCTTGAGATACAAGAATGCTTCCACAAAACAACCACTATTCCAAATTGGAGAGAAAGTAGGAAGTGAGAAAGGACCTTAGTTAGAGGAGATAGGAAAAGTCCCATATCTAGTGGTTGTAGCCCTTTTATTTGGTCTAAGGGGTGTGCTTTGAATTCTCATGTTTTTTTTGAATGGGAACCACACCATGCAAAGACCCATGCATTTTTTTGCATTTATTTTGTCTAAGGGATGTGCTTTGAATCCTCATCTTTTTTTTTTTTTGGTAATAACCATGTAAGGAATTATTTGATTTCCTATTTTGAAATGATGTAGAATGGTGAGAAGCTCACGAGAACACTTCCACACATAGAAGAACAGAAAAGCATGAAGAATACCGCATCCCTTTGAAGCCACACCCTATCCAAACATTTAATTCCTTTCCAATTCTAGAAACTACACAAGTCACTAATTTATTAAAGTTGTGTTAATGAAGAAGGGATTGCATGTTTCCAAAATAAGGAAAAGCATAGAGTATGTGGATGAGTGGATGATGTGGATTCATTGCCTGTTACATGACAAGAAACCATGTCCTAGTTATCAGTAATGACATTCAAAGTTAGAAACCAGACATCAATAATCAAATTACAAATGAAACATATCATCATTGAGTAGCACATTATCATTGTACTTGACATATTATTAGCAAAAAGGGTAGAGAAATACATTAAACACAAGAAGATATAAAAGAAGTAAAATATTATGCAATAAATATTGATGAGTGCCAAGGTACCCCTACACTCAACCATACGAATACGAGTGTCTCACACATGATTCGGTTGAACTCCAAGGACTAAGTGCTTATGCACCCTAATGGAACACTTAAGCTTAATCAATTGCTGTCTTCCCAGACTTACTTGTATTGTCACGGTTGTATGGTTAAGTAAGCCTGAGGTATATGATTTTTATATATTTTTTCTTTTTAACGCCTATGCTAATAGGAGAAGGATGAAGAGACTAAATGACTAACTTTCATTAACTATTCATTAACTAAGTTCTATTATCCTAGCACCAATATCCGTTCCCACTTGCTGTACACACCTTGAACTAGTGCAACGTTACTGGGATTACCACACGTTACTCGTTACTGGGTTACCAAGCATTACACACGTGCTCGAAGTAGTCGTATTGAATGCACTTAGCTAGGAGATTTAAGGGTTGATAGAGATTAATTATCTAAGAAAGCATTTAAACATTTAACAGTAATTAAATCCTATTTAGCTTAGTCCACATGCTGCAAGGTTTATCAGAAAGTTCATGTTTATTTCCATACACAAATGTGTGCTTAGGTACAATTTGCTCGAATAAAGATCCATTCACTTTGAGACTCCTACTATGGGCACATGGAAATTATTCTAACTCTAGAATGGTAAAACTGCTATAGTTTGGCTAAGGGTCTAGATCTAGATGAGCGAACAAGGGAAAGCCGCCTCTTATTTATAGAATTGGCAATGGGCTGCGATATTACGTATGCATTATCATAGGGGCGGAAGCAATATCGTGGCTCATGATACCCCCATGACTGAATGAAAACTTATCCTCGAGTTCCTTACAAAATATTGGGAAGGTATGGGATTATTGACTTGAATGATACTAATGGTGAATGGGGTGACATGTGAATGGATCATTATTACAATACATGACAAAATTAGTATTCATGACAATAAGAGTGACACTAAACACATTTGACATCTAGCCTTATTTGGCAGCTAAGAGAGAAGAGAGAAGAGAGGGAGAAAAGAAGAAGTCTGTTGCTGCCGATGCCAAGATCGCACTGTTCATTGTCCATCCATAAGCGTGTCATCAATCTTGTTCCTTGCATAACTTCTCTAGCACCAATCCATTCCAAGTGTTTCCTCCAGATCCAATCCATTGTTGTATGATTGTCATATGCACACATAACACAATTTAATATTAGCAAGGGTAAATGAATCACAATGCAGTTGATACCTTGCCTAAGTGTAAGGTCCATTGGCTGAGTCATGATATGGCTAATGCGGATTTTGGAGGTATAATACTAGTGACTACCAAAGGTGTAGGGGTTAAGGGAAAATCGAAAAAATTGGACCAGGACCCCCATGATTGAGAGCGAACCTCCGGTAGTGATAGAATGGAAAAAGATAAGGAATAAGAAAGATGGAGAAAAAGAAACAATGGCAACGCCGATAAAATGGATGTTAGATATGGAAATGAACAAAATAAATGGTGATTGCGGAAATGTTTAAGGAAAATAAATTAATGAATGCACCAAATAGGAATGCTAGTGGGTCCTCCCCAAAGCAAGCTCATGCCCTTAATGCCTTGACAATCCCACATTCAAAGAGTTTGTAGGCTCTAGGAATGTCACTTGGAGACAAGAGTTAAAGTCTTAACCACAAGAGTTTACCAAAAAGAAAACAATGCATTAACCAAAATATGGACTACTAATATAACCAGAAATAGGTGAAAAATGGGGAAAGAAAGATGGAAAGAAGAGAGTGGAATGGAATCTCAAGAACAAAGTGGTGTACAGCCCCTTATGTATTAATGGTTAATGTGACTTAGTAGATCTCATTCCAAATCTTGGCTCAAACCAACCACAACCAATGACTTTGGATTAATACATTTGGCCAATCCATCCACCTGAAGTAGCAAGAATGTTTCCACTAAAGAGTCACCACCATTCCGACGAAACAAGAAAGGAGAAAGTAGGAAGCGAGGAAGGGCCTTAGTTAGAGGGAACATTTTTATTGAGTTCCATAACCAATGCTTGTAGTGCAGATGATTATTCTGTCTAAGGGGTGTGCTTTGAATTCTTAGTATTTTTTTTATTTTGCGTGAGAACCACACCATGCAAAGACTTATTATTTTTATTAGCTCAGCTTCTTGATAATGGAGCAACATCAGAATGGTATGGGAGACTCAAGAAGAAAACATGCAAGCATCTAAGAGAATGGCCAGCACAAGTGCATCAAATCCCCTTAAAGTCACACCTTTTCAATCCTTGAGTCTTTCCTTATTTTGAGAAATGCCCAGTCACCGATTCGTTGATAATTCTTATTATTGAGAAAGGGACTATACAGTTCCAAGCAAAGAGAGACCATAGAAAATCATGGATGCATGGATGACGTGGACTCATTGCTTGTTATATCAAAAGAACCATACCAAAGTATCAACATCATCACTCAAAGGTAAAAACCAAACATTAGCAATCAATGGAATACAGTTTATACCACCATCAGGAGCACTTATTAGGTGACAAATAAAATAAAATAAATAGACACACAAGAAATGAAAGAGTATAAACGATGTTGCATAACAAAAACAAGAAAACTTTAAGAAATTTATAAAATAAAAATGTGTAAAACAAAAAATTAAAAAGAAACTGAGGGCCTCAATTGATCAACATAGGTGGCCATCTCCCCCATGACTGAGTTGGAAGGGAGAGATCTGAAATGAGCGAGGTCATCCTCTCTCAGAGTTATTATGTGCACCAGCTATTCTAAGTTCATGGAAGGGTTTGGTTTATTACACATTGACCAATAATCTCTTATTAGGGCTTTCAGGTTTGTATATGGTCATGGCTCCTGAGGTAAAGGTTGTGTGAATGATATAAGGCCCTTCCCATAATGTTTGAAATTTTGTGCATTGGGGCACATGTGTGGGATTCCAGTAAAAGACCTTATCTCCTGGTTGGTACTTAACCTTTCAAATTTTTAATTCATGACGTTGTTTATTATGTGCCTTGTGCAACTCATTTGATGACAGGGTAACCAATCAGTTTTCATCTAGCACATTTAGAGTTGCCAATATTTGTTTTTATGATAGATCAAGGTCAAGGTGGAGGTCACATGCCATGGATAGTGTACGAAGCTCAGTTTGTATTGGAAGCTTTGGAAATTTTCCATATACTAACTCATAGGGAGAGTAGCCTGTAGGGAGTTTCCAAGTGGAGCGATATGCCCAGAGAGCATCGTTCAGTTTAGTGCTCCAATCTCGCCTATATTTGCTAATTTTCCTTGTTAATATTTTGGTAATCTCCTGATTAGTGACCTCGGCTTGGCCATTAGCTTGGGGGTGATAAGGTGTAGTCAATTTATGTTCAACCCCTAAGCGTTGCATCAACTTCCGAAAGGTTGCACCTGTGAAGTGTGTTCCATTATCTGAGATAAGTGCACGTGACACACCAAAACTATTTATGACTTGTTGTTGTACAAATCGTGCAGTTGTAGACGATGTGCAGTTTGTAATAGTAGCTGCTTCAGCCCATTTCATTAGATAGTCAATAGCAATAATGATGTAAGCTTTTCCATTGGACATTGGTGTAATGGAACCCATAAAGTCTATTCCCCAAATGTTGAAGGGTTCCAAAGGTTGAATCCATTGTTGTAGACCTTCCATTCTAGCAGTCATTCCCCCATCATGTTGACAGTGCTCGCAAGATTGGAAAAATTGATGGGCATTCCGAAATAATGTTGGCCAGTAATATCCTGCAAGCAGGATCTTAATAGTCGTTCGCCTCCTTGCATAGTGACCCCCACAAGGGCCCTCATGAGCGTCTTGGAGAACTCTTAGTTGGTCCACATTGGGCACATACCATCGAACCAAGACATTAGGACAAACTTTGTAAAGTTGTCCATTGATCTCCATGAAGTACTTGGCTCTGTGAAGTAACTGTTGTTTCTTCCTAAATTCTAGCTCCTGTGGTGTTTGTTGGGAAAGGAGATAGGTGAGAATGCTACTATACCAATTCGTTCCCATGGGTTGGTTATTCACTACATCGGCAAAGAGGGCCTCATCAGGAAAATGATCGGATATGGCGTATTCATCCTTTTTGCTATCCTAGTGCAACTAAGATAAGTGATCTGCAACTACATTTTTGGTGCCCTTTCAATCTATCATCGTTAGATCGAACTCCTGTAGGATTACTAGCCAACGTATAATACGAGGGCTAACTGTTGGCTTGTTCATGAGAAACCTGATTGCACTATGATTTGTATGAATGTACACTTTGTAGCCTAACACATAGTGCCTAAACTTGTCTAGTGCAAATACTATAGCCATTAATTCTTTTTCTATAGTTGTGTAGTTAATTTGTGCACCGGCGATACTCTTACTTGCATAGTGGATGTAATAAGGACGTCTTTGGTCATCTAACTATGTAAGTATGGCTCCTAAGGCATAATTGGATGCTTCAGTCATTATATGGAATGGTCTAGACTAGTCAGGGGCTTGTAGAATGGGAGTTTCTACAAGCCTTTGTTTTAGAGTTTGGAATGCTCGTTCACATTCCCTGGTCCATTTGAATGGTGCATCCTTCTTCGTTAGTTCTACTAATAGTTTGGCAATGTTGGAGAAGTTCTTAATGAATCTCCTATAGTAGCTAGTGTGTCCAAGGAATGACCGAATGTCTTTCATAGTCTCTGGTTGTCGGGTGATTCCTTAGATGATCCTCACTTTATCTGGATCTACCTCTATTCCTGAATGTGAAATCTTATGCCCAAGTACTGTGCCCTCTTGGACCATCAAGTGGCTTTTCTGCTAGTTGAGCCTTAATTTGGTTTCTACACATCATTTTAGCACTTGCTTTAATCGGTTCAGGGCTTGATCAAAGCTTGTTCCATAAGTGGAGAAGTCATCCATGAAGACTTCTTCTCCGTTCCCTATCTGCTGTTGGAATATGCTTAGAACTAAACATTGAAATGTGGCAGGAGCATTGCACAAGCCAAATGGTATTTGTTTATATGAAAATGTTCCCCAAGGACTGGTGAAATTTGTTTTGGCTTGATCTTCTAGTGCTATTCGTTGAAACACTGTGAAATTCCGAGGTCTCGATAGTTCAGCAAAATCTCGAGGCTCAGGTAAAGATTTACAACAAGTCGCACATCTCAGCAAGTTTCTTTTTTTTCGGCTAAGGGCCTGTTACGCTACATTACACAGTGTAGTGTAATAGACTCTAGAAAGACTACACAAAAATGAGGGATGCGCAGTGACAACACTTCAATTTTGCAGGTTTGCTATGTTACGCTGAGTTACGCTATGCAGCTTAATGTAGCATAACACAGCGTAATGCAAGTAGATAATCGATTTAATTGTACAACGGAGATAACAATGTTCAGGCATTGGTGGTTCTTATGCCACGATACGCTCTCTAGGGTATTACAACGTAATCGCATGACAATTTGTTATGAAAGCTCCAGTAAGGGTAAATTACGACACACTACGCTTCAGTACGTAACACAGTGTGGTGCATGAGCGTCAGCTACAACACACCAAATCAACGGCATTCTGTGGGCTTAGGACACACGTCATTTAAACCGCATTTTTCTCCTGACCTTAATCTTATAAATACTCTAGTTGACAATGATCAAAGGGTTGGCAAAATTTTTTTCAGTAAGCAATTTTTTGTTGGCAATTGTTGACAATTTTTGGCGAAGACTGGCCAGAGAACAAGAGAGGATTGGCAATCGAAAGAATGTTGAAGGTAACCGACAAGGGTTTTTGATTAGAAACTTCAGTTAGCGGACATTCTGCTTTGGGTCTGATTCCCTTGCACCCAGATTGGCTAGAATAAGGTAGATCGGCCTTTGCTTGTTTCATTTCTGAATAGTTTTCTTGTTCTTGGCATGTGCTTCGTCTAAATCGAAGTCTGCCTGCAATAATTGTATTCAACACATTTGTTTATAAGCTAAATCCCAGATCTCAGGATTGCACACTCTCTAAATCCAATTTATTGCATCCTATCTACATAGATTTCGTAATTTCTTCAAATCATTTACATCATTCTCGTTGCCTTCGAGATTACAAATATCATATCTCCCCATCGAAATCTTCATCTTGCAATCCGATTATTACAAAAAATTACTGATTAAGTAAGTCCCTGTTTGATCGACAAGATCATTTAGGGCACCTCGGATTCGTTTTCTCCAGCACGACCCTCGCACGAATCTAGGGTTGGAACTGTGTACATGGAACTTCGCTCGGTATTTCCAGTGACCGACATTTTCCATCGTTACAGTTTTCTAGCACTAGAAGGAGGACCTGAACCTTCGATCCACGTCTTATGGGTAGTCCTATAAGCTGTCTGTACCCATTTTTGATCGACGTAAATGTGATACCTCTAGGGTTGTTTACTTGATTGTGTGGTGGAGATCTATCGCTTCGACGATTCCTTTGGAATCCTGCAGGGTAGAAAGCCCATTTTTACCTTTGTTTGCCTTTGCCCTTGCAATCCTTTGCCCTTGTGGTCTTTATCCTTGTCATCATTACTCTCGAAGAGAATGGCTGCATCAACCATCGCTGTTGACATTGCTAACCTCAAGAATCCTTGGACTCTGCAAGTTACGCCTCCTGTGGTTGAGCCACCAACCAGTTCGGTGCGACCACGTGGATCCCTCAGGCTCCAAAACAAAGAACCTGAGGGACATGCTCAGAAGAGGGAGCATTACAATTTCCTCTGTGCCAAACTTACAACAAGTTTTCCCATGTATCCACAAGAACTCAAAGAGAAACGAGAATACGAGTTCATATATTGCAACAGGAAGGAATTTATTCCTTCATCAAATGCCATTGTGCCCTTGACAGACCAACAATAGTGGATCTTAGATCAAATGCTGATGGCTAGGGCATCGACAGAACAACGAGAGGAGTTATTTCATGATGAAGCGCTTCATGATGGGCAAGAGGATCTCGATTTCCATTCCGAGGGAGGCAGGCATGCTGACTTTGTTGTAACCCCCCCTCCACCACATCTCGTGTAAATCTGCTATTCATGGTCACCACGTCCTTGACATTATCTAATGTTAACCGAGTCCCACACTTGTCCCAGCCACTTCTGACTACCCTCCCAGGTGGTGTCCCTTCACAAATCATTCCTCAGCAACCGTAGTTAGCTAATCCATCCCACCGTATACCTACGCCTATGTCACCATATGTACATGCGATACCTACTTCGCAATTAAATACGGTGCCTACATTCATCCTGACTCACATGACAGGACCCGCTGCTATAGCGTGGTGGGTTCCAAACACATTGTCCCTTGTTGCACATCCTACGTAGATGTCCCATCTTACTCATCATCAACACCAGGACCCGTAGGCGCTAAACCCTGCTACAGGGTCATTGTCTATGCCCCAGGCCATGCAAACAGTGTATCCCATGGTGCAATCAACGATGGTCACCCCATCCGTGCCACCTACCGGGTGGTGGATGCCACAAGCGGCATCGCCTGCAGGGATAGTTTCGATAGCATTGCATACCAGCCAAGCTACCGCTCCTATTCCACCACCCAGCGTGGCTCCTCCTGCCATTCCATAAATGGCCTCATCATCCACAGGTTTGGATCAAGCCTTCCAGCTTATTCAGACCCTTACTGAGGAAGTTAAATGCCTCAAGGCTGCCGATTCCAATACAATACAGGTCATGGATTTTTACCATGACAATCCTATTAGTCCAGTAGTCCCTATTTTGTCGTTACCTCCTAGGATGCCACTCCTCCATGTCACAAAATATAATGGGGAAGGTTAGAGTCGTTGTTATTACAATAATGGCCACATACCATCATTCGTATCTTTGCTATGTCCCTAACGGGTAAAGCTTTAGACTGGTATCGAGCACTCCCATGCTCTTCCATCTCAACTTTGGAAGTGCTGTTAACTTGGTTCATGACTCATTTCAAATACAACTTAAAACCAGAAGTCACGCTGGATCAGCTCATGGGAGTCAAGCAAGACCCGCTCGAGTCAGTTCAAAAGTTTATACAGTGGTGGAGCGCCACCTTGAACGAAATCCATGAACCCATTGCTGAGACTCATCTATTGGCAATCTTCAAGGGGGCAGTTAACAACTTTATCAAGTCTAAGTTATATTACCTCGCTCCCTGCTTCCTCAGCCAAGCCTTCACTCAGACTAAGAGCATCCAAGACACGACAGAGGCTAGCAAAGACCGAGTGTATGTGGTCTACAAAAATGCCCATAACAAGGGTAAAGAAAAAGGCAAAGCTACGACAACGACCAATGCGGCGATTGTCGAGGGGGCCAAGAAGAAAAATAATAACAAGAAGGTATCTGCGGAGTTTGCTGAGCCCACAACTAGCTCAAATAGCGCCAATCAAGAAACTCCATCTACCCCTGAAGCACCTCCACAGCTGAAGCCTAATTTCGAGCATAAAGACTGCTCAAAATATACGGCTCTACCTTTAAAGCCTTTAGAACTTCTGAAGCAATTGTTGGGAACTGACCATATTCAACATAAGAAGGTATCCAAGGAGGGTCTGAAATGCCACAGATGGCATTGCGAGCTGCTCAAGAATCCCTCCTTGGCCCTACCAAATGAACCACCAGTCCCCAAGAACTTTAGGCTGGACCGTTTCTGTGACTATCACCAGCTATGTGGTTACGACATGAATTACTGCTGGGCATTGAAAGATGACATTCAACACATGATCGATCAAGGTAAACTGATGTTAGATAGCAGTAGTTCGGTCCATCTGGAAAACCAATCCATGCACGTGTACCAAGACCCGTTAAACACAAATAATGTAGGGTACACTATCAATGTAGTGGGTATGAAAGGCGATGACCAGGCACAACCAAAACAACCCTTCGTGCTGCGAGTACCTCCTCGCCTGTCTCAGATGACAAGCTTGTCAGCATCGACGGGAGCAGCTCAGCGACAACCCTTTGTCCTTTGGGTCCTACCTCCTACCATCATCCAGCAGCCTACTATTGTTAAAGCTGCAGCCCAGCCTGCCCCCACACCTAGGGCACCCTTTGTCATCAGGGTGCCAAAGCCGTTAGTTGCTCTTGCTACATAGGGGCAACCCTCTAAGTCAACACCCCAATGACAACCTAACAGGAAAGGAGAAGGGCGTATGACAGCTGATACAGCCAAGGATCGCCTTACGCTGGGGTTTCCCAAGCCTAAGTCCCTCACCTTGGTGCCCTTGGCCCCACCCTAAAAAAAAGACGATGCTATGCAAACGCAACCATCTCCTCCCAACCCAAGAAAACGTGGCCCTCAACCAGAAACTGTTCCTCCTTGAGAGATTCGTCTCTTGGGATGAATGAAAGAAGAGAAGGGTGATAAATAACTAGATCATGGATGCGATCTCCTCGATGCCTTTATGCAAGTTAAGTAGGCTCTTAAACAAAAAAATACAACGTTGAGCCTCTATGACTTGTTGATGAGATCACAAAAGTATCATGAGGCCATGGTTCGCTTGTTAATGTCCATACCCATGGATGAGAGCCTGCCAGCAGATGAAGAAGCGATCCACTCCATCATGCTTCCCCTTGCCGTTGAACAACCTTAGCCTTTCCTACTGACTTTTCATGACGAATCCATTAAGGACGACCCAGAGAAGGGTTAAGTAACAACAGCACCTATGTTCATCACTATTCGAGTTGGCCAATATCAAATCCAGAGAGTACACGTAGATGACGGGGTAGCTGCCAATGTCATTCCATACCCCATAGTGGATAAACTGGGCTTGATAGACCAGATTAGTCCCACGACAACGTCATGTTTAAAGTCATTCAATGGGGCACGAGTGCAAGTTAAAGGAATAGTACACATTAACTTCGTAGCAGGGGACCAATTCCCCATAGATGCAGTGTTTATCGTCGTCGAGGAGATGCCTGGTTTCAACTTAATCTTGGAGAGGTCTTGGTTGGCTCAACTAAGGGCAGTTTCATCACCCATCCATCAGGAGATCCATTTGCCCTACGTAGGAGGGGAAGTGATCATCCATGGTGATAAAATAATCCCTCACACTGTTAATAACGTAGAAATGGAACAGGATTCAAAAATTGAAACCCCCGAGGATCGGTCTCTTGTCCCAATGCTTGAACAGGCCAAAACAGCGGCTGATGACAGCTTGATTTGGGCTGAACTACCTTTTCAGGAGGAAGATGGTGGGGTAGAGGAACAGAGCAATAAACCTCCTCATCCTTACATGTCGCCAAAACTAAAAGCAATTAAGAAGTAGCTACATAGCTAGTGAATGAACATGTTGGCATGACATGCTACATTAGCCCATGTTGTTTATTGTTACATAATTTACGCTCTTTCTTTTTACATTGTCCTTATTACGCTTACGATGGCTTGGCCCGAAATGGCCTTAAACTATTCACAGCCCGCTACGGCCTAAAATTGGCAAATTTTTTTCCCCCTTACGCTTACGATGGCTTGGCCCGAAATGGCCTTAAATTATTTACGGCCTACTACGGCCTAAAACTAGCAATTTTTTTTCCATTTACGCTTACGATGCCTCGGCCCAAAATGGCCTTAAACTATTAATGGCCTACAGTGGCCTAAAAAGTATAATCCTTCTAACGATACATTTTATTTACTAAAAACTAAAATCTTTATATGACATAGATTATATCACTTAAATTGACGAACATTGTTCTTTTACTCCACTCCATTGTAATTAAAGGTTGGCCAATATAGCCACATTACACGTTGTTGCTGTTACCACTTCCACCTGTGTCATCCAACTCCACCTCTGCCTCATGAAAATCATCCTCGTAGGGACCTTCTTCGTGTGGTGTCTCTTCGTGGGGGTAGTCCTCTCTGCGAGGCTCTTCCTCATAGGATTTCTCACCACGAGTTTCATCATCTTCATTACGCTCCTCCTCGTGAAGACCCTCTTCACGAGGACCATCATCTCCATTACGCTCCTCTTCATGAGGATCCTCTTCATGCCGATCCTACGATTTGAAATGACACGCATGTTAGCATTGCCACTGAAACTACGCATAATAAGAATGCAATAGTCCTAAAACTTACCTGTGATGGTCCTACATCAGCTGCAAAAAGAATCTGTTTCAAACCAACCCACAGGCATTGCATGATCTCGTCCTTGGTAAGCTCAGACCAAACGCCATCTCCTAGATCAGCTCTAGCCTTAACCTTCCCCTTTTCCATAAGAGTCCATCAGGGTGGTTCAGGAAAAAAAAAAGGGATAGTGGTCTGCTTGCTAGGGAGGGTTATTTCTCTCTATGGGGAGGCGCTTACTGTCACTTGCTCTTGAAAATTTTTGTATGCTCCAAAAGCACCGATGACATCAAGGAATAGCCAAAGGGACCACGCTTCAACAGCAGAATCTCTGTAATGTTGGCAGTAGGCAGCACATTCTCGCTTATACACGTGCTTATGGTCTTTCTATGTCTGCCTCCATTCTTGGACCATTGCGCTAAAATCCTTCCAGTTTTGGTTCTTCTGGGCTAGGAGATTCATTTGCATCCATTGCTTAATGAGGTCACGGCTAGCTTGGACATTATTTCTGACGACCATCCAATAATGGGCGTAGTCAATTACAGCTATCTACCAATTCTCATCATTGGTCTGCCAAGCTAGTAGAAATTCATTTCGAGACTCCAGGTCCTCAACCCTACCGGTTAGGAACATCTTCTCCTTTTCTACTTTCTGCAACCTCTTCCAAAGATCTTTGTTGACGTTCTGACACTCCCATAAAGAGCGGGTCAAGTGTAATGCACATTTATGCATTTCATTGTAAAGGCTGCATGGCACTTCGGTTAGCTCCAGTGAGGGTTCAGGGGTAGTGTCTAAGTCAACGAGCTCTTTATGATCCCATCTGAGGCAAGATCCTGTAACATAAAAATAAAAATTAGATGCAAAAAAAATAATACAATGTCGTAATGCCAACAATTTCTTGGCGACCATTTGGGATGCGACCGCTAACGAGTGTCCTTGAATAGGATTTAGGTGCCTGCTGGTCTCTGGCAACACCAAGGCCTAGATACCTCCAAATAAACTCAGTAGTTAATGTGAGTATGTGTGTGTGTGCTGTTGCGATGTGTGGTTTGTGAAATATGAAACGATTGCGTTGTGTGTAAACTACAAATGACTTATCTTAAAGAGATTTAGCCAACTTTGCCAAGTACTATGAGTTGTTGAGAGTTCCTATTTTGTTCAATTGCATAGTCTACGCGGTCCTTATAATACCTATTTGTAAAAAATAAAATTTTGCAAAAACATTTGAGCACAACTCTACGAATCTACTTCTAATTTTCCCCAGAGAAAGAGATAGTTCCATAAGAAAACTAGAAATAGAGCAAGATTTGATGGAAATAGACAGAAAAGAAAGCAGATTTGTGTGGACCTCAAATATTTAAACAAGGTAAAATGACATGAGTAAACACTTCACAATAAAGCTATCCCAAATTCAATGACTACGAATTGTTCAAACTTCCAAGACTCAAACAAGCAATTTCTTCAAGACAATCCTATTATGCTATGAAAAAATTGCTGTGTAAACTACCATGTACGATACTCCATTTAGGCTAGATAATGGATGTCAATAATTGCATTCAACTGAACCTTCAAAAAACTTGACAATTTCTGATTGAAATACCAAAGAGATTCACTTTAAAGATAAAAAGAAGCTATTCTGGTCCCATCAAAATAC
>MNCI01006793.1:701315-796003 GCA_015680685.1 Gnetum montanum | reverse complement strand
TCCCCATTTGGTGATAAATGATGTTTTGTATCTATCATTCTTATCTACCATGATTTGATTATAACATGAGAATCCATCTAAGAAAGAGTATACTTGACAATCCGAGACTTTAATAAGCATCTCATCAATTCTTGGAAGTGGATACTTATCCTTTTTTGAGGCATCATTCAGATTTTTAAAGTATACACAAAGTCTTATATCACCATTTTTCTTTCTCACCAGAACAAGGTTAGCAAGCCATGTCGAATATCGTATCGGATATATGATTCATGCTTGTAACAACTTCTTGACTTCGGCTTCCATAGCTGATTCAAACGATGGATTAAATTTCCTTTATTTTTGCTTGACTATTTTGCAACCTTCTATTAAAGGAATTTTATGTGTCATCAAATCTTGCCTAAAAGCTTTAAGATCATCATAAGACCAAGCAAAATTGTCCAAATTATTTCTTAGACATGTTAACAAATTTTGCTTGAAACTTGAATCTCTTTCCTTTGTAACATTCAACATCTTTGGCATCTTGTCTAGGCCAAAATTCACTACCTCAAAAGCTTGATTATCTAGGTTTTATATATCCTTTCCAGTAAGTAATTTCTTCTTGAATTCATGTTCCAAGTCAATCATCCTTTTTGGAATGAAATTAGCTTTGGAGTTTGATGATGTTTCGAGTATCGCTTGACCCTCAAATTCTTGTTTATTTTTCATAAATCTTAGTACTTGATCATTGTCTTCAAATACTTGTAAATGCCTTATATTATCTGGTACTGATGGATGATGTTCTTCTTCAATCATGACATCTTTGTAACTTTTTAATATTTGCATATCCAATGTTGAAGCTGCCTTTGCCAAATCGTCTGCTATAAGATTCTCTGCTCTGTTTATATGCTCTATTTGGCAATGTTGAAATTGATCTAACATCTTACAAGCAAGTTGCTTATAAGTTCTTAAGAATGAGCTCTTTACTACACAGTTACCCTTTACTTGTTCACAGACTAATCTTGAGTCTCCTTTTATAGTGATCACTTTGATCTTTTTGTCTAAAGCTATTCTCATACCAATACATAAAGCTTCATACTCAGCCTTGTTGTTAGTACAAGGGAAAGATAGATGAATTGCTTTGAGAATTTTAGGTGAATCATTCCTTAATATAACTATACCAACTCCTGAACCTTTTGAATTACATGAACCATCAAAGTATAACTCCCATTTATCCTCATTCTTTGATTGTTCTTTTTCAGAACTATAACTTTCTTGGAGTGTACAAATTTTATTTTCAACACCTCATTTTTTAACCATTTTACTTTTTCCATTTGAAGTAATATTATCTATCATCAAAGGTTCGCTATAGATATATATCTGATTTAGTTCTCCTTTCTAAGGTAACCACATGTGAGAATAATCTGTTGATATATAACCTAAGAAATTCTTGCTCCAACTTCTACTCAATAAGAGACTATGTGAATTTGGTATATCTGCCACTTGAATAGTTACTCCACTTCTGATGCGGTGTTCAAAAGAAATTTCTAATAGAAAATTTGGTAGTTGACCCACAATCTTCACTCTACTTTTATCCACTTGAACAATCTTTTTATTTGATTTTTCAGGAATCAAACCAAGTTTCTTACATATAGACAATGGCATTATAGTAGACGTAGCTCCAGAATCAACCAAACAATTGTGTAAGTATTTATCCTTTAATTTTATTGTCAAAAGGAAAGGAGGAGCTTCCTTATCATATGAAGTCTTCAATTTCTCATCATTATTAGACACATAACTTAACTCTGATTCTCTAACTCTCTTTTTACCTTTAATGAACTCTAAAGCCTTTCTTTGCTGATCTCCTATTTGAAGCAACTGATAAAAGCTAATATTGGCCTTGACATGTTTAAGGTCTTCAACCAAATCATACTCTCCATCACCAATAAAGTTTGGTTTCCTTATCCATTTATTAAAAGACTGATTTGGAGTACTATGCTCCACTTGATTGTCTTTACCTTTATTCTTATCTCTTCTATTTGGCTCAAAAGCTTTTCTCTTAGTAGATGGATCAGTAATAACATTTGGAGGTCTAGAAGTAGTTAATCTTTCCTTTGATCAGAGACTATATCCATTTTCCTCATTGTTATTGCATTCTTCATCTGAAGACAAATCTTCTTCAGAACTTGATAGAGAAGAAGTATCACTAGATCTATTGCTAGAAGATTTACTTGCATAACGAACATTAGATAACTCATTATCAGATTCATTATGAAGAAAGTTGAATATAATTAGATCACTTTCATCCTCATCTTCTACTAACTTAGTGTCTTGATGTTTATGCTTTCTATTTTTCCTTTCTTCCTTAATATTAACTCTTGCCAATGCTTTTTCAAGCTTCACTATTTTGTTAGACATATCTCTCATTAATTGTCCTTTTTCAGATCCTATTCTTTCATGTTCTTGCTCTTTCTGAACATGAGATGGACCTGGTAACGCTTTAAATTGAGCAAAATCTTGCATAGGAATCATAACTTTTTCTTCTCTTTTTGAAATTGCAATATTTTCTTCAGGATTCAAGTTCAACTATTTTTCTAATTATATAGCTTCGCTAAAGTAGTCATTTAGTGTAGTTAAGTTTGGAGTTCTCCTTAGCCAAATTGAAATGTTGGGGTTGATAGCCTTAAGATAAGTTTCTTTGAGCATTTCTTCTGATGGCCTATATTGTCTTTGAAAGAGTCCACAAATTTGTTGAAACTANTATCATTGTAATTTTAAAATCCTAATGGTGTAACTCTTTGCCAAGGATTTGCCATCCTATTCCTTTGAAATGTTGAACTCTTAAACTTTCTAGATATTCTCTTACGAATCGATAAACCAGATATAATGGGTGCTCTTCTTGATCTTCTAGTTTTCACTCCACTACTTGTTCCCAATTCAAAAACTTTCTTTTGTTCTTCTTCCAATGAAGAATCAGTTTTAAAATCTAGAATATCTTTTGAAACTTTTGAATTTTCCAAACTATCAATCTTCTTGGTCATGAACTGAAAATATCTAATTTCTTAAGCCTTTATAGTAACATAGAATTGTTGATGTGCTAAGATTATAAGGCTTATGAACCTAGAGGCTGAATTTTCAGCACTCCTTCTAGCACCAAAAGAATTGTTGGCGACCATTTGGGACGTAATCGCCAACAAGTGTCCTCGAATAGGATTTAGGTGCCTGCTGATCTCTAGCAACACCAAGGCCTAGATACCTCCAAATAAACTCAGTAGTTAATGTGAGTATGTGTGTATGCTGTTGCGACGTGCGGTTTGTGAAATATGAAACAATTACGTTGTGTAAACTACAAATGACTTATCTTAAAGAGATTCAACCAACTTTGCCAAGTACTGTGAGTTGTTGAGAGTTCCTATTTTGTTCAATTGCCTAGTCTACGTGGTCCTTATAATACCTACTTGTAACAAATAAAATTTTATAAAAACATTTGAGCATAACTCTGCGAATCTACTTCTAATTTTCCCAGAGAAAGAGATAGTTCCACAAGAAAATTAGAAATAGAGCAAGATTCGATGGAAATAGACAGAAAAGAAAGCAGATTTGCGTGGACCTCAAATATTTAAACAAGGTAAAATGATGAGTAAACACTTCGCAATAAAGCTATCCCAAATTCAATAACTACAAATTGTTCAAACTTCTAAGACTCAAACAAGCAATTTCTTCAAGACAATCCTATTATGCTATCAAAAAATTGCTGCATAAACTACCACGTACGAGACTCCATTTAGGCTAGATAATGGATGTCAACAATTGTATTCAACTGAACCTTCAAAAGACTTGACAATTTCTGATTGAAATACCAAAGAGATTCACTTTAAAGATAAAAAGAAGCTATTCTGGTCCCATCAAAATACCAAAGATTTTCTGAACCCTCTTGACTATTGAATCGTTCAACGGCATGACTACAAGCAGAGGCTCTCTTACAACGATCTCAATAGCAGTTCTTATACATTGCACAATAACAAAATTTACTACTAAAATGCTCTTAAGGATTTTTAGCACAAGCGCTTCTATGGCAAAATTATAACAGAAATTTTCTATTGGGCAACAAGAACAATAAGAGTAATCTAAAAATCCCAAAATTACTTGCCAAGGATGATACTATCTAAACCACTAGCTAAACAATTTAAACAAAATAAAAAATAAAAAACATAACTCACAGGACCATGACAAAGAGGCTGAAATATTTTCTTTAGCAAGTCATCTTACAAGCAATCTTTCACACTTTCTTCTTTACAAATGCTCTTCTTCCAAGACCCAAAGTGTGTCTCCAAGTGAGAGCCCAAATGCTAGCTAGTAGCCTTTCAAAGTGTGATGTGAGACCTCAAGTGTGTCTTCTTCCCCCGTATTTTCTTTATTTTTTTATCCTTGAATCCTTTTTATAAGGTTCATAAGGTAGTTACATTCCAAAATATCCTAGCTAACTTTTCTCCCAAGTAAGGAGGTTACAACTTACCCATCTAGTTAGGAGGAAGTTATGTAGTTAGGAAGTTATACATAAAGTTAGGAGGAATTTATGATAACATTAATATTTGTAAATATCCCAAATATTGCTTTTGTAAGCAATAACCTATAATATTTTATTTATTAATTAATTAAAATAAATCCAAAATTCCAAATTTATCTTAATTATTTAATTTAGAATTTTAAATACTAAATGTCATTAAGCCCTAGTGATCCTTGTGAAAGTAATAAAATGAAAATTAACTAAATCCTTCCTTTTAGTTATACAAATATCCTAAAAATCCTAAAAATATCTTCTTCCCCTTTTCTCAATGTCATATGTATATCTTACGCTATGCATACCTAAATTAATTTCTTAAAATAGCCTAAATTCAGGGCATCGTGGCTGCAGAGCTCATGACAGTTCTATTTTGTATTTTTCCTACGTTTGACATCTGTGTCCATTTGTTTCAACAGCACCATCGAATCAGCAAGTGTCGGCAGAGGCATCGGGTTTGTTTTAATCGAAGGAGGTAACGTGTTGATTTTATCTTCATCTTGCTGCCACTGTTAATGACTTGAAATTCGGATCAATCATCAGGGTTGTTTTGTGGATAATAGAGTTTTGAGTACTGGAATTGTATATCTTATATTTTTGGCATGGCTACAAGATTGTTCTTGGAGCTAGAGTTTAAATAGGGCCAACAAATGATTTAGACGCAGGAACAGGGACCCACCCTTCTTCTTTTCATTGGGCTTGGCTCACCTGGGTCTAGAGCATCTGAACTTCTAAAGCTTATCAGCATGAGCAACACCGAGCATAGTAGACTCATAAGTACCAAGATTACCCATAATCCTCTTCTTAGAAATCAGCTTCATATACGCAGTCACGCTGTTGGGCGCCGCTGGCACCTCCCACGGCCATGTGTGATGAAACAGTCCCATCTCGGCCGGAATGGAATTGAACCCACACACGCTCACAACCAAAAACCCACTCTATATAGCTCAGTCATGGAAAAGGGCCTCCATGCGCTCCATGAACTCGGGCTCACTATCCTTGGCATCCGGTGAGTCGGCTGCGGCTGCATCCGGCGACGTCGATTCGCAGGTTCGACCAATGCACAGGTGTGATTTCGAGTAGGTACCGGACGACGTATTTGCCGGTGACACCCGATGGGTTAAAAACCATGGCATCCAGTTCTGAATTTCAGAGCTTATGTATTTCAGCAACGTTATCAATGGGCTTCTCAACTTGTGGAAATTCGGGTTCATCTACAACAAAAACCTTCTCATCCTTCATTAATTTAAATTCATCAAATCCAAAACCTGTTGGCAGTCCATTCGTTAGATCTTTTGCATGCTTCCAACTCTTAACTGGACCATAAAGCTTAAGCATAGAACTTAAAAATCCATTATACACGGTGGTGGCTATTTTTCCAACATTAACAGGAAGTATGCTTTTTGAGGTAAATAATCTCATTCTTTGTTTGCTATTCCAATCTCTAATAAAGGAATAATTTGGCATTTTAATTTCATTTTCCAAGAAGGCATCAACATCAAAATTATTTATGAGTGGATTACTTTTCCAAAAATACTTATCAACCCACAACACTAAAGCTGTAAATTTCCTTCTAGATTTACAACCATAGATTGTTCTAGTTTTTACCATAGATTTACAACCATAGAGGTGTTTCCCCCTCGATACACTATCGGTGTAAGAAGGGACCACCCCACCCACGCTGTCCTGGCCCCACGCATGAGGCGCCGCTAGATCCTTAGTCGTAAGTGAAAGCGAATCCCCAATGTCTTCAGGGGGATCTTGTGACTGGGTGGTACCGAAAACCTAGGAAATCCATGGTTTGGAAATCTAGTTACGATCTTGCTGTACCTAGATTCTATCCCTTTGAACTACCAGGAATTTGACAAAATGCCAAAAACAGGCTATAAAGAAGGTGAAATTCACGTTGAAGCGGGACTCAAGCTTCTTGCGAAGCTTGATCATTTCAGCCTGCAGGTCTTCAGTGAAGTAGTTGGCCCAATTATACCATGTTCCCTCCTTCATAACCTCCCGCATGATCTGAGCTTGCTCTATGGTAAGGATTGAGCAACTTGGGGAAGGCATGGGCTCGGAAGAGGGGATAAATGATATGAGCCACCTCCAGTTGGATTTTATCAGCAAGGATTCCTTTCACTTCCTTTTTAACGCCTAGCCACTCCTCTATCTCCTTCTGGTGCTTAGAACTCCTTTTTGACCTTTCTTCTACCGGAAGGCCATTGGAGGGAACACCAAAAAAGTCAGCAAATAGTCGAGCGTCAATTTCAAAACTCACACGCATGTTACACACACGTATGTAAAGACGCTCAGCTTCTTTGCTAAAGGAATTAACTAGGGTTAACATTACTGCCATGGTGACGTCGGGGGTTACAGCCAAAAATAGCTCCATCAATCCATCTTCCTGGAGGTTATTGGTTATGACAGCTGGGGCCGCACTATGGCTGAGCCAACGTTGCGCTTCTTTTATGTCGTCATAATGAAAGAAAAGATTGCTCGCTTCATGCCCAGAGGCAATAACTGTGACCTCCCGTGATTCCCTAACTGTGAACATAAAGCAATGGTTTAGACAATATAGCAAAATAAAATAATTTTATATATTGTTTCAATCCCGTAAGATTGTACAATGAACCACCATAGCATAATTTACCACGTCCGAAAGGCGAAGAAAACGGTGGGATTTTCTCTTGCATGTTCATGACGGTGAGAGGACAACCCAAAGTCCACTTCTTATCCAGCCATCCGAGTCTTTTACACTTGGCGAAGAATTTGACATAGAGAGTAGGGTAATGTGGGATTTCAAATTCTAGTTGTCCCATAACACCAGCACGTACATTGCTAATAGAAGTGAACTCCTTTATAGTCACCTCGACCATAGATAACATATCTGTATCACCCTGGAGACCATCCTTATTGATGAAGAACATACATCACAGAATGTAGACAATTGTTTATACTTGACACAAATTCAGACAATGGTTAGCATATCATAATTCCGTGGAAACACTTACCCGCCTACATAATACACAATGCCAGGTGGATTCTGGAAGTAGGTCGTAAGATGACGAGGCACGAACAGAGTGTTGTAGGTGTGATAATAATTAAACCTAGGCATCTCCCAGATCCAAGATAAACGCCTCAAGCCCTTGGTGCTCTATTCATGGTCTAGCATCTACACGATTTCAATTGAGCCATCCACCAGAAATGTCAAGATGCTCTACATTGATCCAACCAGTAGTGTCTCTAGAATGGCGGTGGCTATCTCAGCCGGTAAATGTGACCAAATAATTATGCTGAAATTACGCAAAAAAAACTACAAGAACTCCCGTGCGTCTCTTTGAAACCAAACCGCCTCCTCCTTTACATGAGCATGAGGAGGAGGAACATTGGCCATGGGGACATGTAAACAGCACAAAACACCCACAATGTCCAAGACAATCAGGACGGGCTTTAGCGTAATCCTTTACAATGAAACGCACTACCATTAGGAACGGCAATATATACATACTAACAATGTAAGAGCAAAACAAAACAAATCAAAAAGGACTCATAAAAAATCCATTACGCAACACTAGAATTTCCGTTACCTTGACTCCCAGAAAATCATAGGTTATGCTAGAAATGCATTACCAAAATCGCTCAAACCCTTGCGACGATGCAAGTTCTGTCCCTGAAGACAGTGATAAAAGTAACACTACATATTACCCCAGCGTAACACGCAACCATTATGGGTGAGAAAATGGAATCCTATTTATACTACATAAGGTTATAGTGCCTGGACTCCTCTAGTTATGCATTGTGTTCGCACAGTATTGCCTAAGATCACCCTAACCCTTACAACTGTGCAAGGTCTGTCTCTGACAATGGTGATAGGGGTAATATCACAAACTACAATAGCTTAGCCCGCGCAACCAGGTATCAACGCCCGATATAATACACATCTTTGAAAATAATAAAATTATGACGACATAACAATGAAAATAACGATCATGCAGGAGGGTAAAAGGCGACCTACCGGGCGAGTGGAGTAGCCTCTCGAGTGTCGACCCTAGCCTTTGAAACCCACTACAAAATTTCCTACACTTCATCAATTTTCACCAATTTGGCATGTTTTCCTTTGGTCTTCAGCACCATGGTTACAATTGAAAAACCTTCACAAAGTCGTCTGCTTATGCCTTACTTCTGCTATAGCTTAATTCAAATTCACAATGTCTACAGTCTTCTTTGAGGACGAACCATCGACTTATAAATGGAATGGTTGAAACTAACTGTTTCCATGGCCGATCAATGCGAGACTTTCCCGAAATGCAAGTATGTTTGTGTGACATAAAGCGTGAAGATCGCAACATTAATCTCGTAGATATCGTATAGATTATGGTCCGAAAAGACCCTAAACTAACGCGTAGCTTATCGTCTCATAATTCGGTCGCACTAACTACGGTCTGCACAAAATTCTAAATTAGTTGTTTTGACATGCTAGACATGCCACGTCACACCTCTCATCATAGTTCACAGAAGTCTTACGCTAACATCTAGAAAATCGGGCTTGCTGCTTTCTTACAAACTGTGCATATTTTAACGGTCCGCTAAGACTTTAAACTGACAGCCTTTTGACACGCATCTCTAGAAAACCTTCTATTGTTTCAATAGATCGACAAAAGAAAAAATAATATAACAATTTCCATTCTTGGCAGTTTTGCAGGTCGATTCGCAAAATGGACGCAGCTTTACTCACACCCCTAGCCCTAACAGGCCCATACTGGGAAACTATTAGACAGCTTGACCACGCATTGATAGGAATTGATGCTTCCCTTTATGACACAACCATAGCAACATTGGAAATATCCCTAGACTGGCAAGAACATTTGGCTTGAACCCTAGACCTGGAAGCTGGATATGTGACTGAGGATTCTCTTACTGAAGTCCCTATAACTATGCACAAAGTGGGAAGCAAAATTCTAAAGGTTAGTTCCATCCTTGACCAACAAACACAGAGCGACATACTTTAGGTGCTCCAAAATAATGTTGCAGTATTCGCATGGTCGTACGAAGACATGCCAAGTTTAGACCAGAGACTAATATAGCACAACATAGTTTTAGACCCACATATCAAAGCAGTTAAACAGAAAGCACAAAAGATTAAGCTTAAAATCGCGCTAGCAATTCGTGATGAAATCACTAAGCTATATCAGGCTAGTTTCATTTGCACAGCCGATTATTCAAACTAGGTGTCAAACATCATAGTTGTCTTTAAGAAAATGGGAGGAATACACATCTGTATAGACTTCCATGATTTGAACAAGGCCATGATTAAAGACAACTTCCTGTTCCCGAGTATCAACCAACTTATCGATACAACAGTTGGCCACACGTTACTATATTTTATGGATGGGTTTTCGGGCTATAATCAAATTTGTATCAATCTAGAACACCAACTGACTATGACTTTCATGAATCCCTGGGGAACTTTCTATTACACCATGATGCCTTTTGGGTTAAAAAATGCTGGAGCAACATATCAACGTGCCATGACATATATCTTTAGCGATTACCTCTTAGAGAGATTGAACAACTACATAGACGACATGGCTATCAAATCTTAGAAGTCAGAAGATCAGCAAGAAAACCTAAAGTTAATCCTTAAATGATGTCTCAGGCACGACCTACGACTCAACCCAAGAAAATGTGTATTCGGAGTCAAAACCAGGCGCATGTTGGGGTTCATGGTATCGGAGACTAGCATCCGAGTTGATCCTGACAAAGTTAAAGCCATCATTAACCTAGCACCACCAATAAACCTCAAAGAACTACGTGGGTTACAAGGTAGGTTGCAATTTATCATGCGGTTCATCTCAAAGTTAACAGAAAAATTACACCCTATGCAGCATCTACTAAAGAAGGGGGTTAGCTTCGAATGGACCAAGAACTGCCAGTGTGCGTTTGACAATCTAAAAGAAGAGCTACTACATTTGCCAATGGTTTTCCAACCACAAAGGGATCAGCCTTTCTACATTTATCTGGCAAGTTCAGATGTGTCTATAGCTTCGTTGTTGTGCCAAAGAAGGGATGATGGGTAAGAAGTCCCTATCTATTATCTAAGTCATGCTCTATTTGCGTACGAAACACGGTACAATGAAGTAGAGCGTAACTATTTGACATTGGTGTTTGCACTAAAAAAATGTAGGCACTATCTTTTCCGTAGCTAGGTCAATATAATCTATAAGAACAACATTCTATGGGCCATCACAAAAAATTTATACAAGAGTAATAAGATAGCCTATTGGAAAGCTATCACAGCAGAATTTGACTTGCACTACGTTGGCCAATCTTCCACGAAAGGTCAAGCGATAGCTGACCAGCTTGTAACATCACCTGTTAACGATCAAGCCGGGATAGGGCCCAAGTTTCTTGATAAACAGATACATAGTTTAAGCCCTATATCGACAGGCCTCGAAGCAACGTTATACTTCGATGAAGCTTCAACTACTAGATGCGATAGTGCTGCTGCTGTCATTACGCTCTCCCCTGAAGATGTTCATCCACTAGCTTATCGCCTGGAATTTCCTTGTACGAACAATGTGGCAGAGTACGAGCAGCTCCTCAAGGGATTGTTAACAGCTAGGGAACTCAACTTTCAACACTTGGCAATCCGAGGCGATTCGATGCTTGTCATCAATCAAATCATAGGGGTCTACGCCTGCAAAGCTGTACATCTGCAACCCTATTGCGATATGGCTAAAGATTTCCTAAAACAATTCATGACAATTGATGTCCAACACGTGCCGCATAATGAGAACGCTGTAGCTGATGCACTATCCACACTAGCTTTAAACATGCCACCACATTTATTTGCCACTTGGCCCACTTTAATGATGGAATGTATAGAACCTGTTATTCAAGCAGCGCAAATATCTTCTCTAAGCACGGGTGGAATGCTAGAATGGTACGATAACATTAAAGTCTACCTTCTGCATGGCGAACCACCGCATGAGCTAACACCTGCACAAAAAGACGCAGTCCGCAAGCATGCCAAGAAGTACATCATCATCGGAGATAGTACTCTATTTAGATGCTCTTTTGATGGAGTATTGTTAACCTGCGTTAATAATGATCAAGCACAAAGAATAGTTAGCGAAGTGCATGAAGGACTATGTGGAGGACACATAGCCCCGTGAGCCATGACCACTAAAATCAGACACTTGGGGTATTACTAGCCATACATGGAACGAGACTACCTTACCAAGGTTAAGACATGTGACACATGCCAACGTTATGAAAATCTAATACATGTGTCACCAACTGAATTGCATACTACACAGATCACTTGGCCATTCCAACGGTGGGGACTAGACATCATAGGTCCCATCACGCCTAAGTCTTCTGCAGGACATAGCTTCATTATCACCGTCACTGAGTATTTCACGAAGTGGGTCGAGGCTATTCCCCTACGAAAGATTACATCTCAACAGGTTTGGCATTTTATCCTGGACAATATAGTAACTAGGTTTGGGCTTCCCATGACTATTGTGATCGACAACAGACCATATTTTTGTAGTACCAAAACCAAATCTTTCTGTAGTAACCTTGGTATCAAGCAATCTTTTTCTTCACCTTATTACCGCAAGAAAATGGTCAACCAGAAGCAACAAACAAGGTGGTTATCAATCTACTCAAGAAGATGCTCAGCAACAACAAAAAACAATGGCATGAAAAAATCCTCTATGTGTTATGGGCCTATCGTACGAAATGCAGAACAACTACTGGTAGAACACCCTACAGCCTAGTCTACGAATCTGAAGCAATGTTGTCCCTGGAACTACAGGTTCCCTCATTGCGGATGGTCCTCTTCATGGTTATAAATGAGACTCAAAACAATGAGTCTAGGATCGTGGATTTAGACTCAGTAGAGGAGAAACGCATCCAGAAACTTGACAACATCGAAAGGTATCAAGACAGGCAGAAACAGAAGCATCATCATAACTTGCATCAATGGCTGATCAAGAAAGGAGACTTGGTTCTTAAGGCCGTTCGTGAACCAGTGAGAAAATTCTTTGCAAACTGGAAAGGCCCTTTCTTGGTCGTTAGCGCATACGGCAACAGAGCATTCAGGTTAGCAGATGTCAACGACAACAAACTCCCGAATCTGGTGAATCATATGTACCTAAAGCGGTACCATATCTAAACATTGGCTTGGCTCAAATGCAAGGTAACAAACATTTGCTATGACTTAAAATTGGCAGTGTTGTACATGTCCGCTACGACATAAAACTGGAATTTCTTGCACACATCCGCCATGATGCTAAACTAGCAAAGTTTTCAACTGTCCACCATGACGTGAAACTAGCAAGGTAAGCATCCATCTGCTGAGATGCTAAACTAGCACAGACTTGTCCCTAGTTCATGATACAAAACTGACACCCATAGCACGGTCTGCTAGGACCATAAACTAGCTCTTCCATCGTCCTCTATGACGTAAAACTAGCAGGCTTCAGTCTGCCCAAACTTTGAATCGGGACCACGGTCTGCTAAGACTTAAAACCAGCAAAAATGGTCCACCAGCACTTAAAACTAGAATCTTCCAATAGAAAGTCCATGAAGCAAGCGAGCGTGATCACTCTTGCACTGCATCCCTACCAGACAGAATGGGTAGAGCATTGGAACAGATGCAACGCTACTAGCCCACTAGCATCCTACTGATTACTCGGATATGCCAAAAGGCATACTATTGACCCCTCGGAGATGTTGTTATGACAACCACTCTATAGTTGCAACTTCTGGGGTCAACTTCGTCGCTTGGGACCCCAAGGAAACTATGGTCACCCATAGCCTTGATGGCCTCCACTTGTCGCCGCTACAAGAATCTAACTTAGCAGATTCATTTGATTGGTTCTTTGCCCAGCTGATTGGGAAAGATGAATCTGGTTGTTGATGGCGACTTCCTGAACCACGGCATCAACAAAGGGACCCTTGCTTCTTGCTATGGTCCCTTCTCCATGGCCTGCGCTCTCCTTTTCACTTCGGACGACACTTGTTTCAACAGCCTCCATAGCAATTAGGACATTTGCTTTTTCTTTCTGTTCTCTGTTACATTTTGTAGGTCACCTACTACGATAGCGTTGTTCAAGAATGCATTCACTAGGAGGTGAGGTGTCACAGTGTTCTGAGGTGGCTGCTCAGACTAGCCTAACTACTTGGGAGTGCAGACCCTTCCTTTTCTGCTCCATCAAATAACTTATCTCACTTTCTCCTTCCCGTATCCCTACAACTGCCTTTACCCTTCCCTCCTGACTGTACAGAATGTGAGCGTACATGCACTCTTTTACATGAAATAATCATCCATGGATTGGTGTAACGTTACTCACCTCATGGAAAGCATCCTTTTCAAAAAAAAAAAAACTGGCAAAGCTAGGCAAAATGGATGTAAAACAACACATTCAGGCCAATACGTGCGTAACACAACTCGTCTGTGCAAGCCCTTCATATGCAGTATAGCGGCGTAACCTCTCAGGGAAAACACCCATGAGAAGATGCCTAATGACGTGTTTGCAAAATTTTTCTGCTCACATGTTTGAGTCTTCCTTGAACCTCCCCCCCCCTCTCACTTCTTTAAGATCCCTCCTATACTCCTTATGCCTCCCACCTTCGCACTTCTAGGTTTGATAGAGCGACATCTGAGTAGTGGCCAACGAACATGTTGATGTCTTTACCTCTATGGTGCTTTGTATTCTTTGTTGACATCTTTCAGGCAAGCCCTCTAAACATCAACAAAGAGGGGCCATTGAAACACTGTGAAATTCCGAGGCCTCGATAGTTCAACAAAATCTCGAGGCTCAGGAAAAGATTTCCAACAAGTCGCATCTCTCAGCAAGTTTTTTTTTTCGACTAAGGTCCTATTACGCTACATTATGCAACGTAGTGTAATAGACTCCAGAAAGACTGAACAGAAATAAGGGATGCACAGCGATAACACTTCAATTTTGCAGGTTTGCTATGTTACGCTATGCAGCGTAATGTAGCATAATGCAACATAATGCAAGCAGATAATCGATTTAATTGCAACAACGGAGATAGCAATGTTTAGGCATTGGAGGTTCTTATGCCACGATATCCTCTCTAGCATATTACAGCGTAACCGCAGGACAATTTGTTACCAAAGCTCTAGCAAGGGTAGATTACAACACATTACGCTTCAGAGCGTAACGTAGTGTGGTGCACGAGCTTCAGCTACAACACACCAAGTTAACGGCATTCTGTGGGCTCAAGACATGTGTCATCTAAACCGTGTTTTTCTTCTAACCCTAATCTTAAGTAAGTCCCTGTTTGATCAACAAGACCATTCAGGGCACCTCGGATTCATTTTCTCTAGCACAGCCCTCACACGGATTCGGGGTTGGAACTGTGTACATGGAACTTCGCTCGGTATTTCCAGCGACCAATGTTTTCCATTGTTACATCCGTATTTGGTTATATCTGTTATACCCATCCAGAAAACTATAATAGCGATGCCCTGGTATGGTGTCTAAGACTTGGTCAATGAATGGCAATGGGAAATGATCCTTGAATGTTGCCATGTTTAGCAGCCTAAAATCTATACACACCCTCCATTTGCCTCCCTTCTTAGGCATGATCACTAGAGGGCTAACCCATTCACTATCAAGAATGGGATATATGAGCCCAGCCTTAAGAAGCTGTTCTATCTCTTCTTTTACTATTTGTTTCAATTTTGGGTTCAATCGCCTCTGTGGTTGTTTTCAAGGTTTCATGGAGGGGTTCGTGTAAATCCTATGCTAGCATATCTTAGGGTCTATTCCAGTTAACTGGGGGTATGACCAGGCAAAGGCTTTTGACCACTTGTTTATCACTTTCAACAGTCTTTCTTTTTGTTTGGGAACGAGTTTTGCATTGATGATCACTAATTTTCCATTTTCGAGGGTCATATACTCCAGACCGGTGGGCAATGGTTTCAAATTAAGGGGCTCTTGTATAAATCTTTCAGGAATTTCCAACTTCCCCTAGTTGATGTTTTTGAGGCTAAGGTTTGGAAGTTGGCAATTGACTTGCTCAAGTGTGTCTATGCTTCCAATGTAAGCACTAGTTATTCCCTCAGTTAATTCCATGCATGTTATCAAGTTGCTCTCTTGATCAGCCATCAGCCATTGGGTGTCGTCTTATTGTGTGGCTGCTACATATAGGCACCTTTGTATATTAATTTTTTGTACACACTGACTGCATGCAGGCAATGCTAAACTTCGCATAACCCATGATTTCTGCACGCAATGGCACCTTGTGTCACTATATGTGATGCATGGAACTTTCTTCTTCTCGATCTTTCCAAAATTTTTCTTCTTGGATATTTCCAAGGAAAGGTCACAGATTCCTAGGCATGCTTCTATAGTACTTAGCCATGCTCTTCAAATTATTAATGGGAAGTCCCCCTTACCGTTGTTTACTTGTATCACAAGGAAATTAGCTGGATACGACCACCCACATACAGTGGTAATGATGTCCTCCACCAGTCCCAAGGGGATAGTGATGGACTGGTTGGCCAGCTCTAGTTGAATGTTACTCTTCCTTAATGGAGGCAGGTTCCAGGCTTTGTACATCTCCTGTGATATTAGGTTGACTCCGGAACCTGAGTCCAGAAGAGCTTTACATGGTTCATTCCCAGCGACTTGGAGATATATTAGAGGACTTCTAGGATCAGAGAATTTCCTGGGAAGGTGACCCACATTAATCTAGTCAGTAACGGCATGTGTTAACATAATCATGTGCGTTAAGCTCAATTTTGGGTTGAAGGAGGTCCTGAAACCTTATTTGGTATGGAGGTGTTTAGATGTTCAACCGCTTGTGATGGTGAGGGCTTAGTTGGATTGTTGGTTTTGAAGAAAGGTCTTTTCGGCATAAGATTGTCAGAACCAATTGCAGGTTGAGGATTCAAAGCCCTCATGACATTGGGTTGTTGCGGTTGAGTGGGGAATACCCCTTGCATTGTTGGAGCATGTGGTAGTGGAGCTATTGGTGTAAGAGTCGCAGCTAGGTTCGGAGGATAGTATGTATGTGGTGTGTCTCTCATAGGAGAAGGAGTCCTATAATACTCTCAAGCTTGGTAGTGACATTGTGGGGTCGCATGACCAACAGAGTCACTTGGAGAGACTGGCTGTTGCACGTAATAGCTATATAGATCTAGTTGCCGGTAAGGGTATTGTTGCCTAGGTGGTGGCATCCCCCATGACTGTGGGTATTGCCACTACTGGTGTTGCTCAATAGGTTGTGGCAGAGTTCCACCTGGATCATACGTTAAGGGTTGGTGGAACTGCCTTGGGTTACCTTGGGGATAAGGTAACCTTGGAGGTGCTTGCCATTTGTTAAGTTGTGGGTTAAGTGCATACAGCCTGGACTCTTGCAAGTGTGAGATTACTGGGCAACATCGCTTAGGATGGTCATATTGGCATATCTCACATCCACCGTCATTGTCAATATCAGAATCCACAACCTCTTCGGTGATAGCCATTTTACCCTTACCTTTGTTACTTGGATGGTCCAAATCCCTCTTTTTCTTTTTATCATGGTCACTACTTCGCTCAAACTCCTCTACGATTTTTAGAATAGTTTCAAATCTACTATCTAAGGAGTCCCACATTTGGTCTACCTTAGCTGACACTTCTATTGTTAATTTTTGGAGCGGCAAGGTTTTCCTATTCAGCAACTCTTCAAGTGGTGAGTCTTCCTCCTTCTCATAGAATCTCACTCCTCTTTTTTAGAGGGAAGGATCGTGGTTGTACTCTTCTGCACTTTCTCTCTTACATAGCTCTCCTTCTTCCTTACCTACTTGCTCCAGAAATCTATGGATCTGATGGGACCTAAGCTTTGATAATCTCCCTTGGGCATATGTTCCAAGGGTTCTCCTAGTTTCATGCCCAAGTTCATCTACAAGATGGCGTAGTTGATCTTGCTGCAAGTAGCCATGGCTCAGGCAACGATGTAATAGTGCATAGTATCAGTCCATGGTAGCATCCAAGGGTTCATGAGTTCCTTGCTTCCATCCTTGGATTTTCTTTTGCATGTTGGACACCTGGGAGTACGTTTGATACTTATCGTTAAATTGTTCTAGCATCGTACTCCACCTTCGAATGGATTCTGGTTCTAACGACTAGTACCAGCTTTCTGCTTCTTTTACCAGTGTCCTTGGGAACAGCTTTAGCTTTTTCCACTCGTTCTCAATGTTCTGCAAGGCACATGCATCGTGAAATGCCTGTAAGTGATTTTGAGGATTAGCATTATATCCCCCCTTAAATTATGGGATATTATTCATGTCTAGTCTCTTGATCCTGCTATCTTTTTGGTGCCTTGTGGGTATTCTAATGGCCTCTGTGATGTCTAACATGCTTTGGATTGCAAGTAGGGGTTCTTCATGGTCATTTCTCTCATAGTGTCTATGATGTCTACGGGGTTTCCTACTTTTCCTTCTTCCGTGTCGTGATTCTCTAGAATACCCTCGTCCTCGCTCTCAACTCTCTTGTCGAGGTCTCTCATTTTGCTTACCCTTATCCTCATTAAGTTCCTTATGATTGCATCCTAATGTTGAAGGAGAGGGTGAATGTGATGATGAAGGTGAAGAAGAAGGAGAATCATCTCCATGATGATGTTTCCTACCTTCTCTTCGGTGGTTCTGACCTTGATCGTGATGACGATCAGACTGTCCATCCTTATCTTGTGTTTGTGTTCCCTCGTTGAACACTTGGTGTTCATGGGGATCAGAACTAGGATTATGAATCATGGAGTAAAGGTTCTGATACACCACCTCCTCACTATTGTTAGGAGGGGGAACATCATTTTGTGTAGAACTTATTGAAATAGGTTCACCACCCTTAATTTCGCTTAAGACGGGTGGAGTGTTATGTGGTCCTTTGCCCTTCAAAGATGTGTGGTAACTCTCCTACCACAAGTCCCATTGACGTTGTGCTTCTGTGTGATGGTAGTCCCTTGTGTGGTAATTACATGCAATGTACTCTGTGTATAATTGTGACATGTCTATTCATGCAAGGGCACGAAGGAGCATGTTGGGGGCTGCTCTATCTGGAGGCAACACTATGTTACCCTTCAAGTCTCTCCAACGCAGTTGTTTGTCTTGATGGAAGATAAAGGTAAATTCGGGTATATATTCATCATGATGAATATATACCACACTAAATTGTTCAGGAACTGGCAGATTTTGGCAATGTGTGTTGTGCCGCCGACTGTCTCTCGTGTTGGTCCTGGGTGGTGAAGTGCTTTTGTGTGAAGAAGAAGACATTTTTGTCTTATTCGGTGTGTTGTTTACTATTATCTTACTTTTCCTTTGATCAACCCTAAGGGTTCGTTTTAGCTCCTAACGATATGGATGATCTCCTATGTTCTACGTAGCACACAAACAACTAAGTCCCTAGCAACGACACCAATGATGAGTGGCGAGGTACCCTTACACTCAACCATACGAATACAAGTGTCTCATGCACGATTTGGTCAAACTCCAAGGACTAAGTGCTTACACGCCCTAATGGAACACTTAAGGTTAATCAATCGCTATCTTCCCAGACTTACTTATATTGTCACGGTTGTATGGTTAAGTAAGCCTGAGGCGTATGATTTTTATATCTTTTATCTTTTTAATGCCTATGCTAATAGGAGAAGGGTGAAGAGACTAAATGACTAACTTTCATTAACTATTCATTAACTAAGTTCTAATTATCCTAGCACCAGTATCTGTTCCCACTTGTTGTACACACCCTGAACCAATGCAATGTTATTGGGATTACTAAACACTACTCGTTACTGGGTTACCAAGAATTACACATGTGCTCGAAGCAGTCGTATTGAATGCACTTAACTAGGAGAGTTAAGGGTTGAAAGAGATTAATTATCTAAGAAAGCATTTAAACATTTAATAGTAATTAAATCCTATTTAGCTTAGTCCACATGCTGCAAGGTTTATTAGAAAGTTCGTCTTTATTGCCATACACAAATGTGTGCTTAGGTACAATTTTCTTGAATAAAGATCCATTCACTTTGACACTCCTACTGCGGGCACATGGAAATTATTCTAACTATGGAATGGTAAAACTGCTATAGTTTGGCTAAGGGTCTTAGATCTAGATGAGTGAACAAGGGAAAGCTGCCTCTTATTTATAGAACTGGTGACGGGCTACGATATCGCGTACACGATATCATAGGGGTGGACGCAATATCACTACTGCGATATCGTGGCTCATCAAATATCAACTATATTAACAATTGTGTAAAACAAAAACTAAGAAAAGATCAATAACCTACAAAATAAAAAAAAATATTAAACAAAGAATATGAAAACAAAAATAAAAATTTGTAAAACCAAAAATGTGTAAAAAGAAAGTGAAATGACTGAGGAGCTGTAAAAAGTATTAGTATGGGTGGCCATCTCCCATATGATTGAGTTGGAAGGGGGAGATCCGAAAGATTGAACGTGGGTGTCCATATATTGAGGTGTCTGTTGAATTGGTTGGCTTAGGCTCATAGAAAGGTTTCACTTATTGGATGTTGACTAATTGTTTCTTATTTGGGCTATTAGGTTTGTAGATGGTCATGGCCTTAGATGAAAAAGTCTCATCAATAGTGTAAGGTCCTTTCCACAATGTTTGAAATTTGGTTTGTTGAGGTACATGTGCAAGATTCTAATAGAGAACCTTGTCTCCTGGTTGGAACTTGACTTTTCTTATTTTGAGGTCATGGAGTTTCTTATTGAATGCCTTATGTGTTTCATTAGATGACAGGGCCATTAACCAATTTTTTTCTAGCAAGTTGAGATTCATTAATTGTTCTTTCTGTGCTAGACTTAGATTTAGGTCAAGATCACAGGTTGTAGAGAGTGTACAGAGCTTAAATTGGATGGGTAGTGTTGGTAGTTTTCCATACACGAGCTCATAGAGAGAATAACCTATGGGGAGCTTCCATGTGGAGTGATAGGCCCAAAGAGCATCATTTAACTTGGTGCTCTAGTCCCTTCGGTATTTGCTAATGGTGCATGTTAGAATTTTTGTAATCTCCCAATTAGTGACCTTAGCTTGACCATTGGCTTGGGGGTGATATGGTGTTGTGAGTTTATGCTCAACCCCTAAGCGCTACATCAACTTTCAAAAAGTGGCACCTGTAAAATGAGTTCCATTATCAAAAATTAATGCACAAGGCACACCAAACCTATTTATGATATTTTGTTATGCAAACCGAGCAGCAATGGTGGATGTACAATCGGTGACAGTTGTTGCTTCTACCCACTTGGTGCAATAGTCAACTACGACTATGATATATGCCTTTTCATTTGATAAAGGTGCAATGGGACCCATAAAGTCAATGCCCCAAATATTGAATGGATCAAGAAGTTGAATCCATTGTTGTGGCCCCTCCATTCAGGCTGTCATTTCACCATCACTTGGGCAACGATCACAAGTGTAGATAAATTGGTGCACATCCTTGAAGATTGTTGGCCGATAATATCCTCCCATGAGGATTTTTATGGCCATGAGTTCCTAGCATAATGGCCCCCACAAGAGCCTTTCTGAGCATCCTAGAGAATGCACAATTGATCCATCATAAGGACACACCAACGTACCAAGCCATCAAGATAGATTTTGTAAAGGTTTCTATTAATTTCCATAAAATGCTTGACCTGGTGAAGAAACTGTTGTTTCTTTTTAGTGTTTAGCCCTTACAACAATTCTTGCTTTAGCAGATAACTGAGGATGGTGTCATACCATTTTGGTTCATCAAGCATTTGTGCATTAATAGCCCCTACAAGGAGAGATTCATCAAGAAATTGATTAGATAAGGAACTATCTTTCTGCTTATCGTCCCATCTTAGTTGCGATAAGTGATCCACGACCACATTCTCTACACCCTTTCGATCTACCATTGTGAGATTGAATTTCTATAAAATCACAAGCCATCGTATGACATGGGAGCTCACCATTGGTTTATTCATTAGAAATTGGATGGTGCTATGATATGTGTGCATGAACACTTTATAGACAAGCACATAGTGCTTGAACTTCTCTAAGGTGAACAACACTATTATCAACTTCTTCTCTGTGATGGTGTAGTTCAACTGTGCACCTACAATGCTTCAGCTTACGTAGTGAATGTAATATGGACATTTTTTATCATCCATCTATGTAAGCACTATCCCCAAAGCATAATTTGATGCATCGATCATCACATGAAATGATTTGAACTAATTGGGTGCTTGTAGAATTTGGGTTTCAACAAGCCTTTGCTTCAATTGCTAAAATGTTGTTTCATATGCAGAGGTCTAGACAAATGATGCATCCTTCTTTGTCAATTCAACCAATAGCTTGGCCATTTTGGAAAAATTCTCAATGAAGCATTAGTAGTAGCTAGTATGACCAAGGAATGACCATACTTCTTTAACTATTTTAGGTTGACGGGTTATTCCTTAGATGACCCTTATTTTTTTAGGGTCCACCTCGATTCCTACTTTTGAAATATGGTGGCCCAAGACTATGCCTTCCTAGACCATAAGATGGCTCTTTTGCCAATTGAGCCAAAGGTTTGTTTCAACACATCATTTCAACACCTGCTCAAGACAATCTAGGGCTTCCTCAAACATAGCTCCAAAAGTAGAAAAGTCATCCATGAAGACTTCTACTTTGCTACCAATTTGTTGTTGGAAAATGCTAAAAACTAATCATTAAAATGTGGCTGGGGCATTACATAGACCAAATGGCATCTGATGGTATGCGAAAGTCCCCTAAGGATTTATGAAAGTCATCTTTGCCTAGTCCTCTGGTACAATCTAGATTTGGTTATAGCCACTATAACCATCTAGAAAGCTATAATAGCAGTGCCTAGAAATGGTGCCCATCACTTAGTCGACAAAAGGTAACGAAAAATGATTTTTGAAAGTTGCCATGTTGAGTAGCCGAAAATCGATACACACCTACCATTTGCCTCCTTTCTTGGGTCTGATCATGAGTGGACTAACCCACTTACTATTTGCAACAAGGTAGATGAATCCCACCTTGAGGATTTGGGATCATGAGTGGAATCCCTCCTCTTTGAGAATCTGCTTTAAGTTGGGATTCAAACGTCATTATGGCTATCGTTTTGGCTTAATAGTGGCATCAGTGTATATTTGGTGCTAGCATATTCTTGGATCTATCCTAGTGAGCTTAGAATATAACCAGGTAAAGGCTGCTAATCATTTTTTCACAACCTTCATCAACTTTTTCTTTTGTTCTATAGCAAGCTTGACATTAATAATGATCGGCCTTCCATTTCTCAAGAACACATACTTCATTCCAATTGGTAGTGTCTTTAATTCAAGGGGATCTTATTTAAAATCATCAAGAATTTCCAGTTATTTCCAATTGACATCATCATTTGCTCCTTCAAAGAGCTAGTGATGAACTTGCTCGAGTTCATCCATACTTGTAACATATTCATATGTTAGGCCCTCAGTAGGTTCCATGCACAATGTACTACTGTTAGAATCAGCTGTCAGCCACTGGGTGCCTTCTTATTTTGTGGTTGCTACATACAAACATCTCTAAAAATTCAACTTTTAGTGCACATTGCTTGCATGTAGAGATAGATGTTTTCTTTACTGACCATAACTTCTACACACAATGGCACCTGGAATCACTGTACATGATACATGGAACCCTCTTCTTCTTGATATTTCCAAATTCATTTTCTTTTGATATCTCCAAGGAAAGATCTCTAATGTCAATTTTGGCATCAATGGTACTTAACCATGTCCTTCCCATAATGATTGGGAAGTCCCCCTTGCATTTCTCCACTTTGATTACTAAAATATCGGTGGGATATGACCCCCCACAAATAGTGGTTATGATGTCCTCTACCAATCCCAATGGAACAATGATGGACTGGTCGGCTAGTTCTAGCTAAATGTTGCTCTTCTTTAAGGGAGGAAGGTTCCACATTGTGTACATCTCATGTGAGATCATATTAACACTGAAACCAGAGTCAAGAAGAGCCTTACAAGGCTCATTCATAGAAATTTGCAAATATACTAGGGGACTCCCAGGATCAGCTAATTTTCTAGGTAGGTTACCAACTCGAATCCAATCAGATACAACATGGGTTAGCATTATAGTATGAATTCGAGAGAGATTTAGGTTTGAATGGGACTCTATTAAAGATGAAACAAAGGTGGATAAGTAGGGTTACCAATTACTGATGTGTTTAAGAGCTTTGGTGGACTACGAGGTCACAAGAAGGGTCTTTTCTTTGTTTGTGATTCCGACTCACTTGGTGGGTTAACCAGTTGTAGATTGACTACCCTTGTAGCATTTCTTTGCTATGGTTGGGTAGGCAATTCACCATGCATGAATAGAGAAGGTGGTAGCTATGTAGAAGATGGAGGAGCAGGTGTAGGGACAGGAGGTGCATGAGGGTAATAGGTGGCATCCCTCCTTGGATAGGGCTATTGGTATACTTCATGAGGATAGTGGTGAGGTTGGTAAGTGGCAACATAACTAGAGGAGTCTTGTAGAGATGAAGGTTGCTAAACATAGTAATCATAGAGATCTGATTACCGGTAAGGGTACTGCTATCTTGGAGGTGGTAATGCCCATGATTGTGGTTGCTGCCATTGCTAGTATAATTTGTAGGGTTGTAGTGGAGTTTCACTTGGATAGTATTGTTGTTGTTGGTGAAACTGTCGAGGATTGCCTTGTGAATAAGGTAATCTTTTAGGTGTTTTCCTTTGTGCAAGTCATGGATATAGGACATACATCCTAGATTCTTGCAAGTGTGACACAATTGGGCAACATCCCTTGTGATATTCATACTAGCAAACATCACACCTAACATCATCATTTGAGTCACTATCTATAGCCATTTCTATTGCAGTCATTTTACCTTTACCCTTAGATATGGCATGTTCAACTTCCTTACGTTTCTAGCACTCACACTCATCACTTTGCTCCTTGAACTCTTTTGTAATTTTTAAAACGACCTAAAACTTATTGTCCATGGAGTCTCATAACTGATCAACATTAGTAGTGATTTTAGATTGCAATTTCTGGAGTGGCAAGGTTTTCTAATTAGCCACCTCATCTCTAGTTAATTCATCTTCACTATCACAAAATCAAACCCCCCTTTTGTAGATAGAAGGATCCATGTTGTATTCCTCCGCACTTTCTTATTTTCTCAATTCTCTCTCCTTCTTGCCTACCTACTCAATTAACTTTTGAATCTGATGGGTGCTTAACTTTGTCAATCTCCCTTAGGCATAGATGCAAAATATTTTTGTGGTTTCAGACCGTAACCTATCTATGATATGGTAGAGTTGATCAAGCTGAGAGTATCCATGGCCAGGACACCTATGCAGCAAAGACTAGTATCGACCAATAGCAGCATATAAGGGCTCATGATTTCCTTATTTCCACCCTTGAATTTGTTTCCTTAAATTGGATACTCAAGAGTACATTTGATATTTGTCATTGAACAATTCCAACATCGTACTCCACCACTTGATTGATTTTGGTTCCAAGGATTGATACTAATTTTCTGCTTCCTTTATGAGTGTCCTTGGAAATAATTTTAGCTTTTGCTAGTCATTTTTAATATTATGCAAGGCACATGCATCTTGGAAGGCCTAGAGATGATTTTCCATATTAGCATTGTATCCTCCCTCAAATCGAGGGATGTTATTCATGTCCAACCTCTTTATTCTACTATCCTTCATGTGCCTTGTTGAAATCCTCACAGCCTCTGCAATGTTCAACATACCTCGAGTGGCAAGTAGAGGTTCATTAAGTCCATGGTGATGGTGCCTATGATCTTCTCTACTAGCCCTTCTTTCTTGATGATGGGCCTCTCTGGATTTCCCATGTCTTCGATCATGATTTTCCTAATGGTCCCTTTTTTTGTTTTGGTCCCATCAATCACCTCCATCACGGTTATTCCTTTTGTGGCCATGATCTAAACTAGATGAAGAAGGAGAACTTGCTTTGCACTGATGCCTATTATCCTTCCTTCGATGCTCGTGACCACAATTGTGATTGTGACCTTCTTTTTTTCCTTTATCTTGAATTTCCTCTCCAGATCTATTTTTTTCATTGGATCCATTTTGACCAAAACCTGGATTATGCATTGCGAATTGTACATTTTGGTTAAGTGCTCACTGAACAAAGTCAAAGAGAGGAGTCTCACTAAAGAAGTGGTCGCCTCCATCAAATGGGCCGAGCAAAGGTGGAAAAGTGTTTAATTCCTTGCCCTTCATAAGCTCATGTTGGTGCTCTAGCTGATGATCCCTTAATATTTGTGCTTTAGTGGGATGATAATCCCTTGAGTTGGGATCTCGCATCTCGTATTCTCCATGAAGATGTTGAAGCTCGTGTCGTATGAGCATTAGCTAGAGAATTGCTAGAATAGATCAATTTGGTGGCAACATAATGTTGCCTTCCATGTCGCATCACCGCAACAGTTCATCTTGATGCAAGATGAAGGTGAAGTCCAATACATACTCGTTGGGATGAGCATATACCACCCGGTATTGCTGAGGCACCTAGATTGCCTTGGGCAGAGATGGGCTAATGTGAGAAAAAGAAATTTTGTGTTAATGAACTTATAGGTAGTGTGTAGTTAAGGTTTAATTTAATAATTCTTATTTTTGTAAGATTTGACTCTTAGGGTTCGAACAATGAGGTTACTAAGTTTCACTTAGTTTAAAAAGCTCATGTAGAACTACAATTCCTAGCAATGGCACCAATGATGAGTGGCAAGGTACCCCTATGCCCAACCATACAAATCACAGGTGTTCACATGTGATCTGTAGGCTATAATTACTAAGTACACTAGAGCTAAACAGTGCATGCATGTTGTTCATTCATTGTCTTCCCAATCCCACTTGTGGAATGTAATTGTATGGTTAAGTGTTGAAACACCCAAAAAAATGTGGGGTCATCCTGGCCTCATTAGGCTCTTGCAGTCTACACAACACTGTGGCAGTTCATTAGGAGAAGAATGTTCTGAGTCCAAGATGGCCAGTTCGGCAAATTTTCTACTTTGGGCATGGACGGGTTCCATACCAACCTACCCGCCCACCAAAGTAGCCTGAATAGCCAGTAGCCTGCTCAGAAACGGTGTGCAGAATCAGCGACAATATCCTGGGTGCACAAAAAATAGTTTGGCAAGTTTTCTAAGTTACGAAGCCTGCTACGCTATGCTACGATATGTAGCGTAGAAAGCTTCAAAAAACAATGGTAGAACGAAATGCTACGCTACGCAATGTCATATAGCGTAGCATAGCAACAACTTCACTACCCACTCCCCTTACCCAACTTCGAGTTCTGCAGTGATGTCTCTTTTTGCCAGGAAGCGGCGGACCATGTCTGTTGCTATGCTACGCTGAGCTACATGGCGTAGTAATCCTACGGAAGGGACAGAAGGTAGTTATAAAGGCAAAATTAGCAAAGTTCGCAAAACTTGCATCATAGGAAAATGGGTTGCAAATCAACAAAAAACTATCATGATTAAGGCCATTCTCTACACTACGTAGCGTAGCATCACGTAGCAAGTACGTGACATATGGCAGGACGCAGGGTAAGATGCTATGCCACGCCAAGCAAGTCACGTCACAAAGCACAGCACGACATGCAAGTGGTCGTGTGACGTCAATGCACTCCACCCAATCGGACCGTTGGCACACATCTCTAGGAGCTGACGGCACAATTGTAATGTAGTAGGATCACAGTTATTGCATGGCAGGCTTGCATCACAATGGTCTTATAAGCCCAACGGTCATAGACGGCTCGAGTAACGCCAGTGAGGTAACACAAGTCTGCAGCACGTAGCATTCAAATGATCCCTTTTACTTACCTTCAGCCCTATAAATATCTCAACAAATAACACACAAAAGGTCCAAAAAATTTTCTTGGCTAAAACAAAAAAAAAGAGAGGAGAAAGGTATATGTGATTTAGCAAAAGAAAGAAAAAGAAGAAAGGCCAGCAATATGAAAAGTGGGCAATTTCAAAAAGGGTTTCGTGTCCCCCTGGAAACAAAGGCTCTTTCCCTCCTCCCTTCTTTCTAGCCAGCATTGTAACAATCATACCCATCTGTTTAACACTACAAACAGAGAACCTCTCTTGGCTGGCGTAAGGTCCCGGCCTTCGTTCTACCACCTTGGTAGAATCCCGCATTGTTTGTACGTGAAGTTTGTGCCCAAGCGCATAGCTCTTTCTACTTCTCGGCACACTTTGGTTACCCTTAGAACTTCTACACTTCGTCACGCTGTGTAGCTGATTGTATCCACTGTGACCAGATGAATTTGTAGCTCTGAAGTGGTGCATGTTTCTAACCGTATCTTACTTTACCTCTCATTTATTGTCTAGCTTTCTTACATTATTTTATGTCTTATTTACCTTCAAGCACCATCTCATATTATTTCCACATTTATGTTTTTCTTATTCAACATCACTTCGTATTACCATCACATCTCTATTTTATTCATTATTTTGCATTACTATTGCACATTTACAGTTCCTTTTTCTTTTTCTCTAGCTGCATCTACCCGTTAGCACTACCTCGCAATTCGTATAATTTATATTGCAAAAAGGCTATGTTGACACCGATGTAAGTCCCTGTCTGATCGACCAGACCGTTCAGGGCACCCCGTGTTCATACACACCTAGCACCGTTCTCCTGCGGGCATGGGGTTGGAACTGTTGCGTTTGCCGACCTCAGCGTTCTTCCAGCCGCTGACGTTTTCGATCGTTTCCTGGCACTAGAAGGAGGGCCTTTTGGTGCCTTTGCCACGTGTCACAGTAGTTCTATGAGTCTTCTGCACCCTGATACACCTGAGCGTAGACGCGACACCCTCTTGCAGTTGTTTGCGCTCTGTGCGGTGTAGATCGGTCGCCCCGACGGTTCCCCCAGAGCCCCACAGAACACAAGGCCTCCAATCGTCGGTTAACTAGCTCATTCTATGGTCGTCTTGCATGCGTGCTACACCCTGGGACACTGCGAGACATAAAGCCTACCTGATTGCTATCTAGCTTGCCCATCCTACAGTTGTCTTACCTGCGTTCTGTACCCCATTCCGTGTGGTACAGACTGGTCACCTCGACAGTCCCTCCGGGATCCTGCGAGACACAAAACTTACCTAGTCGCTAGTTAATTTTTTCATCTTACGGTAGTCTCGTATGCCTTCCACACCCTGACTTGCATTAGCGTAGACTCGACACCCTTTATGGTTGTTTACGCTTCATGCGGTGTAGATCGGTCGCCTCGACGGTTCCTCTGGAATCCTATGATACAATAAGCCCTCTAACGGTGATTTAACTTGCCTCTTCTATTTACAGTAGTCTTGCATGCGTCCTGCACCCTAGCCAGCACAGGTGAAAACGTAACACCCTTTGAGGTTCTTTGTGCCTTGTGTGGTGTAGGTCGATTGCCTCGATGGTCCCTCTGGGATCCTGCAAGACATAAAGCCACCTCTTGTCATTTTTTTAAATCCTTCTGTACTTCTGCATTTTCTAGCATTTTTTTGCATAATCACTTGCTTGACGATGGTTTCCGCCACCACTGCCGTTGGTTCCTCCAACGCGGGGATGCCCTTCATGGTCCAAGGCACTACTGGTGCCGAACAATGGCTGAATCCAATGCCAAAAGCACGTCGGTCTGTCAGAATCCAAAATCGATGACCTGAGGGACTAGCCTAGTAACATGAGCATTACAGTTTCCTTTGTGTGAAACACAACACGCCTATCATAGCTACCCTACTGCATGTCCATACTGTACCTACTTTGCAATCGCACATAATGCCTATACCAACTCCTACATATGCATCTATTCCACCCACTGTGATGGGCCCAGGCCCATCCACATGGTGGACTCTGCTCACTTCTTCGTCTGTTCTGCAATCATTGCAGATGTCTCACTACATTCGCCCTTAGGTCTACTCAACCCCACAGACGGTACATCCTAGCACGAGGCCATGGGTTGTCCTGCCGGTGACCCAAGCGGCCTATCCAGCAACTCAACCTGCTATTACCACTCCGATAATACCATCGACCAGATGGTGGACAACTCAAACAGCACCTTTAGCAGGGACGGCCCCAACGGCACAGCCGATGGGTCAAATCGCCACTGCTACCATGCCACATGTGGGAGTTGCCTCCACAGTGCCTCAGCCATCTACAATGTTGCTGGGTTTGGACTAAGTGTTTCAGCTCATCCAGACCCTAACCAAGGAAGTAAAATGCCTCAAAGCTGTTGGGTCCGATACGGTACAAGTCATGGATTTTTACCAAGATGACCTCGTCAACCCTGCAATCACTGCTTTGATATTACCACCCAGGATGTCCCTCCTGCACTTCACGAAGTACGATGAAGAAGGAGATCCCAATACACATCTCGTCACTTTTCGGTTAGAGTCTTTGTTGCTACAACAATGGCTGCATACGATCATTCATGTCTTCGCCATGTCCCTAGCTGGGAAAGTCCTAGATTGGTATCATGCATTGCCATGTTTATCCATTTCGACTTTGGAAGAACTCTTGACCCAGTTTGTGACATGCTTAAAATATAACTTGAAACCAGAAACCACATTAGATCAGCTGATGAGCGTAAAGCAAGACCCGCTAGAACCAGTCCAAAAATTCATTCAACATTGGAGTGTAACCCTTAACGAAATCCATGAACCTATCGCGGAGGCTCACTTGTTAGCCGTCTTTAAGGGTGTGGTGAACAACTTTATCAAGTCAAAACTATATTACATCGCTTCATGCTCACTTAGCCAAGCTTTCACTTAGACAGAAAGCATACAAGACACGGCTGAGACAAGCAAAGACCTGGCTTACGTCACTTACAAGAACAGTTTTGCAAAAAAGGACAAGGGTAAGGCCCCGACAATCATCGTGGCTGCTATGGCAGCTAAGGCTAAACCCAAACATAGCAACAACGGAAGCAAAAATAATAAGAAATCGTTCATGCCTATGGCTGACCCTGCATCCAAACCAGGACAAGCATCACAACCACCTGCGCCCGAGACATCTGCATATACTAAACCCAACTTTGAGCGCAAAGATCGTTCGAAATACACCCCATTTCCCCTCAAACCTTCAGAACTCCTAAAGCAACTGTTGGCAGTAGGATACATCCAACACAAGTAGATGTTAGAAGAAGCAAACATGAGGCATCGACGCTACTGTGAGCTCCTTAGAAATCCCTCTTTAGCCTTGCCCAATGAGCCTCTAGTTCCTAGAGGTTTTAGGCTAGACAGGTTTTGCGACTACCACTAATTATGTGGTCACACCACAGATTATTGTCTATCGTTGCAAGATGACATCCAAAGATTGATTGACCTGGGACAGTTGGTGCTAGATGAAAGTAGCCCAGTACGTTCTAAAAATCGATCCATGCATGTCTACACAGATCCCCTCAACGCTAATGATGCCGGTTACGTAATCAACGCCATCGGTATTGACAATGATCCCATGCCACCCTCCCAGCCGTTTGTGATTCGTGTGCCTCAGCGTAGTGCACCAATGCCACCAATGGCTATTCCAAGCTCGTAGTCACCCTTCATTCTAAAAGTTCCATCACGGGCATCTACCTTAACACTGCCTATTGGCGGGGCCACACGAACCCGTCAACTAACATCTCTAGCTCCATTCATCATCAGGGGGCCAACGTCTTTAGCAGCCCCCACCCCATGCAACAACATTAAACAACCTCCTCATCCACAATGTGAGAAACCTACTTGGTGTGCGAGGCATCGAAGGGGAATACCGTCAAAAGTATCTCCAAAACTATGCCTTCGCCCTTTAAGTCTACATCTTTATCACCAAAGACGAAGGTCGACGTGATTACACAGCCTGTGGCATCTTGCCGCCAAAAATCTAAACCTAAGTCTAGGGTCGTCTCCCCTCGGGAGATTCGTCTTCTAGGGCGAATTAAGGAGGAGGGTGTCAAACAGACAGGTGACTAAGACTTCTTGGATGCCCTCATCCAGGTCAGGCAAGCCCTAAGGTAGAAAAACACCAAGTTAAGCCTATACGACCTAGTCATGATGTCTGTCCCTTACCGTGAGGCTCTAGTCCGCATGTTAACGGTAATTTCGGTCGATGAAAATATGCCAGCAGAAGAGAAAGCGATCCACTCAGTCATACTCCCCTCTGTACCCACGGAGTCTGCAATACCTCAATTAACTTTTAGCAGCGACACCATTAAGAAAGATCCCGAAGGGGGTCAAGTAACTACGGTGCCTCTCTTCATCACAATTCGGGTCAGCCAATACCGAATCTGAAGGGTGCATGTCGATGATGGGGCAGCCACAAATGTCATCTCCTTTCCTATTATAGATAAGCTAGGGTTGGTTGACCAGATCAAACCAACAGCGACGTTGTGTCTGCGGTCCTTCAACGGGGCACATGTCCTAGTGAAGGGCATAGTTCATGGAAACTTCATAGCAGGGGACGAGCTCCCCACAGACACAATGTTCATCGTGGTCAAAGAAATGCCTAGGTCTAACCTAATCTTGGGAAGATTGTGATTAGCACAACTTGGGATCGTCTCCTCGCTTATACACCAAGAAATCCACTTATGATACATGGGTAGGGAGGTGATAATCCATGGTGACGGGGTGGTAACGCAAGCAATCAGCAACATAAACACAGAGCAGGGTTCAGAGGTTACAACCTCTGAAGATGAAGTGCCTATTCATGCAGGCACCAAGCATACAACGAAGGGATTGACCCAACGAGGCAACCCTCAAATCGAACATGCATGAGTGGAGTTTTCATTTCAAGAGAAGGATAGTGACATGAGCAAAGGCCTTGGTGAAATGCCTCGACCTTACGTCCTGATCAACCCACGAAAGGTCAAGAGGCAGCTACGCATAGCATAGCAGCCTTGCAACCTCCCACCTAGTCGCCATCCTCGCATATTCGCTTTCTACTTAGCTCGTCAGTGTGTCATCCTTTTGACATGCTACGCATGCCAACGGCTTGAAATGGCCTAAAACTAGCATTATCGCCTTTCACTTGACTCATTATGTAATGACCCAAAATGTCCTAAAGCTAACAAACAGCCCGAAATGGCCTAAAACTAACAAACGGCCCAAAATAGCCCAAAACTAGCATATGAGGGTGTGAAAACTTTACATAAAACACATGATAATACAAAATCGGTTTCCTTTCTGAAGTCTTGCATTCCATTCAAAATTTCTCGCCTATTGGCAGTGTCTGTAAATTCTTTAAAAAAATAGAGGGGGAGTCAAGCCCCATGCTCTCATGAGTTATCTTTGTTCACATCACCTTCGTCGTTTGTCCCTACTTCATCCACTTGCGCACCGCCTGCTCCTATATTACCCCCTGCCGACACTTCATTCCTTCCCTCCATGGGCCTCACACCATCGTTGAGAGCCTATATCCCAATATATATATATATATATAAAGTAGTTAGTAGGGACAACAAATGCGATAAACAACAGCTGTAGCAAAGCATTAAAGCGACTAACCTGAGGGGAGCCTGCATCGGTCACAAGAGGTATCTGGTCTAGACCAAGCCTGAGACGATGCTCAATCTCCTCCATCAAAATATCCATCCAGCACCTATCACTAAGTTCAGCATTCGCAGCGGCAACTTTCTCCCTTTCCAAGGTCTTCCACTTTAGAGGTTCCCGGGAAAGAGAGGTGGTTGCGATCTCTCCTGTAGGAAGGGTCACCCCCAAGTCTGGAGATTCCATGACCTTCACCTGCTCTTTAAATTTGTCATAGGCCTCAGAAGCACCGATGGCCTTCACAAACGTCTTGTACGAGAATGCCTCCATAGCAACGTCTTTGTACAACCTTTGATGGGTTTCGTTTTCTAGCTTGTATGTATATTTGTGATCTCTCTAGGTCTTCCCCCATTCAAAGACCTTGGTGCTGATGTCCTTCATATCTTGGCACTTCCAGGCTAGCAAATCCATCTGCATCTCTTGTTCGACTATTTTGCAAGTGGATTCTACATTCTGACGGATGACAGTCCAAAACCTGGCATAGTCATCTACAGCCCTTTGCAAATCAACAGGGTCGGGATTACGGTTTATGAGGAAATTGATCCTTGACCTGAGGTTCTCTAGCTCAGCGACCAGTTCCGCCTCTCTCTACTCGCCCCTGTGGACCTGTTTCCATAGTTCCTCGTTGGTACGTCTACATTCCCATAGAGAGCATGCCGAGTGCAAGACACATTTGTAAGCCTCGTTAAATATGCAATGAGACACTTCGGTCACTTCAGACAAGAGTGTGGGCATCGTGCCAATCTCCATAGGTCAAGCCGGGTCCCACTTGAGCCGAGAGGCTATTCAACATAGAAAGTGCAACAATCACGTTAACACAACATAAATCAATACGTTCAAGAGCTTCAGCGTGGCAGCATAGGAGCTACCAAAACTCCTACTTACCCACATGAGGATTCACCTGCTGAAGGCATTTGATCATGTCATCAACAAGCCCCTAAACGAACGTAAACTTGTTAGGAACTTCAGCCCATGACTTTGTTCGGGGCAGAGGAGGTTTTGAGACATCAGCAGTAGCACCTATTACATGATTAAGCATGTCAGCAATGGTTGGAATGGACTACGGTAAGGCACATCCAAAGCCCAAACTCACTAGCATCCGACTGCTGTCTTGTTTCTTACCGGTGCAAGACAATCGCGGTAGGTTCTGTAGAAGGCCTAGCCAAGTCCATAGAAAATCCTACCTCATGCGTTGGTGCTTTTTCTTTCAGGAGAGCAGCATCTTTTTTATTTTGGGGAGGCACCTGTTCGCTGGTAGGAAGAGGCTCCCTAATAGCGAGAGCCCCTACCCTAGAGACAGGAGCTCCATTATTCCTAGTCGGGGCCCTTTCTTTCAAAGCCGAGGCCCCCGCATCTTTATTTGTCGCCCCCATTCTGAGGGCTGACACTTCTTCATTGCCTTCTTCTTTGTCTTCTTCTTCCGTTGCCCGCAAAAGGGTATACACACTACAAATCGAGATAGGTTAACTCAAAACTAATGCCATGCTACAAAGCACTACCTAACTAAGCATAAAATAGCAGGATCCCTAAACTCTCACCAATGGGGGGTTGCGTTCGCCGCAACGTGAACCGAAGTCTTCGCTCCTCTTCATGAGGGCTTTCCCTAGCTGGGGGTGGTCTCTTCCTCCGCAACTTTGCGGGCATGGTCTCAGCCATGAGACGTTCACCCTATGTCGTGTTGCCGAGTATGACAGGGAGGTCTCCCCTACGCTATCCTGGCCACAAGCACTATGATCTTCCAAACCTTATTCGTTACAAAAAATGAATCCCCAACCATCTCTGGGGGAGCCTGGGCTTGCATGGTCCGAAAGACCTGTCGAATCCACGGCTTCGAAATCTAGTCGCAATCTAGCTCGGACCAGACTCCATCCCCCTAGACCACCAGGAACTCCACGAAGCACTTCAAATAGCCTATGTATCAAGCGTAGTGTATGTTAGAGTGGGACTTCATTTGCTCAAAAAGCCCCAAAATCTCGCTCTGCAAACCACTACATAGGAACTTGGCCTAGTTATAACGGGCCCCTTCCTCCATGACTTCCTGCATTCCCAAGCCTGCTCAAGCCCCAAGACCTTCCCTTGGGTGAGCAATTAAGGGAATGCACAGGCACAGAAGATCGGGTATATCCCCATGGCAGGACTGTCCTTAAGCTTGTCCATAGGGAACCCTTTTCCCTCCTTGGTGAGCCTCAGCCACTCCTTGATATGCTGCTTCTAGAGGGTTAACTCCTGCTTGCCCTTTGACATCACATCGATGCAATCAGTGGGAACACTAAACAAATATGCAAATAGCTGGTCATTGATGTCAATGACCACCCGCACACCCCACATGTATGTGCAAAAGCAGCTCACCTACCTAGAAAAGGAATTGACCAAGGAAAGCATCTCAGTAGCAGGGATGCCTGAATTCAATGCCATAAACAAATCCATAAGCCCAGCCATCCAGATTCTTTTGAGCAAAGGGCCCGGAGGCCCTCATTCTAGCCAGCTATGGCTTGCCGATACTTCACCATATTTGAAGTAGATGTTTCTCCCTTGCCTTTTGGCAGTCACCATCGTCACTTCATGAGGCTTCTTTACTCCTGTAGCAATGATCACGAAACATGCTTAGCATAAAAAAGAGAAGAAACTACGCAAAAAACTTGAGCTCGCGACGCCCGCGTGTTAACCCACCAGGTCTATACGGTGAGGGGAATAGTGGGAGTTCAACTGCCAAGACTGCTTCAAGCATAACTTACTTAAAAGTTTCTCTCCACTCCTTGTCCAGCCAACCCTTTGTCCTGAAATTACTGTAGAGAGGGGCGAGTGTGCATAGGTAGGAACAATATCCTTCCCCGCAATGAGCAATCATGCCCGCCTGCAGGCTCTTGACCGAGGCAAATTCTTGTAGGGATAGCTGTGCTGTGGCCAACTCGCCCGGCTGATCATGAATTCCGTCATCATCTAGATAGAACCTAGTGACGAGCGCACACTATTAACATTCAGCCAAGCATGGTTGATGTTGCACAACCAAGCAAAGTAAAGATGTGAAACTCACCTGCCAATACAGTAGATGGTCCCCTATGGATTTTGAAAGTATGTCGCCACATGGTGCATGAGGTACAATGTGTTGTAAGGATGATAACACTGGTATTCTGGCATATCCCAAATCTAGGCTAAATGCCTCAACGTTGTGGAGTGTTGGGTAGACCCTCCTCCTGGCCTGCTTGTGGTCACATCATCAGAAAGATATCTCAGGATGCCCCAATTTGTCCCTGGCAGCAAACCCTCTATTATGTTGGATGCCCGCGTCTCATCCGAGGAGGACCAAATCATGAGGCTGAACTAGCTGAGAAGGAATTGCAGGAAGTCCCACACCCCATCCCTGAACCAAACCACTTGCTCTCCCAAACGTATCAAGGGAGGGGGAACGTTGGCCATGGGTTTGTCTACATGACATAAGACTCCTTCAATATCCAAAACGATCAATCTAGACCTTGGCCCTACCCTGCACGATGGAAACGGCAAATGCTCACATCAAATATGAACATAATACATGCGCAACATAGCAGCGCTTAGCTGATCATAAATGTAGCATAACATAATCCCTGTTTATCATAGCATAGCAAAGATGAAAAAGCCTAGCATAGTAAGAAGATGTAAGTAACTTAGCGTAGCAAAAAAATAACTAACGACATGCCCAAACAAAAATACGTGCTTACGTCATACATAACCAAACCCTCCCAGGGGTTTTACATCACAGCATGTCAAGGTTAAGCAACTTAAAGGACCTTGGTCTCGTAGCTGTGGCAACCGCCGTGACAGCGATGGCCTTGCATGCAACCACAATGAGACCCTTGCACAACAACGATGACCGAAAGAAAGAGAGACCGCGACAGCACAAAAGCCAAAACGACACGGCCACAGAAAATATAAGTAGCGAAACAAATAAGATACAAAGCCAGAGCAAAAAATGGTAGAAGATGCAAGGAGAAAAGAATGGAGGAGATATAAAAACTCACTGAGTCAACAGCATGCCCTCCCGCGTCGGAACGTGCACCCGTGGCCCATGCCTCACAGTCTTCTTCGCCTCCCCGACCTTTGCAAGCACCAACTGAGTCTTAGGAGCCAAAGCCTTGCTTGCAGATTTACGACCTTCATCTTAGAAATTCACCTCGATAATAGATTAACACAGTGACTCCACGCTCCGAGATCGTCGAAGTGCTCCGACAAGGATTATGTGCTTTTAGGGCGAAAACGGCGAAATTACTGGGATTCAATCCCTATTTATAGTAGTAATAGCAAAATGAGGAAACTTCCCTTCTCTCTCCCCAATTAAGGTGGGGTGTGACGTGCGGCATAGCATGCTCGCCATGACATCATGACACTATTAGCATTTAAACCTTGGCATGCTTCAAGTCCGTTACTCGCCTCCTTGAAAACAAAAATAATATGATAATATTTGTTTTCGATTAAAGGTCCGAAAGACCTTAAACTAACAAACTCAACATGATTACGCTCCTTAGGATTCAAAGATAAAAATTTCGACTCGTAACGACCGCAGTCCGCAATGACGTTAAACTAGTTACGCTTCTTACATCAGTAGTCACCTAGTGTGCCTCGACATAGGCGGTAGCATATTTCCTAAGAGTTTCATGCCTTCATTCCCACATTGGTCGCCTGATACATCTTGTACTCACAATTTCATTTCTTTTATCATTATTTAGCATATTAAGACTTTTCATGTCACCATATGGAAATCCAAAATGACATTAAACTAGTGGTTCGGCATTCACATACAATTTCGCACTTTACATCCACAATGACTATATCTTCAACAATTCTAGATTCTTGTGCTTGGGCGGTACGCCACGACCTTAAACTAGTGAACTCTCAATCTTTACATCACCTTATTTAGCAAGTCGCATCTCGATGTTGCTTTGCAGATTTATGTTTCACACAATCTTTGATGACCCTTACCCAGGCTCTTATATTATGATGGCAGGTCAAGCAAGAGATGGAAACCCACCATGCGCTGTCCATGCCTCTAATATTAATAGGGCCACAAGGCAAGCTCGCAAGATGGTTAAACCCCGACACGATCAACTGGGGGTCGATTATGATTAATACTATAGCAACCTTAGAAGTACCCCCGAATTGGCCCAGACACCTGGTCCAGGCCCTTGATTTAGAGGCCAAGGATGTAACCAAGGACCCTCTTGTCGAGATACCCATAACCATGACAAGAAGGGAGGTAAAAAAATTAAGACTTAGCTCCCTCCTAGATGCAAAAATACATGAGGGCATAGTTAAAATCTTGCAAGAATACATCGATGTCTTCGCATGGTCATACGGCGATATGCCAGGTCTGGATCCACGGCTGATTTAGCATAACATCATCCTAGACCCCCACGTAAAGGCAGTCAAGCAAAAGGCACATAAAATCAAGCCAGAAAGCACGTTGGCCATAAAGGATGAAATCACTAAGTTATACCGAGCAGGTTTCATTCATGTAGTCGACTATTCAGAGTGGGTGTCCAACATTGTTGTGGTGTCGAAGAAAACAAGAGGGATACGAATATGTATAGATTTTTGAGATTTGAACAAGGCAATGATCAAGGAAAATTTTCCACTACCGAGCATCGATCAACTCATCGACACCATAGCTGGACATGCTTTGCTATCCTTCATGGACGGGTTCTCCAGATACAACCAAATCTGCATCAACCCAGAACACCAGCTGTCAACAACCTTCATGACTCCATGGGGGATCTTTTGCTACACCATGATGCCCTTCAGGATCAAAAATGCTGGAGCGACATACCAGTGAGCCATGACCTATATTTTTAGTAACTACATCCTAGAAACATTAAACGATTATGTGGATGATATAGCAGTTAAGTCAAGAGAGGCAGTCCATCACCCACGTGATCTAGAGTTAGTCCTCAAGTATTTTCAAAGGCATGATTTGTGTCTTAATCCTAAGAAGTGCATCTTCGGAGTAAAGACCAGATGCATGTTAGGGTTTGTAGTATCAGAGGCTGGAATACGGGTGGACCCAGACAAAGTCGAAGCCATCGTCAACCTAGCACCTCCCACAAACCTTAAGGAGTTATGTGGTTTACAAGGTAGAGTGCAATTCATTCGAAGGTTTATAGCAAGGTTGACTGATAAGTTACACCCCATGCAACATCTTTTGAGAAAGGGGGTTGACTTCGAGTGGATAGCCCAATGTCAACAACCCTTTGACAACCTGAAGAAAGAGCTCTTACAGTTCCCAACAATGTACCCATCACAGAGGGACAAGCCTTTCTTCATATACCTCGCCACCTCCGATGCATCCATAGCAGCACTGCTATGTCAGAAGCAGGATGATGGATCTGAGATACCAGTGTATTACTTGAGCTATGCATTAATATCATACAAGGAAAATTACAACAAGGTGGAGAGGAATTGCCTAGCCTTAGTGTTCACACTAAAAAAGTGGTGGCACTACCTATTCTGTAGCACAACCAACATCATTTACAAAAGCAATGTACTCCGGGCTATGACTGGCAACCTGTACGAAAGCAACAGGATAGCCCAATGGAAAGCCATAACTACAGAATTTGACTTACACTACGTAAGCCAATCGTCGACAAAGGGCCAAGCCATAGTGACCCAACTTACGGCCTCGCCAATCAACAACCAGGAAACCATCGATCCTGAGTTCCCAAATGAACACGTTAGCAATGTTGCCATCATCTCATCGCATTTCGAGGCAACTTTACACTTTGACGGTGCCTCAACCACGCGAGGAAGTAGCATCGCTACCATAATCACATTTCTCTTTGGGGAAATGCACCCATTCGCTTATCTCTTCGCATTCCTGTGCAGCAACAACATGGCGAAATACGAGGGGCTACTCATAGGCCTCTTAACTACCCGCGTGCTACATGTACAACACCTGGTGATCCGGGGAGATTCACAACTAGTCATGAATTAAATCACTAAAGTCTACTCCTGCAAGGCTACGCATCTACAACCCTACTGCGACCTAGAAAAAGTTTTACTAAAACAATTCATGACCACTGATGTGCAACACGTGCCATGCAACGAGAACACCATAGTAGACGCCTTAGCTACCCTTGCGCTAAACATCCCATCACATTCCTTGGCGAACCTGCCAACTGCGATCACAGAATGTGCAGAACCTATCACTTAAGCGGAACACGTGGTGTTTGTCGATGTTGCGGACACCTCGAAGTGGTATGATAACATTAAAATTTATTTATAGCATGGCGAACCACCTAGTGGACTGACATCAGCTCAAAGAGATGCAATTCATAAGCGCGCTCGACAATACATGCTCATGGGAAATGACACCTTGTGCCAGTGATCCTACGATGGGATATTGCTGGCATGCATAGGTAGTGAGCAAGCACAAAAGGTAGTTAATGAGGTTCATGAAGGGCTGTGTGATGGACACATAGCACCCAGGGCTATGGCAGTGAAAATCAGACGCCTAGGGTATTATTGGCCCTACATGGAGCATGACTTCCTATCGAAAGTCAAGACATGTGACACATGCTAGAGATATGCAAATCTCATACACATAGCACCTACATACCTACACTCAACACAAATTACGTGGCCTTTCCAATGATGGGGACTAGACCTCATAGGACCCATCATGCCTATGTCCTCTACAGGGCATAGCTTCATTATCATTGCCACAGAGTATTTTACTAAGTGGGTGGAAGCTATTCCCCTGAGGAAAACGACATCCCAGAAAATCTGCCAGTTCATCCTCGATAACATCGTGACTAGGTTTGGGCTTCCGATGACTATTGTGATCGACAATGGACCACAGTTCAGCAGTAAGGAAACCCAGGCCTTCTGTAGCAACCTAGGCATTAAACAATCCTTTTCTTCCCCTTATTATCAATAGGTAAACGAGCAGGCGAAGGCTACAAATAAGTCCATCATCAACTTGCTGAGGCGGATGCTTAAGAACAGCAAGAGGCGGTGGCACGAGCAAATACTCTACATCCTCTGGGCCTATCGAACAACTTGCAGAACCACGACAAGTAAGACCCCTTACAATCTTGTTTATGGATCTGAAGTTGTGTTGCCTCTTGAGTTGCAGGTACTCTCACTTCGGATGATCCTGTCCAATGCCGTGAGCGAAGCCCAGAACAATGAATTACAAACCATCGACCTCAACTCAGTAGAGGAGGAATGCATGCAAACACTGAGACGGATTGAGCACTATTAGAACAAACAACAGCAAAAGCACCATGCAGACCTGCATCGACGGCCAGTGCAGAAGGGAGACCTCATCCTTAAGGCCATCCATGAGCATGTAAGTAAGTTCTCAACCAACTGGGAAGGTCCTTACATGGTCGCTAAAGCCTTCGGGAATGGAGCCTTTAAACTAGTAGACATGGATGACAATGAGTTCGCCAACCCAATAAACCACATGTTCCTCAAGCTGTACTACATTTGAGGCACAATGACAACACTAAGCACCATCTGCTACGACAATAAACTAGCAGTCACACCAGGCAGCGTTTGCAATGACGATAAACTAGCAGCACCGAACAACATTCCCTACAACAATAAACTAGTAGCAAATGTCTATCACGACGTAAAACTGACACTGTTAGTCCACTATGACTATAAACTAGCATCGTGCGTCCGCTACGACGATAAACTAGCAGCAAACATTCATCACGATGTAAAACTGGCACTGTTAGTCCACTATAACTATAAACTAGCATCGTGCATCTGCCACGATGTAAAACTAGCATGTACGGTCTGCTGGGACCTCAAACCAGCACAGTAGTCCACTAGGACCCTAAACCAACACACGGTCTACCAAGACCTTAAACTGTACGTCACACCCTCAATATGCACCATCACCAGATACACGTTGAATAAAGAGGCATGATACCGGCACACGGGTGGGACATTGCCGCTCCAAGACATAGTTCTCGATGCAAGAAGAACACGATCCAAGACATACACACTGCCACCTTTGATGTCATGCTGATCCTTCAAAGACATCGTACGATGTCACACAGACCCTTCAAACCTACCATCACCACGGCCCATCGTCCTGATGGTAGTTCCTTGGCTCGTTCCTACTTCTGAGGTGCTGACAGTATTGTGGCCTAGCCACAATATTATTGCGCTTCAATTCCCCACCAAGGTTTCAGCTCACGCAATGTTCAGCTATGTGGTAGCTGATCTCATAGCTGAACTGAGCACGCATTCCTTTGGTGGGGATTCCAGTGCATCTGCGTCCCCGGTGCCCTGTGGACCAGCTCCCCCCACAATCGGCCTTACCAAGACCATTGCTGGCCTCCCTGCTTTGGGCATCTCACACCAGCGATGATGCCCAAGAGTAACAACAATGGCAGTAGCCTGCGAGACATCGTCCCCGCAAACACATCCCCCTACAGTAGCAAAGGCTACAACGTCGCAAAGTGAGTGCCTCGACTAACATGGTTGTTTGAGAGTGCAAATTTCGACACGCGCGTAACAAAGCTCACCGTGTGGAAGGCTTCAATAGGTAGGTCAGAGCCTCCCATGGATGTAATATAACTCATCCTATGGAGGGGACACCTGCCTACAAGAGGTTGAAGAATAGCGCCAACTAGAGATGAAAACGCAAACGAGCCCCTCAGAGCACTCTGACGAAGGACTCGGGTAAATGTCATCTCTACTCTCTGCCTTAACCTCCGCAAAACCAATGCAACACCCTGAAGCACAGCCAAGAAACGTCCCAATGCTCACCAAGCAATAGCCTCAGCATTTTTCCTGCTGCAGTGTTTCGTATTCTTTGCCAACGTCCATTGAGCTTGTTCTTTAGACATCGACAAAGAGGGGCCAATGAAACACCCAAAAAAATGTAGGGTCATCCTGGCCTCATTAGGCTCTTGCAGTCTGCACAGCACCATCGTAGTGCATTGGGAGAAGAACGTTGTCAGTTCGACAAATTTTCTACTTTGGGCATGGATGGGTTCCGTACCAACCTACCCGCCCACCAAAGTAGCCTAAACAGCTAGTAGCCTGCTCAGAAAACGGTGTGCAGAATCGGCGGCAATATCCTAGGTGCACAAAAAATAGTTCGGCAAGTTTTCTAAGTCACAAAGCCTGCTACGCTATGCTACGATATGTAGTGTGGCAAGCTTCAGAAAACAGTGGCAGAACAAAATGCTATGCTACGCAATGTCATATAGCATAGCATAGCAACAACTTCACTACCCGCTCCCCTCGCCCAACTTCGAGTTCTGCAGTGATGTCTCTTTTTGCTAGGAAGCGGCAGACCATGTCTGTTGCTACGCTATGTTGAGCTACATGGTGTAGCAAGGTATAGCAATCCTATGGAAGGGATAGAAGGCAGTTCGAAAGGTGAAATCAGAAAAGTTCACAAAACTTGTATCATAGGAAAATGGGTTGCAAATCAGCAAAAAACTATTGCGATTAAGGTGAGTCGCTACGCTACGTAGCATAACATTACATAACAAGTACGTGACATATGGTAGGATGCACGGCAAGATGCTATGCCACGCCAAGCAAGTCACGTCACAAAGCACAGCGTGACATGCAGGTGGTCGTGCGACATCAATGCACTCCACCCAATTGGACCATTGGCACATGTCTCTAAGAGCTAACGGTGCAATTGCGACGTAGTAGGATCGTAGTTATTGCATGGCAGGATCAAGTAATGCCAGTGAGGTAACACAACAGTCATAGATGGCTCGAGTAATGCTAGTGAGGTAACACAAGTCTACGACATGTAGCATTTAAAGGGTCCCTTTTACTTACCTTCAGCCCTATAAATATCTGGAAAACAGCACACAAAAGGTCCAGAAAATTTTCTTGGCTAAAACAAAAAAAAAAAGAGAAGAGAAAGGTATCTGCGATTTAGCAAAAGAAAGAAATAGAAGAAAGGCCAGCAATCTGAAAAGTGGGCAATTTCAAAAAGGGTTTCGCGTCCCCTTGGAAACAAAGGCTCTTTCCCTCCTCCCTTCTTTCTGGCCAGCATTGTAACAATCATACCCATATGTTTAACACTGTAAATAGAGAACCTCTTCCGGCTGGCGTAAGGTCACGGCCTTCATTCTACCACCTTGGTAGAATCTCGCATTGTTTGTATGTGAAGTTTGTGCCCAAGCACATAGCTCTTTCTACTTCCTGGCACACTTTGGTTACCCTCAGAACTTCTGCACTCCATCATGTTGTGCAGCCGATTGTATCCACTCTGACCGGACGAATTTGTAGCTCTGAAGTGGTGCATGTTTCTAACCATATCTTACTTTACCTCTCATTTACTGTCTAGCTTTCTTGCATTATTTTTTGTCTTATTTACCTTCAAGCACCATCTCGTATTATTGCCGCATTTACGTTTCTCTTCTTCAGCATCACTTCGTATTACCATCGCATCTCTATTTTATTCATTATTTCACATTACTATTGCACTTTTACAGTTCCTTTTCCTTTTTCTCTCGCTGCATCTACCCATAAGCACTACCTCGCAATTCGTACAATTTATATTGTAAAAAGGCTATATTGATGCTGATGTAAGTCCCTGTCTAATCGACTAGACCGTTCTGGGCACCCTGTGTTCGCACACACCCAGCATCGCCCTCCCGTGGGCATGGGGTTGGAACTATTGCGTCCATCAACCCTGGCGTTCTTCTAGCCGCCGATGTTTTCAATCGCTACAAGTGTGACTGAGGTGTAAGATTTTTATTATTTTGTGTTTTTATCAAATTACTCACCTAGAATAAGAATAAAAGTAAGAGTGATTACTTACTAAGTAGACTATGGTATAATCTAGCCTAACACAAGTAACCATTTCCACTTCTTGAACACATCTTGAACTTAGTGTAAACACTATTGGGTTGTCAAACGTTAACCATTTCTGAGCTACCAAGTGTCACACTTATGTTCAAAGGGGTCATGCTTGTGTATTTTAATGAGTTTATTAATTAATAAAAATTAATTGATGCATGAATAACATTAATGAAACTTGCATGAAACCACAATATATAAATGCATAAGAAAGAAAGTCTTAAGTGCTGCAAGGATGAATCAAAGAGTTCGTCTTTATTGCCAACACAATGGTGTGTTCAGGTATATTAATGCTTGAATAAAGATTTGTTCACACTTAGACCTCTTTTTGTGGGTGTTTGGAAAATATTCTAACTCTTAAATGGACAAACTACAAGAGTTTTGCTACTTGACTGCCAAAAACTACCCTCAATTGTGTGCCCGGGTGCTATATTTATAGACCTAGGAGTAACCCTACGATATCAAATGTACGATATTGCATCTTGGACCATGATATTGCATACTCGATATCGTGTACTTGATATTGCAGCCACTACGATATTAAAGTGTATGAAAACATGATTTATCAGTACATAATTGTAATGATGTATGCTCGGGCACTTCTGTATTTGTCTATTTCCTTTGTGTCACTGTGCATGTCAGTTAAACATTCCATACCTCCAAATATATTTTGTAAGTGATGAGTGGCAAGGTACCCCTACACTCAACCATACGAATACAAGCGTTTCATGCATGATCCGATTGAACCCCAAGGACTAAGTGCTTACACGCCCTAATGGAACACTCAGGGTTAATCAATCGTTGTCTTCCCAAAGTTACTTGTATTGTCATGGTTGTATGGTTAAGTAAGCTTGAGGTACATGATTTTTATAACTTTTATGTTTTTAATGTCTTATGCTAATAGGGGAAGGTAAGGAGAACTAAGTGACTAACTTTCATTAACTATTCACTAACTAAGTTCTAATTGTCCTAACACCAGTATCTGTTCCTACTTGCCGCACACATCTTGAACCAGTGCAACATTGCTAGGATTACCAAACGCTACTCGTTAATGGGTTACCAAGCACTACACACATGCTTGAAGTAGTCGTACTGAGTGTACTTAACTAGGAGAGTCAAAGGTTGAGAGAGAGATTAATTAACTAGGAAAGAATTTAAACATTTAACAATAATTAATTACTATTTAGCTTAATCCACATGCTGCAAGGTTTATCATAAAGTTTGTCTTTATTATCGTACACAAATGTGTGCTCAAGTACAATTTGCTCGAATAAAGATCCATTCACTTTAAGACTCCTATTACGGGCACATGGAAATTATTCTAACTCTAGAATGGTAAAACTACAAGAGTTTAGCTAAGGGTCTAAGTCTAATTACCTAGAACAAGGAAAGCTGCCTCTTATTTATAGAAATTAAGGCAAGCCACGATATCACGTACGCAATAGCATGTACATGATATCGCCGCTCATCAGTAAGGGACTTGTTCCTCTTCTCATGTACTCAAGGACGAGTAATCATTTAGTTGTGGGGGTATGATGAATTACGTTTTACATAAGCTTCGATATCAGAGTGGCCACAATATCAAGTACGCAATATCATGGCCCAAGATGCGATATTAAGCATGCGATATTGCAAGGTACTCCTAGGCCTATAAATACAGCCCTTGGGCACATGATTCGGGGGTAGTTTTGGAAGCCAAGTAGGGAAACTCTTGTAGTTTGTTCATTTGAGAGTTAGAATATTTTCCTAGTGCCCACAGCAGGAGGTCTAACTGTGATTGGATCTTTATTCATGTGTTGGCAATAAAGACAAGCTTATTTGATTCATCCTTGCAGCACTTGAAACTTTCTTCCTTTATGCATTTACATATTGTGATTTCATGTAGCTTACATTAATGTTATTCATTTAGTAATTAATTTTGATTAATTAAGAAACTAATTAGAATACACAAGCACGACCCCTTCGAACATACGTGTGACACTTGGTAGCTCAGAAATGGTTAGCATTTGACAATCTAGCACTGTTTACACGAAGTTTAGGATGTGTCCAGGAAGTGGGGATGGTTACTAGTGTTAGTTTAGATTAGACAATATCTTACTTAGCATTTAGTTACACTCACTTTCATTATCATTTTTAGGTGATCAAATGAATAAAACATAAAATGATAAAAATATTATGCCTCAATCGCACTTAACCATACACTTGCATTTCACAAGTGAAACTGGGAAGACAACGAATGGACAACACGAACTCACCATTTAGCTCTAGTGTACTTGGTGATTAAAGTCTATGGAATTCAACCGAATCGCATGTGAATGCTTGTGATTCGTATGGTTGAGCATAGGGGTACCTTGCCGCTCATCGTATTGCTTCCCAGAATCTAAATTATAACTTGGATCTTTCAAATAAAGGGAGTCATAAATGGAGCGCTAATTTAATATTCCTTGTGTATTCTTCAAAAAAATGATCATCACCTATAGCCTTAACTAGGTAAAAACCTAACTTCTTTAAGCTCAAACCCACATTTAATTATCAATCCACATTATAGTCTTCTACATAGTTGCTACCTAGGATCAATCCTCCAATCATATAGTGAAATTGATAAAGATATCAAAAATAGAATTGAGGTAAGATGGTCAAAATAGAGACAGGCTAGTGTTGTTCTACGTGATAAAAGAGTACCAATAAAATAAAGGGTGAAATTTTTCATAATAGAAACTAGGCCTACTATCGTATGGGGTGCTAAATGTTGGGTAGTACAAAAAAGGCATGAACAACAAAATCAGTGTGGCAAAAATGTGAATGCTTCAATAGATGTTGAATATTACTATAAGAGATAAACTACATAATACAAACATCAAAGGAAGACCTAGAGTGGCTTCTATTTTAGATAAGCTACAAGAATAGTGGCTTAGATAGTTTAGACATGTGCAAAGAAGATCAAACAATAAGCCCTATAAGTAAAGGTTATTACATCATTGTTCTAGGAAAGTCACTAAAAGGAAGGTCAAAAAAGCACACCAGTGCGAATGACAATAAAGACGAGCCTTTTGATCAAACTTTGTAGCTTTTTGAATAGATTAATGATTTATTTTTGCATTTACCATTTTCATTATTTATGCAATTAATTAAGATAATTAAGAATTTAATTAATTAACTAATTAAGCTAAATAGATTAAACACATAAGCATGATTGCTTCAAGCATAACATCCAGCACTTGGTAATCCTAGCAGTGCTTAATGCTTGGTAACTCAATAGTGTTGTATACATTTAGGATGTGTATGGAAAGTGGGACCAGATGCTTATGTTAGGATAGTTAGTTATTAACTAGCAATCAAATTAGTTAAATTGGTTAATAAATTGAGTTTCAACTTGTTATCAATCGTAGGTGAATAAAATATAAAATAACAAAAATCATGTATTTCAATTAGACTTAACCATACAACTAAGTTTCACAAGTGTAGTTGGGAAGACAATGATCATCATGATTAGATTTCACTTCCTAGAACCAACATACTAAGGAACTTAAGATATGTAGAATTTAACCAGATTGCATGTGAATGCTTGTAATTCGTATGATTGGGCATAGGGTATACTCGTCGCTCATCATTGGTACCATTGTCAGGAACCCTTAGTTTGTTACATGTGCTATTTAGGACTTAGTGAAAATTTATCTAACATTGTTGAAATGAATCCTAAAGTCATATCTTATATCAAAACAATTACAACAATTATAAGAAAGCACACTACATTTCTTGTCTTCTAGTAAAAGATGTCTTCTTCTCATAGGAGTGATTCTCTACCCAAGTCTGATGGAGTAAATTAGCAAGTGCCTAAGAAATACAGAGTCATAAATGCTCATCTTAATGAGTATGTACCCAATTTCACCTTCGTCCTACACTAGGATGAACAACTACAGTGGTGAAACATGGAGGGCAACATTGTGTTACCACTCAATTGATCCATTTCTACAATGCTCCATCAAACTCTTATGCGATTGGGCATCTAAGGGCTTCATCCTGAATATGTTGTGCAAGATAGTGACACTAGGGATTGTCATCCCACTGATGCATAACATCTGAGGGATTGATAGCTAGAGGAGTGTTATGATTTTGTGAAGGGAAAGTGGTCCAATGATTCCCCATTCTTGATGTACTAAAAAGATGATGGACAACTCTTCTCTAAGGATTTTCCACATAAAGAGATTCCTCTCTTTGACTTCAATGAGGAAGGTCAAAACTAGAACTTGCAGTTCATGATACATAGTCCTAGTTCTAGCAAGAACGGATCCTATGAAAAAGGGAAATCCAAGGAGCAAAGTCATGGCAGGAATGTGGGCAAGTAGCATAATCATGATTGTGGCCATGACCATCGAAGAGGGGGTGGTAGGCACTGTGATGATGCAAGTTCTCCTTTCTCTTCACCTTCATCATCATCTTCTTTCTCTTTTGGCTCTAAACACAACCACAAGGGATGCGATTGTGATGGAGGTGACTGATGAGAGTAAGATGATCATGGGGACCTTCAGGCAAGTTGAGATCTAGGGAATGGACATTCAGGAGAGGTTTGTCATCATGAGAGAAGGGGTAGTAGAGGACATCGTAGGCACCAAGGTCATGGGTATGATGAGCCTTTGCTTGTCATGTAAAGCATGCTAAACATCATCGAGGTAGTGAGATTTCTGATAAGGCACATGAAGGATAGCATGATCAAGTAATTAGATATGAACAACATCCTCAAGTTTGAGGGAGGATATAACTCTAATCCACAAAATCATCTTTCATCTTTTTAGGATGCCTGTGTCTTACAAAACATGGAAAACAATTGGCAAAAGCTTAAGTTGTTTCTCAGGACACTCATCAAAGAAGTAGAAAGCTGGTATCAATCCTTGGAGCTGAAATCAATTTGTAGATGGAGCACAATGCTTGAACTATTCAATAATAAGTATTAAACATACTCCCAAGTGTCCAATTTGAGAAAGTAGATCTAGGGTTGGAAGCAAGGAACACATGAGTCCTTGGATGTCACCATGGGTAGATATTGTTCCTTGTTACACTGATGCCCTGGCCATGGTTACTCTCAGTAGGAACAACATTACCATATCATAGATGGGCTTCACTCTGAAATGAGAATAACTCTTGGGATCTATGCCTAAGGAATACTGTTAGAATCAAGAGTTGATCAAATCCAAAGGCTAATTGAGTAGGTAGCAAAAGAAGAAGGAGAGTTGAGTAAATGCAAAATTGTAGACGAATATAACTAAGATCCTTCCATTCGCAAGAGGGAGGTCTGATTTTGTGATAGCAAGGAGGAATCACCACTTCATGAGGTGGGAAACCAAAAAAACCTTGCTAATTCAAAAATTTACCTCTGAAATTTGGCCTAAAGTAGATTGGTTATGGGACTCTATGGATAGTAGATTTAAATTTATTCTAAAAATTGCTAAAGAGTCTAAAGAACAAAGTAGTGATCATGACCATAGGAGATGAAAGGAACCTAAATGTGCTAATCAAAAGGGTAAGGGCAAGATTTCTATAGTAGAGGAAGTTGCAAAAACTGAATTAGATGATGATGATGGGTGTGACATCTACCAATATGAATACCCTAAAGGATGTTGCCCCATTGTGTTACACTTACAGGTGTTTAGGATGTATGCTTTGAATCCATGACTAGCAAAAATAAAAACATCCAAAAGATTACCTTATCCTTAAGGTAATCCTAGGCAGTTCTATCAACAACAACAATATTATCCAATTGGAAATCCACCACAATTGTACAAATAGTATCAATAGTGGCAACAATCATAGTTATGGGCACTGCCACTGCCAAGGCAGTAGTACCCTTATAGATAACCAAATCCATATGGTTATTACATTCAAAAAATCCTATCTCAACATGACTCTTCCAGTCACGTTTGTCCTTTCCAACATTACTATTACCCCCTGAATACTATAGAACTCATTCCCCACATTCCAATAGGGATATCATATTTCATCCTTATCCTCCTCCTGTTCTTGCACTTGTTCCTCCACCCTCAATGTAGCTACCACTTGCTTCATCCATGTAGGATGAACTTCTAGCCCAATCAAAGTAATGCAATGCTACCAAGGCCATCAATTTAAAACCCTACTAAGCCCTACTAGCTGTAGCAACACAATGCTTGTAAAAGATCATTTTTTCAATCCAATAGCCCTACTAAGCCCTCACAGACTTAGGTGGTTGGTCACCCTGCTCCTTCCTCATCCTCTGCAAACCATTTCACCGAGAACCCTTCAAACTAAATGTTGTTCAAATCCATACTAATATGCTCACTCATGTATCTGATTGGATACGGGCTGGCAACCTTCCCGAGAAATTTGTTGATCTTGGAAGTCTTATTATCTATTTCTATATTATTGGAAAGGAACTATATAAAGATTTCCTTATTTCAAGTTTCAGTGTTAATCTGATTTCTCATGAGATGTATATTTCCTAGAACTTGCTACCTCTCAAAAAGAGCCATATTCAATTGGAATTGGCAAACTAGTTCATTACTATTTCATTGGAACTAGTAGAAGACATTGTCATCATTGTTTTTGGGTGGTCTTATCCTACCGATTTCATAGTAATCAAGGTTGAGAACTATAAGGGGGACTTCCCAATCATTATGGAAAGGGCATGGCTAAGCATTTTTTATGCAAGAATGGACATCATAGATCTTTCCTTGGAGATATCTAAGGAAAATGCATTTGGAAAGATTGAGAAGAAGTGAGGTCTATGCATCGCGTACAATGATACAGGGTGCAATTGTGTGCATAAACTCTAGTTTGTGAAACGAGCATCTATTTTTGCATGCAGGTAGTGTGCTTAAGAAGTAGATATTCAAAAGTTTTTGTATGCAAAAATGAAAAAACAAGAGGGCATACAATGGTTGATAGCTGATTCGAAAAGAAACACAATGTGCATGCAACCTATTGAGAGCCCAAAGTACATTTATATCACAAGCATGGATGAACTAAAGCATGTTCATCACCAACTCTCTAATAATGAAAATGATGATACCAATTAAGGAGAGTTGGAGATCCCTGATAATTTCAAACAAGAGCCCCTAGAGTTGAAAAATCTACCTACTGGCCTAGAATATGCATTCTTAAAAAATGGCAAACCGATCATACTTAATGCCAAACTTGCTCTTGAGTAAAAAATAAAACTGTTGAAAGTGGTCAATAAATGGCCAATAGTCTTTTCCTTGGCATATTCTAAACTCATTGAAATTGATCCACAAATACTGATCTTTCCATGAAGCCAATGAGGCAACCACAACGATGGTTGAACCAAAAATTGAAGCAGATCATCAAAGAGGAGACTGAGCAACTCCTCAAGGTAGGGCTCATCTACCCCATTAAGAATAGCGAGTGGGTTAGCCCACTTATGATAGTTCTAAAGAAAGGTGGAAAATGGTAGGTTTGTATCATCTTTAGGCTATTAAACATGGAAAAATTTAAAGATCATTTTCCATTTTCATTTGTTGATCAAGTATTAGACACCATATCTGGGCATTACTATTACAATTTTCTAGATGGTTATAGTGGCTATAATTAAATCCAAATTGCACTAGAAGACCAGGCCAAAACAACATTCATGAGTCCCTAGGGAACCTTTGCATATTGGAAGATGACTTTTGGTTTGTGTAATGCTCCAGCCACTTTCCAATGCCTAGTCTTAAGCATCTTTCAATAGTAAATCAATAGCAAATTGAAAGTCTTTATGAATGAATTCTTCACTTATGGCACTACATTCGAGTAAGTGTTAGACCGCCTTGAGCAAGTACTCAAAAAATGTGTGGAAATAAATCTATGGCTTAATTGGAAAAAGAACCATCTCATAGTCCAAGGAGGCATTGTATTGGGGCATAGAGATTTGCAAAAAGAGATCAAGGTAGACCCCAAAAAGATAAGGGTAATCAAAGGAATCACTTGTCAACTAGATATTGTAAAATATGTTTGGTCATTCCTTGGATCCACTAGTTACCATCAATGATTTATAGAGAATTTCTCTAAGATCGCAAAACCTTTGGTCGAATTGACAAAGAAGGATGGTCCATTTGTTTGGATCAAGAAGTGTGAACATGCATTTGAATAGCTAAAGGAAAAACTCGTAGAAACTCTAATTCTACAAATATGAAATTGGTCCAAATCATTTCATATCATGATGAATGCATCTAACTACATCTTGGGAGCATTGCTTATGTAGTTGGACAATTGCAAATGTTCATATTATGTCCATTGCATAAGCCAAAATAGTGTGGATGCACAACTCAATTAGACCACCACAAAGAAAGAACTAATGGTGAAGGTGTATGCATTAGAAACGTTTAGGTACCATGTGCTTAGATATAAAGTGTTTGTGCACATTGACCATAGTGCCATCCACTTCCTAATGAATAAGCCAACAGTAAGCCCCTATATCATATAGTGGCTTGTGATCTTGTAGGAATTCAATCTTATAATGGTAGATTGAAAAAGGACTGAGAATGTGGTTGCTAACTATCTCTCTCAGTTACGATGGGATGAGAAAGAGGAGGAAAATTCACTCTTTAATCATTTCCTAGATGAACTTCTCTTTACTGGTGCAATTAATGAATAGGTGCCCACAGAATTCAAATGGTATGATGACATCCTCACTTACCTTGTCACTCAAGAAATTCCATAGGATCTGGACTATAGAATGAAATAATAGTCTCTTCATTAGGCCAAGCACTTTATGGAAATCAACAAACACATTTACAAGGTATGCATTGATGGCCTGGTTCGTTGTTGTGTCCTTGATGCAAATCAATTGTGCATTCTCTAGGATACTCATGAAGGCCCTTGTAGAGGCAACTATGTAGGGAGATGCACAGTCATAAAAATCTTGATGGCAAGATATTATTGGCCCAAAATCTTTAGGGATGCCCACTAGTTTGTCCAATCTTATTAATGTTATCAATGAGATGGTCAGATGATCGCATGAATGGAGGGTCCTCAATAGTGGATTTAACCACTGGAACTCTTTGACATACGGGGCATAGCTTTCAAGGGTTCTATCACACCAATGTCCAATGAAAAGGATTATATTATCGTAGCTATTGACTACTGTATCAAATGGACTAAAGCAGTAGCCATCATTGATTTCACATCATCTACTACTACTCAATTTATATAGTAGCACAATATAAATAGGTTTGGGATGCCACGTGTACTAATTTATAATAATGGAATCCATTTTACAAGTGCTACCTTCACAAGCTCATGTAACACTTAGGGGTTGAACATAAATTAACAATACCCTATCACCCTAAGCCAACAGTCAAGCAGAGGTTACTAATAGGGAGATCATAAATATTGGAGCACAAAACTCAATGATGTCATTTGGGCCTACTGCTCAACATGGAAGCTCCCTATTGGCTAATCTCCCTATGAGTTGGTGTACAGAAAACTTCCAATGCTCCCAATTCAGTTTGAGCTCTATACACTCTCAATAGCTTGTGACCTAAACCTTGACCTCGTTTGGCATAAAAAGGAAAACTAATCCACCTAAATGTACTAGATGAAAATCAATTAGTGGCCTTGGCCTTGAATGAAGAACATAAGGCATTTAACAATTAATGACATAACCTAAGAATCAAATGGATCAAATTTCAACCTAGAGATAAGGTCCTCTATTGGTACCCCACACATGTTCCTCAAAAAACTAAATTCTAAACATTGTGGGAGGGGCCTTATATAATTGATGAAACCTTTCCTTCTAGGGCCATGATCATATACAAACTTGAAAGCCCAAAGAAGAAGGAGTTGGTCAACATCCAAAAGGTAAAGCCCTTCCATAAGCTCAAGTAAGCCAATGTAATAAATACTTTAATGGATGGACAACCATGCTCAATTTTTTGGATCTCTTCCTTCCAACTTAGTCATGGGGGAGATGGCCATTCATGCTAACCATCTGCATGGCTCCTTACTTTTTCTAATTTTTTGTTTTACACATTTTTATTTTTTGCAGATTATTTATTTTACACCTTTTTGATTTTTAAAAAATTTTCCTATTTTATACCATTTTTTTTTACACCATTGCTAGTAGATTTAAATCTTTAACGAATATTTTACACTTTCTTATATATTTTACTTTATTTTAGTATGATTTTCTAATTTCTGTTAATAAATGTGCTTTGTGCCAACAGGACACAGTGGTCCTATAGCTATTGCTAATGGTGGTTTGTGCTTAATGGTTTTATTTGCTAATGCTTAGTTTCTATTTTTGAATTTTTGTACCAATGACTAAGGCAAGGTTTCTTTTTCATGGAATAGGTAGTGAGTCCACAACATCCACCTATCCACACAAATCTATGGTTTTCCTCATTTGGAAATATGAGATCCCTTTCATTAAATAAATCTTTAATAAATTTGTGACCTTGGTGGTTTCTAGAATTAGGAAGGATTCAAAGGTTTTCATAGGGAGTGACTTCAAAGGGATTCAATACTTTTTGTACTCTTCTATTTACTTAGATGAATGAGTGTTTTCATGGATTTTTTACCATTCCATGTCGACCATAAACATGAAGTTAAATAAACCTTTGCATGGTGTGGTTCCCATCCCAAAAAAAGGAAAAAAAAATAAAAAAAATAAAGAAAAATATATAAAAAAAACATATTAAGAATATAAAATGATGGGAATTCAAAGCACATCCCTTAGACAAATAAACAGGTTACAAGCATTAGTTATGGGACTAGAAAGATGTTACCCATGCTTGAAGGTCCCCTCTAACTAAGGCCCTCTCTTACTTCCTGATTCTCTTTTTCTCTTCTTGAGAAACAATGGTTATTCTATGGGAGTGCTCTTGTGTCTCAAGGAGGTGGATTAATCTTGGAGTGGCAATGCAAAGTCACTGAAAGCGGTTGGTTTTGGTCTAGACTAAGGATTGATCTTTTTGGGTCATTTAAACACAAATCCAGAAGGGACTTCTTATGATCTCAATTTGGAACTCTATTCCACCTTCTCCATTATCCTTCCATGCTACCCATAACTCACTTCACTACTAATGTCTGTATTCTTGTTCAGTGTCTTTATCTGATGTACTTGAATTCTTTGGTAGAATTTTCTGGGTTTTGGTCCTTAAGTTTCATCAATCATTAATGGCCTATGGAAAACACATGTAAGAAGGAAGACCATCTCAACTAAGAAAAAAATGGCCAAGAATGAGAAGGGACCAAAAATAGACCTAGGAAGAACCAATTGCAAACCCATGTCACAGGACCTCTTAGGGAGGAGGCCAAAGTGGAGTCTATTCATTAGATTCTAGAACATGTGACAATGATAGAACATTCCCACCAAGATGAGGCACTAGCTCAACAAGCGAACCTTGAGGTGACCTTGATGGAAGCCTACCTAAACCAAATCAGATCAAGGAAGGTCCAAAAAATAGTGCTCTAGGAGTTGAACTTTGCTTTTTCTTGGAGCAGGTATCTAAAGAGGTACAAGACCAACTAAAGACCTTTCCTATGTGGACAACTGTCACTTCTAGTAGGGAGTGGTATATGGGAGAGATGTTCCTATTTGGGAACAATAGGCAGGCCAGTTCAATGATCAAGATCAAGGACATTTCAGTGTCCTACTCGGTGCAAGCCATTGCAAAGGCACTTGGGTTGCCTGAAACTAGGGTGAATCTCATCGAGATTCTAATGCAAGTAGATCCCAACATCAAAAAGGAATGGGTTTAGCAATGCTATGATATTGACCATAAGGAGAATGGTGTGCTCACACTGGTAGAAAGAATCCATTAAAATATTGTAGCCTTTCACCTAAATCCCATAGTAAAGCCTAGCAAGATCACCACCTTTTTTGCTCATGTGTGTGCCACTTTGAGTGAAAGAAGCCTAGTTGACCTTCCATAGCTAATCTTTATAGAGATAAAGAAGCAATTCAAGGAGAATGAATGTGCAAGGAAGGCATTGCCCTTCCCATGCCTCATTAGAAAACTATGTTAAAGGGAAAGAAGAGTCCACTATACTAATGATGCTATTCGACATGCTCCAACCACTAATTGGGTAGAGATGATGAAGGATAAAATTCCTACAATAATAATCTAAGAAGAGGAGTAGTAGGTACCACCTTCACTTGCCACTCAAAAAATAGTGATGGACATCGCTACACCATTCCAATGATTGCATAAGTCCCAAGAATGCCTCTTGAGTGAACAAAAGTAATAGGCAGGCATGAGTGGGGAAGATCCATGAGTGTACCAATCCTCAATGAGCCACTTGAATGAAGTGGCCCAAATAGTTAGTCTAATGGAGGGAGATGGATCCATTTTCTCTACCCAACGAATGTAGTTGTTCATGGGATCAAATCCTAATGGTATCTCTCTTGGAATAATAGCAACTCCTCAAGGCTTTTGGAAATATCATTATCTTTTTAGTATGCTTGGAGTAGGGAGAGGAGGCAATAGTACTAGTGATGTAGCATCACAAACAACAATAAAGGTGGTTGTTGACAGAATCACCAAGACACTCAATGCACCTACGATGTTTGTACTAGATGTAATTACACTTAAAGATGTGCAGACATCTCTAGGCACCATAGGCAGCAAACTAAGTACAACACAACATGAAAAACCAATGGACCAATTGGTAAGAACTTAGCATCTTCTTTTGGATGTCTTTGACCTTTTGGATAATATAACTACAATGTAGTCAAAGCTATTAGAGGCAAGGGGCAAGAACATTATATTGGAAGGGCAACTCGAAATAGCCAAGGAGCTGAATGAATGCTTGGCTATGAAAGTTGCTTAATTGAAATCCCAAATTATTAACCTTGCATTTTTCAACCTAGCATTAACAACAGAAGAAGCTCTTGAATTGCTTCACACTAGGTTAAAAGGGGTTGAGGGTGCAATGGAGATTGTGGTGTTCTACCAATCCTTGGCAGAGGCCACCCAGCATAAAATTCAAAAGGCCTTGGATCATACTTGCTAATAGAATGTTCAGCTAACCATAGAAAATCATCTCCTATGAAATGTTGATGTGCATAAACAATAATTGACTAATTTTATCCATCAACAGTAGGAGCAACTAGCTAGAGCAAATACAGAGTTAAGGAGATTGGCTACCGAGAAAAGAAACCTCTCCATGAAGGAGGTCTGTGCCCTTCACCAAAAGAGTGAAATAGAAGTAGCTTCGTGGAAATCAGAAGCTCTCAAATTTGAGAGAGTCAAAGATCACTACAAAGACAAGGTTAGCCTGCAGAAGGAAATAAATGAAAAACACATTCAAGTGATGAAGGCAAAGGTGAATGAGACCCTCAAGAAACTCCAATAAGGACCCAAATTAGGGCAACCCATTATGGGATTGATCAATACAATAAAGAAAAAATTCACCTGAAAGAATTGTAGATAGAGGAGATGACCAAATACATGGAGTTGGCCAATCTCCGATATGCAAACCTAACTATGTTAACTATAGGACAATCATGGTTAGAACTAGAAAAGTAGGTGGCTAGCTCATACTTGTTGTACGAGGCTAAGTTTAAGCACCATAAGGATACCAAGCAAAAGCTTGTGGAGGCAAACGTTGAATTCAAGGTTCTCAAGAAAAAATATAGTGATCAGAGATCCACTGTTGAGAGCCTAGACAAAAGAATGAATGACTACTAGGAGTTGCAAAATGTAGTTAGGGTGTTTGATGTCTAACACAAACAATTCGCTACTTGGTTTGTCAACGTCAAGGAGCTATTCTCAGTAATGCCCTATACATGGGATGTCTACATTCCAGTCCACATTAGCGATGCTGCATGGACTATAAATGATCCTCAAAGCAAGGAGGAGAAGATGAAGACATTACTAGATGCATTTCACCTTCCACCAGAGGTAGGAACCATAGTAGAACAACCATAGCCTCCATTGCCTGGGACTATTTAATCTTCTCAACCATCTTCATGTTGTTAGAGGATGCTCTATCTAGTTTGAAGTAGTCATATCATGGTGTTCAAATTTTGTGTCATGAACACCACAAATTTTATAATGATGTTGATCTATACATCCAAGAACTTAGTTTTGTTGTGTCAAGTGTTAGTCAATAATCCCATACCTTCCCAATTTTGTAAGGGAACTTAAGGATGAGTTTTCATTTAGTTGTAGGGGTATGATGAAGTGTCAAAGTGTCATGTCAACAGGCCCCTATTGATAGGTCCTTGTTAAAGCAACCCCTTTTATGTGGTGTTGCCCTCTCGACAGGGTTACATCAATGTAGCATTTGTTGTGTTTATGAGGCGCTATCAATGCAGCTCCACAATAAAGTCTATAAATATGTGTTCACCCATCATATTTATGCCATGTCTTGTCATGGTTGTAGCGGAGCTCTTGCAGTTTTATCATTTGAAGTTAGAATATTTTTCTGCGAGCCTGTAGTAGAAATCAGACAGTGTACAGATCTTTATTTGAGCACTAATGTACCTAAGCACACTAGTGTGAGCAGCAAAAAAAGAGCCTTTTGATCAAACCTTGCAGCACTTGAAAGAGATTAATGATTTATTTCTACATTTATCATTTTCATTAATTATGCAATTAATTAAGATAAGTAAGAAATTAATTGATTAACTAATTAAGCTAAATAGATTAAACACATAAGTACAAACACTTCAAGCATAACATCTAGCACTTGGTAATCCTAGTAGTGCTTACCACTTAGTGACCTAGCAATGTTGTATGCATTCAATATGTGTACGGAAAGTGGGACCAGATGCTTATGTTAAGATAGTTAGTTATTAATTAGCAATCAAATTAGTTAAATTGTTAATAAATTGAGTTTTAACTTGTTATCAATTGTAGGTGAATAAAATATAAAATAACAAAAATCATGTATCCCAATTACACTTAACCAAACAACTAAGCTTCACAAGTGTAGTTGGGAAGACAACAATTATCACAATTAGATTTCACTTCCTAAAACCAATGTACTTAGGAACTTAAGGTCTGTAGAATTTAACCAAATTACATATGAACACTTATAATTCATATGGTTGGGTGTAGGGTATACTCGCTGCTCATCAAAGATATTTTGGATTAAAAAAATTAGTGTGCTTTTAATTAGAATCATTATTTCTTATTTTTTGAATGATTGCAACTTTAGGGTTCATTCCAATGATCTTAAATAATTCTCACTAAGTTCTAGATAGTGCACATATCAAACTACAAATCTTTGGCAATGGCACTAATGATAAGTGACGAGTAGACCCTATGCTAAACCATATGAATCACTAAGAATTCATGAGCGATCTAGTCAAATTCCTTGGACTTATAACCTTCTAACTACATTAGTCTCTAGGAGGTGAAATTAACTGTTGCAATTGTTGTCTTTCCAATTACACTTGTGAAATGCAAAGGTATGGTTAAGTGCAATTGAGGCATATGACTTTTATCATTTTTATGTTTTATGTTTTAAGTTGCCTAAAAATAAAGAAGAAAGAATTATATATATAATTACTAGTTTACTCTAACTAACTAACATTTAACTAATCCTAACATAAGCATCCATTCCCACTTACCATACACATCTTGAACACATTTAATGCTAGTAGGTTACCAAATGTTAAGTGTTACTAGGATTACCAAGCATGAAGTGTATGCTTGAAGTGGTCATACTTATGTGCTTAATTAATCGCTATTTAATTTAGCTTACTTTAGCTTATTTAATTATTTAATTACTAAAAACATTAATGACAATTGCTTAAAATATTATATACATAAAGGAAATAATTAATTTATTTCAAAGTGCTGCAAGGTTTATCATAAAGCTCATCTTTATTGCTGCACACACTACTATGCTTAGGTACAACAATGTTTGAATAAAGATCCATACACTCTTTAACTCCTACTTTAGGCACTTAGAAAATATTCTAACTATCAAGTGGAAAAACTACTAAAGCTTCACTACAACTATGAGACTTGTACCTATAAATGTGGCTAGTGGGCACATATTTATGGGCAAAAACAAACACTACATCAACAAGGTTACATCAACATGGTCAAGTTGATGAGGCCACATTGACGAGGTCTCATAGACATAACCCTTGACATGACTCATCAATGTCATAGTTTCTCCATAACATTTCAAAATTACAATTAGTTTGAACTAGGATGACATAGTATTTAAAATTTTAAAGGTAACATCTCTTCCATCACAAATGAAATGTCGAGTGCAAAATAAATGTAGTTTGAAGTACCATAAGTTGGTGAAAAACCAAGCTCTTAAATGTTACATGACCACTTCTCTTAAATCTAGTTTCTGATTATTATTATAAAACTTTAAATAGAGGAATGTAGATGGCTTGAGAGCCTTATTTGACCTTAAAAGTAACTGTAAGATGGAATCTATTTTTGCATGAAAAATTAGAATATAATTGTTTTAATCTCTTATGCAAACAACTCAGTTGTATAAGTGTGGTGTGTGGGGACCTAGGCTTGTTAGTAAATATTGGAAGAAAATAGAAGAGGTTTAAAAACATTTTTTGGTAGAAGAATTTCAAGTTAAGAGGCAAGGACAATATGATTATGTTGCTTCTAGAAGTAGATATGATGCCCTTAAAGATAGAATTCCTTTGTCAATTTATTTCATATGTTTGCAACATCTCTTGTTGCACAATGACTAAATTTTCAAATAAAGTTGTAGTGGGTACACAAAAAAAAGGGTAGTTCCATAAGGAAATAGTTTGGAGCAAAAAATGAAACATTGAGGAGAAGATTCTTCATTGGGATACAAAATAGTTACACAAGAGTATTCGAGATAAGGTATTGATAAATCCAATTTTACTTAATCATGATATTGACATTTGATCGCACCAGCAACAAAAAATTAATTACATCCTTAGCTAGACTCTTACAGTTTTTTTTTTTTTGGTAGTTAATAGAGTGAATGCCCATAATGTGGTGTTAAGAAATTGTATGAAATTTTTATTCAAGTGGATTATACTTGATCATGGTTCATGAGAAGAAATAAAGATCAAGATTTTTTTTCATCATTGCAACATGAATTTAGTTCTTTTATTTTACTTAGCTTAATTTTCATGTTTACTTTAGTTCTTTACATTTTCAAAATACTTTACTTTTAATGCTCATTAGTAAGGCAGAATGAGTATGACTAGTTTCAAACACTAAAGTGTAATCATTTGGTAACCTAGTAGTAGTTTCACTTAATCTAGTCAATAGTGAACTCACTTGGTAATTCTAGTAACGATTACATGAGCCCAAGACATGATTGGTAAGCCAAGACCATATGCTCATCGCCATAGGCTAGAGTAGATTTACATTCTTGTTGATGAGCCACGATATTGCGTTTGCCCCTGCGATATCGCGTACGCAATATCGCAACCCACCGCAACATCTATAAATAAGAGGTGGCTTTCCCTGTTTTAGGCATCTAGATTTAGACCCTTAGCCAAACTATAGTAGTTTCACCATTCCATAGTTAGAATAATTTCCATGTGCCCACAGTAGGAGTCTTAAATTTAATGGATGTTTATTCGAGCAAATTGTACCTGAGCACACATTTGTGTACAATAATAAAGACGAACTTTCTGATAAACCTTGCAGCATGTGGACTAAGCTAAATAGGATTTAATTATTGTAAAATGTTTAAATTCTTTCCTAGATAATTAATCATTCTCAACCCTTGAATCTATTAGTTAAGTGCATTCAGTACGACTGCTTCGAGCATGTGTGTAACGCTTGGTAACCCAGTAACGAGTAGTGTTTGGTAATCCCAGTAGCGTTGCACTGGTTTAGGGTGTGTGCAGTAAGTGGGAACGGATACTGGTGCTAGGACAATTAGAACTTAGTTAGTGAATAGTTAATGAAAGTTAGTCACTTAGTCTCTTCACCTTCCCCTATTAGCATAAGACATTAAAAAGATAAAAGATATAAAAATCATATGCCTCAAGCTTACTTAACCATACAACCATGAAAATACAAGTAAGTTTGGGAAGACAATGATTGATTAATCTTAAGTGTTCCATTAAGGTGTGTAAGCACTTAGTCCTTGGAGTTCAACCGGATCATGTGTGAGATGCTCGTATTTGTATGGTTGAGTGTAGGGGTACCTCGCCACTCATCATTGGTGCCGTTGTCAGGGACTTAGTTGTTTGTGTGCTACATAGAACATAGGAGATCATTCATATCGTTGGGATGCTAGAATGAACCCTTAGGGTTGATCAAAAGAAAAGAAATAGGATAACGATAAACAGCACACCGAACAAGACAAAAATGTCTTCTTCTTTGCACAAAAGCACTTCACCACCTAGGACCAACACTAGAGACAGTCGACGGCACAACACACGTAACCAAGATCTGCCAATTCCTCAACAATTCCATGTGGTATATATTCATCACGATGCATATGTACCTAACTTTACCTTTATTCTCCATCAAGATGAACAACTGTGTTGGAGAGACTTGGAGGGTAACATAGTGTTGCCTCCAGACCGAGCAATCCCCAACATGCTCCTTCATCCTCTTGCAGGAATAGGCATGTCACAGTTGTACATAGAGTATGTTGCATGTGACCATGACACAAGGGACTACCATCCCATAGAAGTGCAATGTCAAAGGGACTTACAACATGAGAGATACTATACATCATTGAAGGGAAAAAGACCCCATAACACTCCACCCATCTGAAGCGAAATTGAGGGTGGTAAACCTATTTCATTAGGTTCTCCACAAAACAATGTTCCCCTTCCTAACTATCGTGAGGAGTTGGTGTATTAGAACCTTGACTCCACAATTCAAAATCCTGGTTCTGATCCCCACGAACACCAAGTGTTCAATAAGGAAACACAAACACATGATAAGGGTGGGCAGTCTGATCGTAATCATGATCAGGGCCAAGAACACCGAAGAGAAGGTAGGAAACATCATCATGGTGATGGTTCTCCTTCTTCTTCACCTTCATCATCACATTCACCCTCTCCTTTAGTATCGGGACATAGTCATAAGGAACCTAACCATAAGGACAAAGGTAAACAAAGTGAGAAACCTTGACAAGAGAGTCGAGAGCGAGGATGAGGGCACTCTAGAGAATCATGACATGGAAGAAGGGAGAGTAGGGAACCGCATAGACATCACAGACGCTATGAAAGAAATAACCACGAAGAACCCCTACTTGCAACCCGAAGAATGTTGGACATCACAGAGGCTGTAAGAATTCCCACAAGGCACCAAAAAGATAGTAGGATCAAGAGGTTAGACATGAATAATATCCCACAATTTTAGGGGGCTACAACACCGATTCTCAAAACCACTTACAAGCATTTCACAATGCATGTGCCTTGCAAAATATTGAGAACGAATGGCAAAAACTAAAGTTGTTCCCAAGGACACTAGTAAAAGAAGCGAAAAGCTGGTACCGGTCCTTAGAACCAGAATCCATTCAAAGGTCGATTATGATGCTAGAACTATTTAATGATAAGTATCAAACATATTCCCAGGTGTCCAACCTATGAAAGCAAATCCAAGGATGGAATCAAGGAAGTCATGAACCCTTGGATGCTACCATGGGCCGATATTATGCACTGTTACATCATTGCCTGGGCCATGGTTACTCGCAGTAGGATCAACTACGCCATCTCATAGATGGACTTAGGCATGAAACTAGGAGAACCTTGGAACATATGGCTAAGGGAGATTATCAGAGCTTAGGTCCCATCAGGTTCATAGATTGCTAGAGCAAGTAGCTAAGGAAGAAGGAGATCTACGTAAGAGAGAAAGTGCAGAAGAGTACAACCACGATCCTTCCCTTTGAAAAAGGGGAGTGAGATTCTGTGAGGAGGAGGAAGAGTCACCACTCGAAGAGATGGTGAATAGGAAAATATTTCTGCTTCAAAAATTAACAACAGAAGTGTCGACAAAGTTAGACCAAATGTGAAACTCCTTAGATAGTAGATTTGAAACCGTTCTCAAAATTGTAGAGGAGTCTAAGAAGCAAGGTAGTGACTATGACAAAAAGAAAAAGAGGGATTTGGACCATGCATGTAACAAAGGTAAGGGTAAAATGGCCATCATCGAAGAGGTTGTGGATTCTGATACGGACAATGACAGTGGATGTGAGATATCTCAGTATGACCATCCTAAGGGATGTTGCCCAGTAATCTCACATCTGCAAGAGTCTGGGGTGTATGCACTTAACCACAACTTAACAAATGGCAAGCACCCCGATGGTTACCTTATCCCCAAGGTAACCCAAGGCAGTTCCACCAACCATTAACATATTATCCAAGTGGAACTCCACCACAACCTATTGAGCAACACCAGTAGTGGCAATACCCACAGTCATGGGGGATGCCACCACCAAGGCAACAATACCCTTACCGACAACCAAATCCATATGGCTACTATGTGCAGCAGCCAATCTCTCCACGTGACTTGGTTGGTCACGTGACACCACAACATCACTACCAAGCTCGGGAGTATTATAGGAATCCTTCTCCTAGGAGAGACAACCCACAAACATACCATCCTCCAAATCCATCTGCAACTCTCACACCAATAGCTCCGTTACCACCCACTCCAGCAATGCAAAGGGAACTCCCCACTCAACCACAGCAATGCAATGCTACGAGAGTTGTAAACCTTTAATTTACTGCTAGTTCTAACAACTACACAAAGAGAAGACCTTTCTTCAGAACCAACAATCCAACCAAGCTCTCACAATCATAAGCGATTGAGCCTCAGAACGTTTCTCCATCAAATAAGGCTTCAGAGCTTCCTTCAAACCAAAAATAGAGCTCAACACACATAGTTATGTTAACACATGTCGTCACTAACTGGATTAAGGAGGGCCACCTTCCCAGGAAATTCTCTAACCCCAGAAGCCCTTTAATCTATCTCCAAGTCGCTAGGAATGAACCATGTAAAGCTCTTCTAGACTTAGGTTCTAGAGTCAACTTACTATCACAAGATATATATAAAGCCTGGAACCTGCCTCCACTAAAGTAGAGCAATATTCGCTTAGAACTAGCTGACCAGTCCATCATTGTTCCCTTGGGACTGGTGGAGGACATCATTATCATTGTGTGTGGGTGGTCATACCCAGCTAATTTTCTAGTGATACAAGTAAACAATGACAAAGGGGACTTCCCAATAATAATGGGAAGGGCATGGCTAAGTACCATAAACGCATGCCTGGGAATCCATGATCTTTCCCTGGAAATATCTAAGGAAAAACATTTTGGGAAGATTGAGAGGAAGAAAGTTTCATGCATCACATACAGTGATACAGGGTGTGATTACATACAGGAATGTCCAAAATTGCCTGCATGCAACTAGTGTCCCCAAGAAACTAACATAAAAAAGTGCCTGTATGTAGCAACCACACAACAAGAAGACACCTAGTGGTTGATAGCTAATCAAGAGAGCAGCTCACCAACGTGCATGGAACTAATTGAGGAAACAACTTGCGATCACGCCAAAATCATAGATGCACTAGAGCAAGAGTGTCACCAACTTCCAACCCTTAACCTAAAAACATCAATAGGGGGAAGTTGGAACTTCCTAGAAACTTCAAACAAGTGCTCCGATAAAAGATTACTAGTCAATGTGCAATAGACCAAACCTTACCATGAATCTAGAACGATCAATGCACATAACACATCAGAGAGAGGATGACCTCACTCATTATTTTGGATCTCCTCCTTTCAATTCAGTCATGGGGGAGATGGCCACCTATGCTGATCAATCTAGGCCCTCAATTCCTTTTTAAGTTTTTATTTTACACATTTTTGTTTTGCAAATTTCTTTAACTTTTCTTGTTTCTATTTTGCAACATCATTCATACTTTTTTTATTTGTTTGTGTGTTTATTTATTTATTTTTGTTAAGTTTTTCACCTAATAAGTGCTCCTGAAGATGGTATGAACTATATTCCATTGATTGCTAATGTTTGGTTTTTACCTTTGAGTTATGATGTTGATACTAAGGTATGGTTCTTTTGATATAACATGCAATGAGTCCATGTCATCCATGCATCCACGAAATTCTATGGTCTCTCTTGGCTTAGAACCGTATAGTTCCTTCCCTTAAATAATAAGAACTATCAACAAATCAGTGACTGAGCATTTCTCAAACTAAGGAAGGACTCGAGGACTGAAAAGGGTGTGACTTCAAGGGAACTTGATGCATGTGTGCTAGCCATTCTCTTGGGTGCTTCAATATTTTCTTCTTGAGTTTTCCTTACCATTCTGACATTGCTTCATTATCGGGAAGCTAAGCTAATAAAAATAATAAGTCTTTGCATGGTGTGGTTCTCACGCAAAGCAAAAGAAAAAAGAAAAAAAGTGGAAATTCAAAGCACACCCCTTAGACGAAATAATCATTTGGGCTACAAGCACTGGTTATGGAACTAAATAAACATGTTTCCTCTAACTAAGGCCCCTTCTCGCTTTCTACTTTCTCCTCTTTCATTTCGTTGGAATGATGGTGACTTTTTGGCGGAAGCATTATTGTTACTTCAGGTGGATGGATTGGCCAAATGTATTAATGCGAAGTCACTGGATGTGGATTGTTTGAGGCTGGATTTGGAATGAGATCTACTAAGTTACATTAACCATTAATACACAAGGGGTTGTACATCACCTTGTTCTTGAGACTCCATTCTATTCTCCTCTTTCCATCCTTCTTTCTCCATTTTTTCAACTCATTGCCGGTTGTATCAATAGTCTATATTTTGGTTGATGCATTGTTTTTTTTTTTTTTGGTAAATTCTTGTGGTTAAGACTTTAACTCTTGTTTCCGAATGGCATTTCCAAAGCCTACGAACTCTTTGAATGTGGGATTGTTAGGGCATTAAGGGCATGAGCTTGCTTTGGGGAGGAGCCACTCGCATTCCTATTTCGTCCATCTGTTAATTTCTTTCTCTTAAACATTTTCTGCAATCAAATTTTATTTTGTTCATTTCCATCCCTGACATCCATTTTATCAATGTTACCGTTGTTTCTTTTTCTTCATCTTCCTTATTCCTTATTCTTTTTCTCCATTTTCTCGCTACCAGAGGTTCGCTCTCAGTCATGGGGGTCCTGGTCCAATTTTTTTGATTTTCTCCTAACCCCTACACCTTGGGTAGTCACTAGTATTATATCTCTAGAATCCGCATTAGCCATATCACAACTCAGCCAATGGACCTTACACTAAGGCAAGGTATCAACTACATTGTGATTCATTTACCCTTGCTAATATAAGACTGTGTTGTGTGTGCAAATGACAATCATACACCAATGGATTGGATCTGGAGGGAACACTTGGAATGGGCTAGTGCTAGAGTAGTTATGCAAGGAACAAGATTGATGACATGCTTATGGATGAACAATGAAAGGTGCAATCTTAGCATCAACAACAATAGACTTCTTCTTTTCTCTCTCTCTTCTCTCTTCTCTCTTAGATACCAAATAAGGCTGGATGTCAAATGTGTATAGTGTTCACTCTTGTTGTCATGAACACTAATTTTGTCATGTATTGTAATGATGATCTGTTCACAGGTCACCCCATTTACCATTAGTGTCATTCAAGTCAATAATCTCATACCTTCCCAATATTTTGTAAGGAACTCGAGGATGAGTTTTCATTCAATCATAGGGGTATGATGAGCCGCGATATCGTGTACACGATATTGCATCCGCCCCTACGATATTGTGTACGCGATATCACAGCCCACCACAACATCTATAAATAAGAGGCGACTTTCCTTATTTTAGGCATCTAGATTTAGACCCTTAGCCAAACTATAGCAGTTTCACCATTCCATAGCTAGAATAATTTCCATGTGCCCACAGTAGGAGTCTTAAAGTGAATGGATGTTTATTCAAGAAAATTGTACCTGAGCACACATTTGTGGACGGCAATAAAGACGAACTTTCTGATAAACCTTGCAGCATCTAGACTAAGCTAAATAGGATTTAATTATTGTTAAATGTTTAAATGCTTTTCTAGATAATTAATCTTTCTCAACCCTTAACTCTCCTAGTTAAGTGCATTCAGTATGCCTGCTTCGAGCATGTGTGTAACGCTTGGTAACCCAGTAACGAGTAGTGTTTGGTAATCCCAGCAGCGTTGCACTGGTTTAGGGTGTGTGCGGTAAGTGGGAATGGATACTAGTGCTAGGACAATTAGAACTTAGTTAGTGAATAGTTAATGAAAGTTAGTCACTTAGTCTCCTCACCTTCCCCTATTAGCATAAGACATTAAAAAGATAAAAGATATAAAAATCATATGCCTTTATTTTACTTAACCATACAATCATGACAATGCAAGTAAGTTTGGAAAGACAATGATTGATTAACCTTAAGTGTTCCATTAAGGTGCGTAAGCACTTAGTCCTTGGAGTTCGACCGAATCGCATGTGAGACGCTCGTATTCTTATGGTTGAGCATAGGGGTACCTAGCCACTCATCACTTGTCATTACTTAGACTTGGATTTTAATCTTACTTTCATTATTTTTACAACTAGGAGTAAATTAAGCCCAACAACATCAACATATCATATGTCTCACAGAGAGCTAAACCATACACTTAAACTTCACTAACTCAAAGTGGGAAGGCAATGATCACAAACCTAGTATCAACTCCTAGTATGCTTACATTATCTATCCATAGATTATGATATAGTCATGTGCATGCACTTGTGACTTGTATGGTGGACTGTTCGAATACCTTACCACTCATCATTAGCACAGTTGCCAAAGATGTGTCAATGTTTGCGTAGTAGTTGATCTTATAAAGTTCATTGTATCAAAATTCATAAAGTTTATTCTTTACATTTTTAATCAATATTAATAACACACACAAACATACACACACATCCCTAAAGCATCAAACATACAACATGGCTTCAACACTTAAGGAGAAGTTATCACCTACCAAATAGGCACAAGAACCATGACAAGAGACATGAGGAAGAAGACTAGAGTGCACCTATGTAAACCAGGATTTCATATGCTCATATACATCCATATTATCTTGAATTCATGTTTATCTTTCATCAGGATGATTAGCTAAGGTGGAGATATTTTCAAGGAAACATTATTTTGCCTTCTAAATGATCAGCACCATCCATGCTTTAGGAAACTTTAATGGGGATGATCCTTAGCCATGCACAAGAAGGTTGTCATGTTACTAAACACATGACCAGGCTGTATCAACCCACAGAAGTGTAAGTAAGAAGGGATGCTACCATGGAGATAAGACATGAAAATAATCAAGGAAAGAAAGTCAACCAACATGTTATCCTATAAGAAATTAATGACGATACACTCTTAATGGAAAAACTCCACCACAATCATGAATCCCATTCACAAATGCCTATCATTTGTCTAGAAGAACCTATTAAGGTACAATTCCATTCAACCCTTATAGAGACAGCAAGAAGAGAGGTAGAATCCTTTAACCATAGGTAGAGCTCAAGGCTTAGAGCTTTTGAGGAGCCACAAAGGGATGAATCATGGAGTCACATAAGGAAAACCAGCTAGCATAGTTCTACAATTGCTTCTTCTTCATCCTCACAATCATAAGTAGGATTTGATAAAAGGGAATGAAGACCCATAGATTGCAATAGGGAAAGATGTAGTGATCATGAGAGACATGAATATCATAGAAGATATCTTGATGAAGAAGAAGATGAGTATGAACAAATAAGAGATAGGATTAGGCATGTAGAGAAAGAGCCCTATGAGCACTGAAAGAGTCACCACTATAATTGAGCTTATGAACTCAATAATCATGAAGAACCCCTATTGGCCAATCATACTATGATCAACATCAAAGAAGTAATGCATATCCCAACTAGGCATGTAAGAAATAGTTACATCAAGTGTCTAGACATGAATAACATTCCCAAATTTGAAGGTGGATACAATGCAGACCTACAACACCATCTTTAAGCATTCCACAATGCCTGTGCCCTTCAAAATATTGAAAATCATTGATGGCAACTAAAGTTGTTTCCCAAAATACTTATCGAGGCAAAGAGTTGGTAAAGATCTTTAGAATTAGAGTCAATTCGAAGATGGAGTACCATTCTAGAGCTTTTTAATGACAAGTATCAAACCAACTTTAAAGTGTTAAATTTAAGAAAATAAATCCAAGGATGGAAGCAAAGGATATATGAATCCCTTAATGTGGTAATGGGAAAATATTATTCTGTACTACATAGGTGCCTAGGTAATGGATTTCATAAAGAAAACAACTAAGGCATGTCATTGATGGATTATCAAAAATGACGTCCCATTGAATTCAAAAGTTAATAGACCAAATGCTAAAAGATGAAGGAGAACTAGAAAAAAGAGAGTCGATTGAAGAGTACAAGTGATATCCTTTGATAAGTAAATGAGATGGTAGAATGTGTGATAAACAAGAAGATGAAACCTTAGAGGATGTCATCTAAAAGAAGACTCCACTAATTTAGAAATCATTCAATAACATAGTAACTAAGCTAGAGAAAATGTGGGACTCACTAGATAAGAAATTCGCTACAACTCTAAAGATAGTAGAAGGAAAGACTGAACAAGTGCTAAACAAAGGTAAAGATAAGAACAAAAGAAGAGATCATAAACAAGAGAAGTATAAATAAAAAGGAAAAGTTACTATAGTTGAGAAATGTGCAAACTCTAATTTAAAAGAGGATGAAGGATGGTGAGTATGCCAATATGAACATCCTAAGGGATGTTTTCCTGTTATGGTTCACTTGCAAGAATCTAGGGTATATGCACTCAATTCAAGATTCATCAAAAAAGAAATGCTAAGATGATTACCTTATCCACAAGGTAATCTTAGATAACCCTTCCAACTAGCATACTATCCTAGGGGAGCCTATCCTCAGCCACAAGAATAATATCAATAGTAGTGGCAACAACCACAAACATGGGGAAAGCCACTACTAAGGCAACAATATCCATATAGGTAACTTGATCCTTATGGATATTAAGTTTAGCATCCAATCTCTCCAGGAAATGCTTTAGTCCACACATCTTTTCATTATTATCAACTAGAGTATTACAGGCTCACTACTTCAAGAATGGATCCTAGTTCTTATGTACATTAACCAATAGCTAGTTCATTAGTCCAACCTCCTAAGTCTCTACCACCAATGCCACCACCCATCATGCCAAGAGAATTGCCACTACAGCCACAACAAAAAAAAATGCTGCTAGGGTAGTGAATATATAAAGAGTGGATCATGCCAACAATACTAAAGGAAAATCAAGGAAACATCTTTTCTTCAAGACAAGTCTAGAAAATACTGGTAGAGCAAAGACTTCGTCCAATTAAGTTTCTTATATGATAGATCCTCCTACAAACACTATGCTTCTACAACAACCAACTCAGAAACTTACAACTATCATGCTAATTAAAATAGTATCATACTAGATAAAAGCAGGAAAACATTTCAAGAAAAGAATAGATCTTGGAAATCCTCTGATTTATTTGCAAATTGCTAGAAAATCACCATGCAAAGCTCTCTAGACTCAAGTTCTCAAGTCAATTTTATATCTCAAGAAACATACAAGGCATGGAACTTACCACCCTTAAAGAAAGTGCAACATAAGATTAAAGCTAGCAAATCAATCAATCATGATTCCTCTGGGATAGATAGAAGATGTGATGACTACCATTAATAGATGATCTTATATTACAAATTTTCTTGTGTTCAATGTGAAGAATGATGATAGGAAATTTCCTATCATTATGGAAGAGCATGGCTTAGCATAATTGATGCTAAGTTAGAAATAAGAGACTTATCCCTAGAAATTTCTAAGGAAGACAAGCAAGGAGCCATACCTACATAAATAATGCACATTATTGATGATAAAGAAGGGTGCAGTTGTGGATTGAAACTTTAGAGTGTTAACACAATCCTTGCGTTAGCCCACAACAAATGTGAGAAACAATTATGTGTACAAGAAGAAACACTGGCCACTAAAGAAAAAGAAACCCAATGGCTCAAGAATGAGAACATAAAACTATTCAACACTGAAACACCACAAAAATTTTAGCAACACTTCCAGACAACTTCAAAGCCTTTGAAATGACTTTAAGCAGCCCACCATGAAGCAAGCAAGGTTCCCTTGGGGCCCACAGATCACGACGGCAAGTCTCGATGTCAAGAATCATCAGTTTCAAGGTCAAAAAGCATAATTTTGGCTAAATACAATGTGCTTGCGCTGCACAATGTAAGGATCAGCATCACCAACTTTTGGAGCTCCGAAACTAAGTCCAAACAGGCCAAAATCAAGCATAAGGACCCCCCATGACCTTCACCAAGGTCCCCAGTAGCTTCCAGCCTCTAGAAAATCAAAATTCAGGCCTTAAATAAGGTATTTTTAGTTGATTACGTTGGAGCTACATTTTCTTACGCTGCATAGCGTAAGGATGTGTAAATCACTATTCACAGCGTAAACACTATTCATCATGTAAACACTATTCATCTACGTAAACACTATTCACAGCGTAAACACTATCCATCGCGTAAACACTATTCACAACGTAAACACTATTCATCGCATGAATACTATTCACTAGCGTAACCAACTTCCAGAAAAATTTCAGCAATCCAAAAAATTCTCAGCATCAGCAACTTCTAGAAAATTCTTAGCATCAGCAACTTCCAGAAAATTCCAGAAAAATGGCAGAAAATTCTTAGCATCAGCAACTTCAGAAAATTCTTAGCATCAACAACTTCCAGAAAATTTTAAAAAAACTCATGAACAAAGAAGTTTCAAGCAGAATAGATCAAATTTCCCTTGTACATTTCATTGTAAATTTTTATTTGTGGGATAGTCATGCCCTCATGGTCTAAATTAAATGTACTTTCATGGGCTTGAATAACCCATAAATTGTAAAATGTGATGCACCTGGTCAAGAACGTAGCTTGCCGACACACATCCAACTCTCTCCAGCACGCATCCAACCCGAACACAACTGTCCATTGGATACATGTCACTAGATCTGCTTTCCTTTCATCTCCCAGCCGTTGATTCCATTCTGTGTTGGAGCCTGGCCCAACCCTATAAATACCCTGTCAATTCACATGAATCAGAGAAGGTAAAAATTGGAGAGATTGGAAATTCTAAGAGAGGACAGAACCTGCAATCCTTGGGTGCTCGGCACACCTAACTGTTGGCATCTGAGCATTTCTCACATTCATCACATCATATCATCGCATCATCACTTCAGACATCATCTCGAGGCTTAGTGCTTGACCTGCCATCCACACGTGCAGCTACACTTTGATCGGTGCATACCTTTTTCTTTATTAAATAATACAATACAGTTCATTGCCTCCCATTTACATTGTTTTACGCTTTGTTTACAATATAGCTCTGTTTACACTTTATTTATAATTCAGTACGCTCTGTTTACATTTTGTGTCGTTGTTTACATCCCGTTTACACTATTTACGATAACCCCAGTGCTAGCCGTAGCTTACGCTCGGGGAAGTCCTTGGTTGATTTGCGTGCAAACCATCCAAGGCACTCTACCTTCATTTACTTTTCTAGCTTGCCCTTGGGCGAAGGTAGGGTCACCTGTGTCTGCCCGACTATCTCTCGATGTTTGTTTACCTTCCAACCTTACACCGATGATTTAGGTCAGTACAAACACATGCATGGAAACATCTAACTCACTTATTAATTCCTATTCCAAGAAAATTTTCCAAATTGAGAACATCCAAAAGGATACCCTAAATCATGATCATACACCAACAATTAGTAAGCATGGATACTTGATATGTGAAATTAAGAATAAATAAGACAACATAGTTTGATCTTCTAAGACAGAAAGACCATCTAGTCCAACACAATATATATCTCCAAAAGATCAAAATTTGATGATCATCAATGTCACATGGGATAATAAATAAAAATTTAAATAACTAAGGGAGATAAATAAGAAATCCAAGAGTGTATGATATGGGGGATCTAGGGTCCATTTTCCAAACACTTGTCCATGAGTTTCGCCATGACAGAGATGCCTTATCTTGACTTAGGAATTGATAAATTCTTTTCAAAATTTTTTTATTTTCTAATTTTTTGGTTTATAATTTTTTGTTATATTTTTTTTACATTTCTTTCCAAATTTTAAATTCTTGATATCTTTTCTATTATTTTATACTTTTCTCATTTTTAATCAATTTATATTCTTTAATATCTTTTAATTTCTTTCTCTATTTTCCATTCTTATCATTTTTCTATGATATTTCATCATTTTTCTTGTATATATTATTGTTGATTTGTCCAATAAGGTGCAAAGGAATAAAGCAAGATGTTACCTAATAAGATGAAGGTTATCCTATATTATCAAATCATGAAGGATTGATTCTATATACAGTGAGACCATGCCAATCATCCACTCATTTCCAATAATAAGAGGTTCTTACTGTGGATCGTTGAACTTAAAAGGATCCCCAGGGGGGGAAGATATCAATAAGTTCCACAAATTAAAATTCTTTACAACAAAGCACACACCAATTTTAATGTGGTTCCCCAACTTGGGTAGTCCACACTCAGTGGGTAGTTTGCAAGCACACCTCCAAATTTTGTTCCTTCCAAATGTGATTTAAAGGGTCCACACCTTGTATAATGTTCAAGCCCTACTCGAGAATGTTGTGCTACAACACCAACTACTTAACCCTGCAATGTCCCATCAGGCTTGGAATGTGATTTTCATGCTTCCACAAAGTTTACAATCTTGAGCTCTGCTCAGTAGTGTTGTGTCACAACACTAGCCACTCAATCTTGTAGGATCTTGACAAGCTTAATCAAGATGCCTTCCCATAAGAAGCACATCAACCCCATAAGGCAACAAGAAAGAACAATTATAAGGGATAATTGCAACTTAGTTTGCTGATCCTTGTACTTTGAGGTACAACACACTTTACAATGAACAAATGATGATACAATGAAGAGCAATAGAGATCACAATGATTAACAAAATGACTGTACAATGATTACACATAATCTTGCACATTTCCCAATGCGTATGATATATTCTTATAACTGTCATATTTCCAAATCCATCTTGGAACATATGCAACAGTAAGCCAACAATCACTAACGGTCATGGAAGATGTCTTCTTTATGCTTGAAACATATTTCTATATTTGCCTTCTATTATGAGAAGATGTCTTTGTTTGAGAAAGACATTTTTCTAAAACTAGTCTTCATGCCTTCTTTGTAGGAAGACATCTTTGTTTGGTGAAAGACTTTTTTTTAAAATTGGTCTTCATTTTGGAAAGATGTCTTTGCCTAGGGAAAGACATCTTTGTTCGATGAAAGACATCTATTGTTTTGCAGAGACATCTTTGGATGTGCTACCCACTAGAAAGATGTCTTTAATATGGGAAAGACGTCTCTTCTATAGGGACCAAAAATGAAACTGCTTATTTTGATGTTGGAAGCCTCTAGATGCCTCCAAACAAGTCTCCATAGACCTTATAACCTCCTAGAATAGTAAAATGAGCTAGAAACACTTTGAAACATGTCAAAAATAGATACATTTTGCTTGAATTCTTCATATTCATCCATGCTCCCTTGAGTCCTTTGCTCTTGCTCCTATAAACAAAACAATCACACAAGCATCCTTGTACTCCATTTCCCTTAATGTTTTGACATAACAAAAGGTCAATGCTTACCATGGTCATAATTATATTCTTTTCACAATAAAACTAAAATAAACTTGTGATCATTATGCCTGGATAATAAAGTGAAGAACTAAGTAAAAATGAAAAGGGTTTGACATCAAGGGGATTTTTGGATTCTTTGAGACTACTACCATGAGTCTTATAATGTTTTTAAAGAGTGTATTATTTTCTTGAGTTCTAAAAAAAAGGGAAGTATGAGTACAATAAGTGCTACCTTACCATGTCATCAGAAAGATGTGTTATCCATGCTTGAAGGTAGTCCTCTAGTAAGGTCAACATAGTAAAATTATAATAAATGCCTACAATAAAATTTATAGGGATCCTACTAGAAAGACATGTTACCCATGCTTGAAGGTAAGCAGCTTCTCATAAATCTCAAAAATAAGTACACTATTAATAAACTCTTTCCTTTAACAACATTACCAAGTGATAAGACTTCTTGCAATAGTGGTAGTCTTATGGTTACTAGTTTTGGGATGATATAATGCAATGTCACTGGTTAATGGTATGGACTTGGTTTGGATCTTGGATAGAATGATTAATGATCACTTTAACCATGCATTACATAGAATAATTCATTATGCCTATGATAAGACATCTCATGTCCCAATTTTTGCAATTCTTTCAAATCTCATTCCACCTCACTAGTATATATTATCATAATTCTATAGTTTTGTATAATATAGTGTTGTTTTTCCAACTTGGCTATACTAACATGTGTGTTTTGCAAGACAGGTATGTTCTAAATTCAACTCCTTGAGTGCCTACGGACACTTATAGGTGTGGTTATATAAGGGCATTAAGGGCTAGAGCTTGCTTTGAGGAGGACCCACTTATAGAACTCTTATACCTCATACCTGATGAACAATTCCACATCATCTTATTCCTCCATAATACTTTAATGATCAATCCAATACTTTCCTAAGTTTTCATATTTGAAAATACACTTAACAATTCTCACTCCATCTCATATACATTCAATAAACCTTCTTTGCCAAGATTCCTTCTGACCTTCAAATGCCAAATTTCTATAATCTAAGCATCATCTATGGCTAAAAATCCTTTAAATAACCTTTATATCTTCCAAACTATCTGATTGACTTAATTTTTCTCTCATAAATAGCCAAAAATCCAAAAACTTTTAGTGCTCATGTCATATCTATGATGTTGTATGACTTACAACGACATAGCTATGATGTTGCACATATAAAAATCTATATGTATGCATAGAGAGCTAGAAAAATTTTTCATTCTAAAATTTCATAATAGGAGTTTATCTAGGTTTTTTGAGCTCTAATGCTCAAACTTCCTAACATCATAACTTCCTCACCACAACTCTAATTTGCATGATTCTTGAATCCTATTAATCCTAGAGTACTCAACTTAATTGTGGCGGTAGGAGGGTGTTTTGCATGTAAATAAGGAAGGTTGAGCCAAAATTTTCTAACATCAAGAGATAATATTAAGGATAAGTATAATAATAAAAAATTAATATTTAAAAAAACTAGTAAAATAAAAGCCAATGGACTTAATTGATTCTCTTAATCAACCATTCAATGGTATAATACATGAGGAAATGATGTGAAAGCCCATAACAATCAAAGATACAACAATTAAGGATTTCTTTTTGAATTTCTCCAACTTTGCAATCATAATAAGAGCTATAACTACTAATAAGAATAAAAATTAGATCAAACTAAGGATATGAGAAAGGATTATGAGCTATTAGGAACCTATTTGAAATCCTTTGATAACCTTGAATATTTAATGATTGCAAATGGCTCCTAAAAGACCTGTCGTAGAAGGACCTTCACAGCCAGGAAGCAAGAGACCTAGGGGCAGAGCAAGAGGACAAGCATGAGAACAAATCCCACAAGAAGAACATGCAAAGTAGGAGGCCCAATCATTCAATAGCCATCAACAAACCTTGCTACTAAACAATCTGCACAAGCTGAGGTAAAGGCACTCCCAGCACTAGAATAAGGACAATGCCCCATGCTATTGGCAGAATGCCTCCAGGAAATTTAAGAAAAGGTCATCATGTCCATATTCATTATGGAATTAAAATTTGCATCATTCATGGAGTTTGCTCCTAAAGGTATTATGACACAACTCCAAGCCTCTATTTTATGGCCAACCTTGTCAAGCAATGTTGAATGGTACTTTGAAGAAGTTTATCAATTTTGGAAAAAATAAGCAAGATGATGCAATAGTTAAAATTAAAAGAGTCTTAGTGTTGTATTCTATTGAAGCTATCACCAAGGCATTGAACATTCCCAATGTTGGAGTCAATGGAGCACAAATATCCACAAATTTTGACACAGATGTAAAGAAGTGGCTACAGCAAGCCTCTAGGAAAGAGGATAAGGATTACAGTGAACTAACTCGAGGAGAAAATTTATTTCAAGATTAGAACCATCACTTATTCCCAACTAAAAGACTCAATAGGATTTCTACATATGCAAGTAGATGAAGTGCAATCCTGATGGGAAAATTCAATGCCAACATCACGCATTTGCTCTTCATAAAGATCCAAAGAAGGTTTGAAGAAAAGAAGGTACAGAAACTTACACTACCATTCCCTTATCTAATTAGAAAGTTGTGCAAGTAAGAAGGGATCCTGGGACTACACAAATGATGTTTTGAGAAAAGTCTAGATTATATCCTATGTAGAGATGTTTAAGAAAGTGCCATCCAAGAAGGATCAGTTGGAAAAGCCAACAACCACTAAGGGAACATTAGGTTCTGCACCCGCTAGTAACATTCCAGTTACTAGACTGTAGCAACAAGTAGGACCTAATGGGTCAACACTTGCTAGTGATAGCCCTAAACAACAAGCTTTACCACCACAACAAGACTATTGACCTTTAATGAATCACCTATAACAAATTGCAAAAACTATCAACTAAGGAACAAGGGAAGATTCTACTCTATACAAAGTAAGAGATAACTCTGTAAGGCCTACCATATCCACAAGACTTGTTAGTGGGAAGGTATCTTTACAGGCAAGAGGAGATGATGACTAGACATAATAGATCTTAGGGAACACTACATCATTTTAGGTGATGTTAGAAAGGGGAGAAGGTGTCACAGTAGTGGTCATGCAATACCAAGATGCAGTAGGAGAAGTAGACGTTATTATTGATCATATCAAAAAATGTTTTAATGTTTCCATTATGTCACTGGTCAATATTTTTGGAGCCAAAGGCATTGAAATATTAGTTAGAACATCAATGACCCCACTAGACCATGAGGATGTCTTTCACAAACTACTGTAGATGGACCAAGTTATGCAAAATATCTTTTATATCCCTAATTATATCACTATAGTCTGGTCTAATCTCATAGTCACAAAAGGAAAGCTGATCATGACAAAAATGAGGGCAAATCAAACAAAAAACGAGATGTAGAGGCTATAAGTTAAACTAGTAGCTTTAAAAGTAGAGAAAAAAGACCTTGCACAATTTGTAGCCATGAACCAGTTAGAACAATTCAAAACTAACAAGTTAAGCAACTAATAGCAAGAAACATTCAAGTTGAGATGGAAAAGGAAAAGGCTATGTGGAACACATCTATGATTGAAGGACGAACATATGCATATGCCAAAGCCATCACCACCTTGGAAGAATAGAATAAAAAGCTTGTTGTTGATAACACAAGATTGAAAATTATTGAAAAGCAAAAGAATGTTCTCAAGGAAAGTATTTATCAACTATGAGAAAAATTTATCCAAGTTAACTAAGATGTGAATAAATCGGTCAGAGAAAATTAGATCCTATCAATGGAAGAAGTCTGTGCCATCCACTTGAATCAACAATTAAAATAAACATGTAGCAAAATGAAGCTAGAAAGAATGATAAGCTCAAGGAACATTTTAGGGATCAAGTGGGCATGTATAAGTAAATCAGTGAAAAAGAAATCTAGATGGTAAAGGCCAAGATCAACTCAATTACAACTTGAACATTAGATTGGTAGCCCATTCTAGACAACTTTGCTCATGTCCACTAGGATAAAGTAAAAAATAAAGACCTTAAAATAGAATATTAAATAGAGTACATGGGGTTAGCCAACTTTCAGTATGCTAACCTAGCCATGTTAACAGTAGGTAGGCCACGAAATGAGCTTAAGTAGCAAGTAGTGATAATCTACATAATGTATGAAAGAGAGTTTCTAGATTGAAAGGATGCCTAACAAAAATTACATGTGCCAAACTTTGAGCTTGAAATTATCAAGGCCAGCTACTAAGCACATAAGGATGTTGTAACAAAATTGGCATGCTAGATGATAGATTACCAAGAACTAAGAAGGATGGCCAAATATTTTGAAGAGGAGAGAAGGTAGTTTGCAGCTTGATACGTGAAATATAATAAGATGTTCTTGTAGCTACCATGCCCATGGGATGTACTGACACCATCCAACATCATCAAGTTTTCATGGATGGTGCACAATCCCTTGTCAAAAGAGGAAAAGCTTTAGGCACTCCTAAACTAATATCAGTTTCAGAAGCCTAATGATAAAGGAAAGAAGTCGATGGAGGAGCCTTCACCACCTAGAACATAAAGGCCACATCAATCTATTTTTGTTTTGTTTTGTGTTGTCTTGTTATTCTTAACTATGTCAATTTTTTGAAAACCCCACTCGAATCACAATTTGAAATTCAAATTCTTGTCTATAGTTAGTTAAGATAAGCTTGAGTCTACCTCCTAGTTTTGTAAGGGACTCTATTCTCATTTTATTTTAAACTTGAGGATGAGTTTCCAGTCAATCATGGGGGTATGATAAATCTAATTTTATACAAGCATGATATCGTATCTATGATATCATAGCCCATCCTATATCATTATTGATGTGATATGTCAAGAGTTGTGTGGCCCTATAAATACTGAAACTTGGTTACATCAATAACAATAATTTCATTACACCCTTAGCTAGATTCTTGCAGTTTGTTTCTATAGTTATTAATAAAGTGAATGCCCACTGTGTAGTGTTAAGCAATTGTACGGCATCTTTATTTGAGTGGATTGTACTTGGACACTGTTCATGAGCGAAAATAAAGATCAAGATTGTTTTTCATCATTGCAACATTCATTTCTTTTGTTTTACTTAGCTGAAGTTTCATGTTTACTTTAGTTTAGTTTTTTACATTTCCGAAGTACTTTACTTTTCATGTTCATTAGTAAGGCATAATGAATATGACTAGTTTTGAGCATTAAAGTGTAATCATCTGGTAATCCAATAATCATTTCACTTAATTCACTCAATAGTGAACTCACTTGGTAATTTTAGTAATGGTTACATGAACCCAATATTTGATTGGTAAGCCAGGACTAGCTGCTCATCACCATAGGCTAGGGTAGATTTGCATTCCTATCGTTACTTAGACTTAGATTTTAATCTCACTTTTATTATGTTAACAACTAGGAGTAAATTAAGCCCAACAAGATCAACATATCATATGCCTCATTAAGAGTTAAACTATACACTTGAACTTCAGTAACTCAAAGTGGGAAGACAACGATCATGAACCTACTATCAACTCCTCACATCCTTACATTGACTATCCATAGATTATGGTTTGGTTGCATGCAAGCACTCATGACTTGTGTGGTGAAGTGTGGGGATACCCTACCGCTCATCAGGTACTTTTGTACATATGGGATAATCCAATAGGTAAAAACAATTCTACTTAACTAACATTAGAGGAGGCATCAACAACAAAACAACCATTTATATGCGCATATATTCCTTCATCTACGATGTCAAATAAGCTAGGCAAGATTGGGCTCTCACTATTTTAGAATTGAAATAGGTAGATAGATCAAGACTCCATAAGAAGAAAGAACCTATAGTCTATGCAATCAATAAGTAATTGAAGATGAGTATCACATATTTCTACAATATTTTGTTTTTGAACATTGTCACTACAAATGACAAATTACAACTAAAAACTTAAAAGACCTATTTAATGTGGCACCAATGAAACTTGGTAACTTTATTGATGAAGTGTTTGATATGCATGCTTTGTACATTTCCTCTCTTTAATAGATCATGTAGGTCTGAGTAATAAAAAACTATTTTAGTTTTGTAATTTTAAATATTTTAAACTTTTAATTTTTTTCAAACTAACAATTAGCTTTTCTTTTGGGTTGCATTTATTTCTCTAATCATTAATTTCTTTTAGAAAGCACATTATCACATTGTACTTTTATTGGTACATCCTTGTAGTTAGGTATCATTTGCAATACTAAACTAGTATAAGGGATGCCATCATAATCTAATTTACATAGAAGATGAACATTTGAAAATAAATCTTCTTTGGCTACCTCCTTCTATTTATTGTTGATGCATAAATTTTGGACACACTAACACTAGGAAAAACTCATTTAGAGAGACTATTGGTTAGGGTGCCTCCTATATGGGCAATGTAGTGTTTCAAAAAATTTTGAATAAAAAGGCTAAACAAAGTTTGAATATTGAACAAGCTTTAAAAATTTGAACATTACTTAATTTCTTTGTAATAGTGAATCCACGTAAAGGTGAGGACAAAAATGGGATGATGGATAAAAATAATATAAATAGACAATCGAAGCAAACTAATCATAAAACAAGAAGGCATTGAAACTTTCTAACATTGCCTACAAATTTAGGAGTGCGAAAGATTTGCTGCCAGTGCTGATGCATTCCATGCATCGTCGGCCGTCGTTTATGCCATCTACAACGTCTACACGCATCACACACCACTGCTGATGTGTTGGCCACTTGCTATGGTTGACTGCGCCACACGTCGTCTATCGTCCATAGCTTGTGCCACGCCAATCAAGTAGCAAGACAGAGAAAGACCGACTGCCATCCCCACTGATTGCCATCCGTTGCTATTGCTCCTAACGTTGCACTCCATTGTTCGTGCTTGCAGTCCAGCATTGGTCGATCTTACGTCTGTGCTGCTGATGCATGCACACCGCTACTGCCGCCGTTTGTGCCTCTAACGTGCACCATCATCTACAACGCCTGTCGCGGATTATCGTCATCTGTCGCTGATTATTCGTGTGCCACCGTTGCATGCCACAATAGTTGTTCATTATCGTTGCTCATCGGGAGAGAGAGGCCCTGCTCTAATCGCCCATTGACCACGCTCCACAAGCATGCTGTCTATGCGCTACTGTTGATGCACTTCCTGACAGGATAAAGGGAGAGGCCAAGAGATTATCATTGTTCCTGCGTACTGCTGCTATTTGCTATCTGACACTGCGTGCTGCCTTCTTCTGACTACCGTCAGCTGCGAGTGAACAGGAGACCTCCTATGATGTCTTTTTTTTTCTTTTTGCCTGCTAACTGCTTCCCCTCTTATAAGCTGCTCTCCACCGCTCCGCTGTTATGAATGCCCATGTCCGCCACTAATGTCAATTACGTCCACCATTGTTTATTATGTCCACCTCTGCCACCGCTTGCACGTCAGTTACTCATGTTACCCACGTTGCCCACCATCGTTATGACTTCCACAAAACCCCGTTGCCGCGCTAGCAGGCTCTTTGATGGGCCATTGATATTTTCAAAGTAATGTCGATTATTATGTTTAAAAACAAATTTACAACTTCAACTCTTGTTTTTAATTCTTTATCCAACATATCTTCAAGTTTTTTATCAAAGAATATGCACCCTCCATATCTTTCATTGATATGCTCTTGAAAGTGAAAGTTAACTTCAAGGACTAAAAAGGAAGATATATTAGAACTCTAAGTTATCTGAGAATTAACGACTTCACCTTGCAACTTCCTAGAGATGTTAAATGTTATTGTAAATGGATATGATATCCTGACAATTTCTACAATGCCCAGAGAAGCGTCTCTCTTATATAGAATATAAATGATGGGACGTGATATCGCATAGGCCACGATATCGTGTCCTTCCCTGCAATATCGCATACATGATATCATAGCCTGCTGCCAGTTCTATAAATAAGAGGCGGCTCTCCCTTGTTTCTCCATCTAGATCTAGACCTTAGCCAAACTATTGTCATTTTTCCATTCAAGAGTTAGAATAATTTCCATGTGCCCACAGTAGGAGTCCTAAAGTGAACGGATCTTTATTCAAGCAATTCTGTACCTGAGCACATAATTGTGTACAGAAATAAAGATGAACTTTTGGATAAACCTTGCAGTGCATGGACTAAGCTAAATAGGACTTTAATTATTGTTAATTTTTTAAATGCTTTCTTAAGGACTTAATCTTTCTCAACCCTCAACTCTCATAGTTAAGTGCATTCAATACGACTGCTTCGAGCACGTGCGTTACGCTTGGTAATCTCAGTAATGAATAGCGTTTGGTAATCCCAGTAACATTGCATTGGTTCAGAGTGTGAAACGACAAGTGGGAATGGATACTGATGCTAGGATGATTAAGGCTTAGTTAGTTAAAGTTAGTTACTTAGTCTCTTCACCCTTTCCTCTCTTAGAATAGGCAATAAAACATAAAAGATATAAAAATCATATACCTCAAGTTCACTTAAGCATACAACCATGACACATACAAGTGAGCTTGGGAAGACAACGACTGATTAACCTTAGGTGTTCCATGAGGTGTGTAAGCACTTAGTCTATGGAGTTCGACTGGATCACGCATGTAACACTCATATTCATATGGTTGAGTGTAGGGGTACCTCACCACTCATCATTGGCACGTTGTCGGGGACTAAGTTGTTTGTGCACTAAGTAGAACATAGGAAATCATCCACATCGTTGGGAGGCTTAAACCAACCCTTAGGGTTAATCAAAAGAAAATTTAAACCACGGTCAGTAGCACACCGACAAGATAAATAATGTCTTCTTCTTCTCATAAAAGCACTTCACCACCTAGGGATCACACAAGAGACAATCGGTGGTCTAACACACGTAACCTAGAGCTGCCAGTTCCTCAACAATTTAGTGTGGTATATATTCATCATGATGAATATATACCTGACTTTACCTTTGTCTTCCATCAAGACGAACAACTGTGATGGAGAGACTTGGAGGGTAACATAGTGTTGCCTCCAGACAGAGCTACCCCCAACATGCTCCTTCATGCCCTTGCACGAATTGGCATGTCGCAAGTATACACTGAGTACATTGCATGCGATTACAACATGAGGGACTACCATCCCACAGAAGCACAACGTCAATGGGAATTGCGGCAGGAAAGTCACCACACATCATTGAAGGGCAAAGGACCCCGTAATGCTTCGCCCATCATAAGAGAAATTAAGGGTGATGAACCTATTTCAATAGGTTCTCCACAAAATGATGTTCCCCCTCCTAATGATGGTGAGGTGGCGGTGTATCAGAACCTACATTCCATAATACACAACCTTGGTTCTGATCCCCATGAACACCAAGTGTTCAATGAGGGAACAAAAACACAAGATAAGGGTGAGCATTCTGATTGTCATCACGATCAGGGTTGAGATCACTAAAGAGAAGGTACGAAACATTGTCATGGTGATGGTTCTCCTTCTTCTTCCCCTTCATCGCATCATTTAGCCTCTCCTTCCACATCAGGACGTAGTCACAAAGAGCACAACCGTGAGGATAAGGGTAAGCAAGATGAGAAACCTTAATGAGAGAGTCGAGAGTGAGGACAAGGGCATTCTAGAGAGTCAAGGCATAGAAGGAAAAGTAGGGAACCACATAGGCATCATAGACATCATGAGAGAGATGACCATGATGAACCCCTACTTGCAACCCAGAATATGTTAGACATTACGGAGGTAGTTAGAATACCTACAAGGCACCAAAAAGATAGTCGGATCAAGAGACTAGACATGAATAATATCCCACGATGCAAGGGGGGATACAATGCTGATCCACAGAATCACTTACAGGAATTCCATGATTCCTGTGCCTTGCAGAATATTGAAAACGAGTGGCAAAAGTGAAAGTTGTTCCCTAGGACACTCATAAAAGAAGCAGAAAGTTGGTTCCAGTCCTTGGAACCGGAATCCATTAGATGGTGGAGTACAATGCTAGAATTGTTTAACGATAAATACCAAACGTACTCCAGAGTGTCCAACTTGCGTAAGTAGATCCAAGTATGGAAGCAGGGTAATCACAAACCCTTGGATGCTGCCATGGGCTGATATTATACATTGCTACATCGTTGCCCGAGCCATGGTTACACACAACGGGATCAACTATGCCATCTCGTAGATGGGCTAAGACATGAAACTAGGAGAACCCTTGGGACATATGCCTAAGGAAGATTATCTGAACTTAGGTCCCATGAAGTTCATAGGTTGTTGGAGCAAGTAGCTAAAGAAGAAGGGGAGCTCTAGAAAAGAGAAAGCATGGAAGAGTATAACCGTGATCCTTCCCTTCGAAAGAGGGGAGTAAGATTCTGTGAGGAAGAGGATGAGTCACCACTTGAAGAGTTAGTGAATAGAAAAACCTTTCCAATTCAAAAGTTAACAACCAAAATGTCGGCTAAGGTAGATCAAATGTGGGACTCCTTAGACAGTAGATTCAAAACCGTTCTCAAAATCATAAAAGAGTCTAAGGAGCGATATAGTGACCATGATAAGAAAAATTGAAGAGATTCAGACCATGCACGTAACAAGGGTAAGGGAAAAATGACTATCACCAATGAGGTTGTGGATTCAGATACAGAAAATGATGATGGATGTCAGATCTGCTAATATGACTATCCTAAGGGATGTTGCCCGATAATCTCACATCTACAGGAGTCTGGGGTGTATGCACTCAACCCAAGACTTGACAAACGACAGGCACCCCAAAGGTTACCTTATCCCCAAGGTAACCAAAGATAGTTCCACCAACCGTTAACGTATTGTCCAAGTGAAACTCCGCCACAACCCATCAAGCAACACCAACAGTGGCAATACCCACAGTCATGGGGGATGCCACCGCCGAGACAACAATACCCTTACCGGCAACCAGATCCATATGGCTATTACGTGCAGCAGCTGGTTTCTCCAAGTGACTCTATCAGTCACATGACCCCACAACGACACTACCCAATTCGAGAGTATTTTAAGATTCCCTCTACTAGAAGAGACACTCCACATGCATACCATCCTCCAAATCCATCCACATCTCTTACACCGATAGTTCCACTACCACCTGCTCCAACGATGCAAGGGGAACTCCCCACTCAACCGCAATAACGTAATGCTACAAGAGCTATAAACCTTCAACCCGCTGCTAGTTCTAACAACCGTACAAAGAGAAGACCTTTCTTCAGAACCAACAGTCCAAACAAGCTCTCACAACCACAAGCGGTTGAGTCTATGACCACTCCTCCATCAAGTAAGGCTTCGAAGCTCCCTTCAAACCAACAACAGAGCTCAACACACATAGTTATGTTAACACATACTGTCAATGACTAGATAAAGGTGGGCCATCTTCCCAAGAAACTCTCTAACCCCAAAAGTCCCTTCATCTACCTCCAAGTCATTAGGAATGAACTACGTAAGGCTCTTCTTGACTCAGGTTCCAGAGTCAACTTAATATCACAAGAAATGTATAAAGCTTGGAACCTACCTCCACTCAAGAAGAGCAATATTCAATTAGAGCTGGCTAACCAATCCATCACTGTCCCTTTGGGACTTATGGAGGACATTATTACCACTGTGTGTGGTTGGTCATACCCAGCTGATTTCCTAGTGATAGAGGTCAACAATAATAAAGGGGACTTTCCAATTATAATGGGGAGGGCATGGTTAAGTACCATAAATGCATGCCTAGGAATCCACAATCTTTCCTTGGAAATATCTAAGGAAAATATTTATGGAAAGATCGAGAAGAAGAAAGTTCCATGCATCACATACAGTGATACTGAGGGCGATGACATAAAGGAATGTTCAGCATCTCCTGTATGCAACCGGTGTGCCCAGGAAACTCAGATACAAAGATGCCTATATGTAGCAACCACACAATAAGAGAAAACCCAGTGGTTGACAGCTAATCAAGAGAGCAACCCACCAATATGCATGGAACTAACTGGGGGAACAACTTGCAACCACAACAAAAGCATAGATACATTGGAATATGAGCGTCACCAACTTCCAACATTTAATCTAAAAACATCAATTAGGAAAAGTTGGACATTTCTAAAAAATTCAAATAAGTGCTCATTATTTCAAATCTCTCCCTTTCAATTCAGTCATGGGGGAGATGGCCACCTATGCTAATCATTTGAGGCCCTTAGTTCTTTTTAAGTTTTTGCTTTACACATTTTTTTTGCACATTTTTGTTTTACAAATTTCTTTAACTTTTCTTGTTTTTTTTTACAACATTGTTTATACTTTTCTTTTATTTGTGTGTGTATGTGTGTGTCTTATCCATTTTGTTAAGTTTTTCACCCAATAAGTGCTCTTAATGATGGTATGAATTATTTTTTATTGGTTGCTAATGTTTGGTTTTTATCTTTAAGTTATGACGTTGATACTAAGGTATGGTTCTTTTGATATAGCAGGCAATGAGTCCACATCATCCACGCATCCATAAATTTCTATGGTCTCTCTTAGCTTGGAACTGTATAGTCCCTTTCTTCAAAATAATAAGAACTATCAACAAATTAGTGACTGGGCATTTCTCAACCTAAGGAAGGACTCAAAGATTGAAAAGGGTGTGGCTTCAAGGGAACTTGATGCGTTTGTGTGGCCATTCTCTTGGGTGCTTGGATGTTTTCTTCTTGAGTTTTCTTGCGATTCTGACGTTACCTCCCTATTGGGAAGCTGAGCAAATAAAAATAATAAGTCTTTGCATGGTGTGGTTCTCACGCAAAAACAAAAAAAAAATAGTGAGAATTCAAAGCACACCCCTTAGATGAAATAATCATCTGGGTTACAAGCACTGGTTATGGAACTAAAAACATGTTTCCGCTAACCAAAGCCCTTTCCTGCTTCCTACTTTTTCCTTCCTTGTTTCGTCGGAATGGTGGTGGCTCTTGAGGGATGCATTCTTGTTACTTCAAATGGATGGATTGGCTGAATGCATTAATGCAAAGTCACTGAATGTGGTTTGTTTGAAGATGGACTTGGAATGGGATCTACTAAGTCACATTAATCATTAAATACACAAGGGGTTGTACACCACCTTGTTCATGAGACTTCATTCCATTCTCTTCTTTCCATCCTTCTTTCTCCATTTATCACCTCATTGCCAGTTGTATCATTAGTGTATATTTTGGTTGACGCATCATTTTCTTTGTGGTAAATTCTTATGGTTAAGACTTTAACTCTTGTTTCCAAATGACATTCCTAGAGCCTACAGACTCTTTTAATATGGGATTTTCAAGGCATTAAGGGCATGAGCCTACTTTGGGGAGGACCCACTAGCATTCCTATTTGGTGCATCCATTAATTTCTTTCCTTTAAACATTGCTACAATCACCATTTATTTTGTTCATTTCCATCCTTGGCATCTTTTTCATCGATGTTACAATTGTTTCATGTTCTTCATCCTTCTTATTCCTTCTCTGTTTCCATTCTCTCGCTATCGGAGGTTCGCAATTAGTCATGGGGGTCCTGGTCCAATTTTTTTGATTTTCTCCTAGCCCTTACACCTTGGGTAGTCATCATTAGTATATCTCTAGATCCATATCAGCCATACCACAACTCAACCAATGGACCTTACACCGAAGTAAGGTATCAATTGCATTATGATTCATTTACCCTTGCTAATATAAGACTGTGTTGTGTGTGTAGATAACAATCATACAACAATGGATTGGACCTGGAGGGAACAGTTGGAATGGATCAATGCTGAAGCAACTATGTAAGGAGCAAGATCGATGGTGTGCTTATGGATGGACAATGAAAGGCGTAATCTTCGCATTGGCAGCAACAGACTTCTTCTCTCTCTCTCTCTTTCTCTCTCTACTACAAAATAAGGCCTAATGTCAATTGTACATAGTGTTCACTCTTGTTGTCGTGAACACTAGTTTTGTCATGTTCTATAATGATGATCCGTTCACATGTCATCCCATTCACCATTAGTTCCATTCAAGTCAATAATCCCATACCTTCCCAATATTTTGTAAGGAACTCGAGGACGTGTTTTTATTCAGTCATGTGGGTATGATGGGACATGATATCGCATGGGCCGCGATATCGCGTACGTGATATCGTAACCCGCCACTAGTTCTATAAACAAGAGGCAGCTCTCCCTTGTTTCTCCATCTAGATCTAGACCTTAGCCAAACTCTTGTCATCTTTCCATTCCAGAGTTGGAATAATTTCCATGTGCCCGCAATAGGAGTCTCAAAGTGAACAGATCTTTATTCGAGCAATTCTGTACCTGAGCACATAATTGTGTACGACAATAAAGATGAACTTTTGGATAAACCTTGCAGTGCATAGACTAAGCTAAATAGGACTCTAATTATTGTTAATTGTTTAAATTCTTTCTTAAGGATGTAATCCCTGTCAACCCTCAACTCTCATAGTTAAGTGCATTTAGTATGAATGCTTCAAGCACGTGTGTTATGCTTGGTAATCCTAGTAATGAATAGCGTTTGGTAATCCCAATAGCGTTGCATTGGTTCAGGGTGTGAAACAATAAGTGGGAACAGATATTAATGCTAGGATGATTAAGGCTTAGTTAGTTAAAGTTAGTTACTTAGTCTCTTCACCCTTTCCTCTCTTAGCATAGGCAATAAAACATAAAAGATATAAAAATCATATACCTCAAGTTCACTTTAACCATACAACCATGACACATACAAGTGAGCTTGGGAAGACAACAACTGATTAACCTTAGGTGTTCCATGAGGTGTGTAGGCACTTAGTTTGTGGAGTTTGACCGGATCGCACATGTAATACTCATATTCGTATGGTTGAGTGTAGGGGTACCTCACCACTCATCAATAAATCTAAAGTTAGACATATTTAGCATAGGGGTTTTGTGTGGGCAGCTTGTGCCAACAATGCCATGTTGTAATGCGGCCTTTGCGTGACTTAAGTCTAGGTACATAAAATCCTGAGGTTATATAAATTTAAAAAAATTAGGACCAATGCCAACTCTAAATGTTTGATTTAGAAAGGTTAAGTCATGGGTTTGATTTCATTGGATAATATATCACACAAATTCTCATTAAGTCCTAGAAAAGTTTTTTTTATGTTGGTGATATGTACCATCATCTAGTTCTTATAACAACCCCTTAAATGTTTCTTTTATTTTCATTTGTAAATATAATAATGCTTTAAGTAGAATTTAAGCAAAATATAATTAAGGGTTATCATTTTAGGAGAAAGGGGAGGATCAAAACCCGAAAGTAGAATATAAGTAGGGGTCATTGTTGTGAGGGGAGGGGGTTTTGTTGATAGATGACAATAATTTAAAAGTTGTATGGTACCTCTCATTGAAAGCACCCTTATTCAGATTGTGAAACCATACCTTGGTGATTAGACCAATAAGTCATGGCCCCATGCCTAACATGGGTGATGTTGGCATCAACATATATATGATATAATAAAATTAGTAATACATATTTTTAATGATAAAATTTATAATACATATTTTTAACATTCATGAAATAGGAAATTTTCATTTTTAACAACTTTTTATGAAGGTGATGTTTCTAATCTTATTGTTCTTTTATGTTTTCAAATAGTTTTATGCTAACTCAAGCTGTATTTGAAATCTTTAGTTTTCTTGTGGTATATTTATCTAAATCTATTTGTAATTGAGAAACACCCCACTTGGTTAATCTTATCAATGAGAGCACACCTCAATAAGGATCATCACCTAGAGGCTCAATGCTCGTCCCACCAAGGTAGTATCCTGGGATGGTTGGTGGATAAGTAAAAGCCTAACCTCTTTTAAGTGGCTTTGCTAGTCTTGAACCCAAGTCTTATAATTTGAGAAACAAGCACCTTACCATCACTTAGTGGTGGTCCCTAATGAGAGCATAACTTAATACTTTTATTTATTTTTTTGAAGGTTTAAAAGAAACAAATAAACACACACATATAATGAACATACTTTATTACCATATTTTCTATACAACATAGCCAACAAGAACATAGCTCAATTAACAATCTCCACATTTTTTATGTAACAAGTTGGAGTCAAACTCAAATATAGGATTTTTTTCCTGAATGTTATTACGGTAAAAGTCATTTTCTAAAAATTTAAAAAATAAATACTTTATTAGCTTAATAAATAATAATATTAATGCACCATGTATAAAAATTATATAAATATATAAATTGAAAAAAATTTATATTTCATTGCATTAAAAATTATAGATCATTTAGTAAGCTCCTTGAATATTAAATATTCATTATTATTTTAAAAACATTAACTTGAAATATTAAATCATTCTAATTTGAAAAATAATTATCATTGTAGCTTTACCCAAAAAAATAGGTTGAGCTAAAATCAATCTACTTTCAAGTGCTCAATTGTAACAACGTTGCCTCAACATTGTCTGGCACCCCAAGGAATTCACTAAGATCCAATGGATCTGGTGCAGAAGACCTGGGGAATATTCCTCAAGCAAGCAAGCAACCCAAGAATGAGTGCAAGTAGCAGCATAGCTTCTTAACATGTATGTGTGGGAACACATCTCATGGAGGATAACCAACTCCAAACGAGGATGCAAACAAGCACACAAGCAACCTTGTAGACAACATTGGTGGGAGAGGAAACGATGCACCTACAAGGGAAGGTGCCTCATCCCCGTATCCCTCATGATCTAGTACAAGGTGTGGCTTGGTACCACACCAAAACTATCCAATCCTGGTTGCCTACATATCTACAACCACCATAGAATCAGGGCCATGTGGTTCTCCAAGTGAGGGTAGTATGAAGAGAACTTAGAGAGAGTTGCATCAAGAGGGTATCCTAATGCTGACTTGGTACCACCAAGCTGAGATGGGTTTTCTAACATTTGAGTCATCCAAGGACACGTCAAAGTGTTCCATGGCCCCCGAACCATGGGGAGAGCCCAGGAGAACCATCACCCTGGGACATCTCTCACAATCCTCCCCTACACAAAGAAGCAATGTCCTCAAAGCGAAGTCTAGGATAGCTTCAAAAGTACATTTCAAGTATGGGTTTGGAACTCCATCAACTCTAGGGATCCGTCAACTCATCTGACGTTAGGCTTGAAGGAAGGTACCAACCCCAACATCTGATACGTCCTTTCATCCAAGGCCTTGCATGAAACACAAAGGGACTTGGAGGGATCCCAAAGACTTGCCAACTCTGTGACAAGTGAGAGTAGTCCAACCCAAAGGGCCAACGTCTCTAAGACGTCTCCTAGATCCATCCCTTCTTAGGTCTAGAGACTTATCTTCTTGCGTAGACCCATACCTATGCAAGAAAACAACTCCTGTTCCATAAGTCCAGCTGAGTTCCTTTGTGAATGCATCTCAACACCCATAATTTTGTTAAGAGCTCACCAGGGCCACTACCCATGGTGATGGACTTGGGAACATCAAATTGAGAGGGAGAATGTGCTCCAAAAGAGCCATGTCTCCGCAAGCAACTCACGCTTGCCAGAACTTCATGTTCTGCTACTCGCATCTAGACCCATGGGGTCTCACCTATGCAATACTCTAAGCAAAGAATCCATATGCATCTGTACCATGCATAATTTTTCCATCATGTTTGTTCAAGCTAGTATGAAGGAAGTCGAGTGTGTTCTCCCTTCCAAACAAGGTACAAGGGTAGATCTTTTGAACTTGACCTTGCCGTCTGCAGACACACCAACATCGCATTTCTCAATTCACCATCCAACAGTATTCCATTGCCACAACAAGAGAGAAGATCCAACATTTGTTTGGAAAACTTCTCCAAGAGGCTATCATAACAAACAAGCCCAAACATCGATTGTTGAACATCGAGGATGCTTGCTCAAATGTTAGAACAAGTGGAGGATATGTTGGGTGATGAGCGACAAGGTACCCCTACACTCAACCATACAAAACGAGCGTAGCACATGTGATCTAGTCAAACTCTGCAGACTAAATGCCTACACACCCCATGGAACACTTGGGGTTAATCATTCATTGTCTTCCCAGACTTACTTGTGTTTGTCACGGTGTATGGTTAAGTAAGTCTGAGGTATATAATTTTTATAGCTTTTAATGTTTTT
>MNCI01006793.1:673462-694936 GCA_015680685.1 Gnetum montanum | reverse complement strand
ACAAAGCTACTCAAATAAAGATCCGTTCACTTGGGGACTCCTACTGCAGGCACATGGAAAATATTCTATCTCTGGAGTGATCAAACTGCCAGAGTTTCCCTACTTTAAGCCTAGGATGGGAAATAAGGGGAGTGTCGCCTCTTATTTATAGATTTGGCGGCAGACCGCGATATAGCGTACGCGATATTGCAGGGGAGGACGCAATATCGCAGGGGATGCGATATCGCGTCTCATCATTGGGCAACCAACCCCAGGACAAACCTCCATGCACAAGTCTCATGTCAACCACAAGCACATCATCGATTGTAGCCATAATATCCCATTCATGGGGAAGGTTGAACCGCACTTGCAACATACAAGCTATCCTTCTCACTTCAAGTTATGGGACATGCATCATTTTTTGAACACTGGGTCTAGGAAAGAATATAGAGTCACCTCCAAGGGCAACCACAATCACGAATTCTCTAAGGAAGATTGAGGTTCCCATAATTTGAATTTCCCCACCATATCAGGAACGATTGCAACTCTCAATCAACACCTTTCATTAGAATTTTGAACTTGAAGGAAGGATCCTCTTTGGAAGGTTTCTTCCATAAGTATAGCAAACTAGCTACACCTTACCCATAATACACTCCCAAGTAGTCCACATAGCCAACCAAACCATATCGTCAAATCTATTACCAACTAAGGGAAGACATGGTCACAAGTCTTACCCAAATTCAATTCCATCTTGAGAACAACTCGAGATGCAAATGAGTCCATCCCTTTAAAATTTTATCAAGAGGGATTTCTGTTTCATCTTGGGAGATCTGGGTTTTTGTTTCATACATTCCAGTCAAGCCTGTTTACAACAATTGTAATGCACAAGGCCACACCACTGCCTATAAACATTCAACCCAAACAACACATGCAAGTCAACAAGAACATTTTGCCCATAGGAGGACTAGGTCCTCACGATAGTTTTACAAAGAATGGGCTTCACCAACATTAGTTACAACTCAAAACAATACATGATTCAACCCCGAAGGGTTTACAATAAGGGTGGTCTACTAGAGAACCCCAACAAAGAAGTCCCTTTGAAGCCCCCAAACTGAGAGAGTACATAAGATCATGCCTTGCTTACAAGAAGAGTGATATGTACACTTAATTTACATCAACCACACAGCCTTACAAAGGAGGTTCCATGAATTTTACCAAGGTAACAACATTCTATCTCTGAAAACAAGCCCCACGAGTTCACAGACATGGGATCGCTTCTAGGAACAAAGTCTCAAACATCAGCTACTTCTAGGTCCCAACTAGGGAACAACTATCTTGATACCACATGTCTTATTATTTTAGGAACCAAAGAGGGCATCCATTTGAATGGATAATAACCCCTCATAGGATTATAGATTCACCAAGTAATATAGTGCTCAAACCTGTTGTCCCACTAGGGAGGTTACAACATAACATGAATTTACAATACATCAGAGACATGGGACTATACATTAGGGAGGGACAATGTGATACAGTGTACATGAGGAACAAGGTACACGAAGGTGATTCAGCAAGACACCAGGCACAATGAGTCCCAAGTCAAGAAAACACATCGTAGCCCCTATGAGCACCAAAAGCAACTGGTCATAAGAGCATGCCATCATCCACAAAGCACCAAAAGCCCCCAATCATGAGAGCATAGGCTCAAGGATTTTTGGTCATTCAAGCCCACCAAGCAAGGCCACCAAGAGAATTCACCATTTTGTAAGTGTAACATCATTTATTCAAGGATGAACCACCATCCCCACATTTGCACAACCGCCCCACAATCACATCTAACATGGAAGAGGGAGTCTAGGTGCAAATACCCAGAACTCAACTCAACTCCACAACAGGACATCACAGCATCACATTGATTTGAATTTTAGTCTGCCATTGTAATTCACATGGCCACAATGAACCACCCGCTATCAGGATCAAGCACATCAAACCAATTTATTTGTATTTCAGGCTACATACCACCATCAATCATCTGTGGATAAGATTTCTACCAGTCCAGGAACACAAGAGGAAGTGTTCCCAAGATTTGTCTTGTCTCAAGAATGTTCACCAAAGTATACACCATCAAGGCATACCACTATCACCAAGAACACATGGCACTAGTTCAAAAGCACCATGGGCAAGGACATGCCCTAGCCTACTCGTTACAACACCATATCGCAACCAAAGAATTTTTCACAAGGTTTTCAATAGGGTTACACATCAAGGCACAAAGGTTGTTTACAACATCAAGAAAACATCATACATCAAGCTTGGCCTTGTCACATGGTGTGGCATAGGCCTACAACAAGAAAACAACTTAGTCACATAGGGCAATACATCTAGCACTTTTAAGTGCATACTATCAAATTGAGAATATCACAGGGATACATTTCACACACCCGAGGATAGGAATACATTTTAATGGAAACATACATGGTATTTGGGAATGCTACCTAGGCCTAGAAGGCTACCCAAGCCCATCCTAGGTTGAAATATTTAGGCCATCAGGAGCATACCAAGAAAGAACCATGCTGTATTGAGAAAAACCTGTCTCTATCACAGAACATACACAATCATCTGTACACTACACCACTGTCTCAAAATGTACATGATCAATCATCGCACTGATCTCACTGCACAATTGCCATCGAACAAAAACAATTTGGGACATGAGTGCGATGAATGAATAATAGAACACGCCAACTAAGTATCCACCACCCACCATAGTGGGACCTCAAGGCATTGGCCACTCCTAGGCCATCAGTATCCAGCATGGCCAATGATACCATTTCATGTCATTTGCTAGCCCAATATCTCTTGGGTTTAGGACAGATCACCATCCTCTATTAGTGCTCACTGAGCATAGAGAGGCAAACAAACCATGATGTACCTGTTGATTCGTCACAACCAAGGTACTGATAAATCCACAACCCAATGTTGGGATTCTGAGAACAAATAATCAGTTCATGAAGGTCTCAAGAGCACATATCTTCCCCATAGACATAGTGTTCACAAAATCAACTGAGGTCACCACTGGCTGCATCTTTGTACCTATGCTGCCTACAAACACTGAGACAAAAGCTCAGAAACAAAGAAGTTAGCAAGAACATGGTCAGCGCATTAGCCTCATATACAACCATCAACCATGATCATATAACAGAGTAATACCACTCTTGAAACATCATAAAGAGCAAGACCCTAGCAATATGCATAGAGATCAATCATGCAAAACATTGATGGATTAATTAGATACACTCAAATAAATGATTTTATCGTGAGGCACACCCAAAGAGAGCTAGCACACTCTCAGAATTCCAAGATTCATATACAACAACCATTCCCAGCCACTAACACTGGTTCCAACTAGGATCAAAATCTCAACACAATCATAAGAGGCATGGGCAATAGAAAATAATTATCTCAACTCAAAAATGAGGTGGAAGACCAAAGTTTAACCAACAATAGGTCTTCATAAAAACAATTCTCAATACGATGAGCCACATCAAGGAGGATGTGTCCACAAGAAAGACTCTCATCAATAGAAGTGTGGTCTCAACAAGAACCAACAATAGGATGACCCACACTCGTATTCTTCGAATCAAAGTAACCAAGAAATGTCGCCAATCAAAAGAGTGATGCCACAAACCCAAGGGCAAAACAACTAGCTCAAACAAGGGAGCACAACTTGCGAAGATCAGCAACAAGGACAAGCATGTCTCATGCACAAAAGGTTGTCAAAACAAGACAACAAACATTTGGCTTTGGGATGGCGCAAACGGCCTCAAAATGCATCCTCAACAATCCCCACAATAAGTCATTATACCATGTAGAACACAAAGCCTTGCGTTACGAACAATTGACACAACAAAGGTAACCCGCATGCAGAATTTGAAAGCGCAACAAGAAGACATGCATACACACATAGACAAACATACAATCACAAGAACGAACGTATGAAGTCTACCGGCAACGATCTTAGTTCAACCAAAACAAGGCTCACCAAAAGCACATGTTCAAAGACCCTCCATCCTGAGGTGCCTGGAAACCATGTTCCAATTTGTATTTTCCCATACTCATTAGGGTGAGTGGGAGTGCTAGGATATCACATCCTGCACCATTCAATCAATGCCATCTCAATACATGTCATTTGGGTGAAAATCGAAGCAAAAATTGGTCTGATTCATCCCAGATGAATCATTGGAGACTAGAGATAAGAGCTCCTTGAGCAACAAAATTCTTCAATTGCCAATAGAACTCTCCTCCATCATATCAAGTACAACCACAACTCGTCCAACCACAAGTAAATAAGTGGAGGACAATACCATAATGCAATCGTATGCATCCTCAAAGAGAACAACATACATCAATTGCTCACAATGTAACATTAGTCCCCTCATGAAGAGCGTAAAAATATTACCATAGGGCAACTCTTCATAGAGTACATAAGGATATGATCCTAGATCACCTAGATATCAATCTGAAGGGACCATTAATAGAACAAACTCAATGAAGTAACACAACTAAAGAGCACATGCATATCGCAACACAATTTAAAAAACGCTCTGATACCATCTGTAACAACGTTGCCCCAACATTGTCTAACACCCCAAGGAATTCACTGAGATCCAATGGATCTGGGGCAGAAGACTTGGGGAATACGCCTCAAGCAAGCAAGCAACCCAAGAATGAGTGTAAATAGTAGCACAACTTCTTAACATGTATGTGTGGGAACGCACCTCACAAAGGATAACCAACTCCAAACAAGGACCATGCAAACAAGCACACAAGCAACCTTGTAGACAACATTCGTGAAAAGGGAAACAATGCACCTACAAGGAAAGGTGCCTCACCCCCAGATTCTTCATGATTTGGTACAAGGTGTGGCTTGGCACTGCACCAGAACTATTCAATCCTGATTGCTTACATATCTACGACCCTCGTAGAATCAGGGCCATCTAGTTCTCCAAGTGAAGATAATATGAAGAGAACTTAGAGAGAGTATCCTGACTTGGTACCACCAAACCAGGATGGGTTTTTTAACATTGAGTCACTCAAGGACACCTCAGAGTGTTCCATGGCCCCCCGAACTATGGAGAGAGCCCAAGAGCACCACCACCCTCGACATCTCTCACATCAATAGCGGCTTTTTAAAAGGTGTACCATTCTTTAAAATATTGGCATGAAGTTCGATTGTATGTTTTTTATTTAAAGCTTCTTTAAGTAAATTTTAATTATTCTTTTAAACGGTGTCTTTCAGGCGTTTGGTTTTCCGGGCAATCGATGAAATAGCCGCTAAGCATTCACTCCACAAGTTCCGTTAAGCACAAGGCAGAGTCGGTGCAAGTTTCGATTCAATTTCATCTGAGCAATTAGACATTATGGACCACTTAACAAGAATCTACCAAAATCGGTGTCACTTCATCAACGTCATTTATATGAGAGTTGCCACTTCATCAACTTCATTTATACCAAAGTTGCGCCAGCAGCCTGCACACATGGTTGAAAAATTACAGCTTACGTGATGTCATTATCATTCCTTGCTGGCATTTAAGTAATTCATTTAACTGAATATCTCTTGAGGTGGCTTCCTTGGTTATAAATGATTTGATTTTACAGCATGAAACTGAATATATTTAAGATATTTCTTATTTTCGTTAAGTTTTTTAAATTTACGCGTTAACAGGCATTAACGACGAGGACTAATCTCAGTTACTTGCATCACCATTAAAATCCTTGGCAAGATTTTTCCAGTGTACCCCGAGATCATCCTGTACCGGTGGGCTTTCTCCTGTTTAATGCTCCACACAACTATAAATTATTGAAACTGAAAACTGAAATTTTATTAGATTCTCTGAAGGCACCATCATTAAAAATATCCATGAATTTTGAAAACATCATTTAGACCATTAACATAGTAACAAAACTTTTAAGGGTTTTAAAACCACAAATTATTGACCATCAACCCACGCCAACTCGAGGATAATTGCCCTACTTTAATCAAGCTAATTGTACATAATCAATTACAATCCTCAAAACAAATAATAATAATTGCAATAACAATATTTGCCAATCCATGAACCTAGATTTTTTTTTCCCCAAATTACATTCCATAGCAGTTATTCAAGGAAATTTCTTCCAAATATCCCTGAAATAGCAGTTAAGAAGCCGAGGAATATCATTTTGAGCAATGGCCTGTGCAAACTGCTGATAAGCTCTCTGTGTTGGATGAACTGTTTCCCAGTACAAGAACACATCTGCAATAGGACAGCTGAACAAGGCATCTCTGCAGGATGTGCCAATCTCAAAAAGCCCAGTACTACAGCAGCCTCTTGTCACCTTCAGGAACCCTAAAAAAATCATGCACTCCCAACAAGAGCATTCAATTCAATTCAATTCAATGTGTCATATCTCAATCTAATAATTTCAGAAAATTCCAAAAACCGTACCATAGGTTAAGAGATCCTGCACAAAGCCAGCAAAAATTGAGTAGGTGTCAGAAAACCTAATGACTGCTCCTGCAAGTGTGCTTTGCAACTTGGAAATTGATGATGATAACTGCTGGTTGAATTTTTGGGTTGCAGCATTGAAAGTTTCATTGCATGGCCGCCATGGCCGGCCTCTCAGAATCAGAGGAGTTCTCTCTGCTGTGGCACACCGAATTTGGGATAAGCCTGGTACAAGGATCTTTCTGGCCCCAGAATTGTAGAGTTTCTGCAACAAAACTTGCGGAATTTAGCAAGATCTATCATGCATTCTGTGTTGAAGCAAAATACAAGCATACAAAATAGGAACACTGAACAGTACTGTATCTGCAATGAGAAGATTTATCAAGGATTGTGATTAAACAGAAAACAGAGGCAGTGGAAAGGAATAGGACTGTTATGACTTGCTTGCCGTTGCTAACAAGAAAATCAATGTAGGCATCAATGGTGGGGAAGTCCGATGCTCTTTTTCCTATTCCAGATGGAGCCGTCATTGTAGAAGCTCACTGATATATCAGCACTGCCAGAGCCTAGCAAGTATATTGATTGTGATACTATTCTCTCTGCTTCTGTAGCACCCACAAGTGCTTGCAACTTTTTTTGTACTGATTGAGGTAGTCAATCTGCTGTGACAATGGCAAGGCTTTCTGCAGCAAAAGGAATAACAAAAATCCCTTTAAGAATAGCAGGTAAAAAATTTGTACAACACATTTAACACCCAAACAAAAATTGTGTAAATTGTAAGTAGTATGTATCCAGGGTGCATAGTTACAGCAGTAATAGAAGTGAAGTCATCATATCCTACACCAGAAGAAGCAAAAGTAACTCCAGTTTTAAGATCTTCTTGCTTCAGTTTTGGATCTAGATAAGCTAGAATAAGCTGCTTTATTCCCAGCCTTGAGGCTGTCAGCAATCAAAACTTCCATAAAAATCTTAAAAAGCTTTGTGGGTCTAAATTTCATGCCACTTAGCATTATATCATTCCACCGAAATACTAACACACTTGAAGCTGTGCTCAATTCCAAAGGAGTTGGGAAATCTGCTCAAACTCACTTTCTTGAACATAACCTGGCTCAGTGGAAATATCCCGCAGGAATTGGGAAATCTTACCAATGTGAGGGAGCTGTATTTTAGCCTGGGTAAGCTGAATGGAACTATTCCATGCCAGGTTGGAAATCTGAGCATTGCAATATGTTGATCTGTCATTGGGCAAACAAAAAGGCCCAATGCCTTCATAGCTGGGAAAACTCTCAAAACTAGAAATTCTAATCTGGTCGGAAAAGTACTTCACAGGTTCAATCCCAAAGGAGTTGGGAAATCTTAGCAAACTTATTTACTTTGCTCTGTAGCCGGAAAGGCTGTCCGCAAGTAGTCCATCTGGTCTGTGCCACTTGAAACACCTTCAAGATTTATCCATATCTACTGGGGTTCCATTTGCAGTACCGGACTGCATTGGTCTAGTATCTCAATTAAGTTCCTTGACAGTATTCAGCAGCAGCGAGATCCCAAAGGTCATTGGGAATCCCAGCAAGTTGACATCACCCACTATGCAAGCCTTACCCGGAGGATTGTGCTCCTTAGCAAACTTGCAAATATTAGTTGTGAAGGCTTCAGCATTGGGTGGCTCTATTCAGAATGCATTGTTAACATGACACAGCTAATTCCAATAAGCTTAAGCGGAAACCAGTTGAGCGGCGAAATTCCCGACAGTATGGGAAAGCTGGTAAATTTGATCTCCCTAGATATTTCTCATAACAGGCTCACCGGTACCATACCTGCAGGACTAGGAAACTGCAAGAAGTTATCATTTTTATCCATGCAGAGTAACAATTTCCATGGTATCCTTTCTTCTCTAATATTTCCATCTTCCATGCTGATTCTATCGACCAATAGGAATCATTTATCTGGACCTTTGTCAAACTCTTCGATAATTGCAAAAATCTCCTATAGTAGATTTGAGAGGGAATATGCTAACTGGTTTTCTGCCAGATTATCTGAGTATGCATAATCTCACAGTGCTAGATCTAGCTCATAACATGTTTGAAGGGACCATTCCAGAATGGGTGGTCAATTTAACAAAGCTGCGGGTGTTCCTCTCCAACAATCATTTCCATGGCCTTGTCCCTTCCCACGTCAGCATGCTAAAGCAATTTCAAGGGTCAGAACCTTATTTTTTGTAAGGGAATTCTCACTATGTCTGGTCATTTAGAATCAACGTTGCCATAGTGATGTTGATTGAGAAAGGGCTTGAACTTAAAGATGTGCATGTAATAGTAGGTAACAATGTGATAGACCTATCTACCAACAATCTCACGGGTGAGATTCCAGAAAGCATAGGAGCCCTCACTACCTTGAGATTGCTGAATTTATCCAATAATAAGCTGATTGGGAACTTACCTTTATCAATGGGGAAGTTACAGCTTCTGGAAGAGCTGGATTTAAGATGCAACAATTTATCTGAAAATTTCCAGATCAGTTGCAGTCATTGGACTTTTTAAGTGTTCTGAATGTTTCACATAATGGTTTATGTGGTAGGATTCCCAAAAGCACACAATTTTCAACATTTGTTGAAAGTTCATTTCAGTGAATAAATGTTTATGTGGATTTTCTATCAACAGTCCATTCAAAGACAAAAATGAAACAGTGTCAATAGAACACAAGACAAAGACAAAGTCTAATCATGATAGGTGGGATTGGGTTAATGAAGACAAAATCTAATCATGATTGGTGGCATTGGGTTAATGAACATGTATCACTAGTGGCATTTAGATTAGGATTTGAGTTATCATACAATGGCACAATTGCTTTGTATTTTCATTGGGATTCCTTTTCTCGATTCTTTGGAACCTACCTTATTTGAATACAATCGCTAAGGCTGTAAGATTGTTTTCTTTTTTAGCTTTCCTGCAAGTGAGCCTTCATAACTATCTTATTGTATTAATTTCAGTGTATCCGTGTTGATCAATAAGCTTTCATTCATACATAAACCTCCTTGGTCTAGGATTTGGCAAGATGAGCATTAAGGCTCTAAGTAATGATACTTTTATATCTCTATGGTTTTTATTGTACTAAAATATTAATCTATGCTTTCTGCATGGTTTAAATATTTAGCATATGCTTTTGTTATATTCTCAAGTCTGCATGTAATAATGTATTTCATTAATTACTGTCAAGAGCATACAATTAATATATGCTTTTTTATGGATAAAAATGTTTAGAGGCCCTGAGACTGTTAATATAGCTATATACAAGGAGCCATTCTTTTAGCCCATCTCTTTTTATTAAGAGAAGGCTAGAATAATGATGGTAGAGCAATCCCTTTTGGATTTGTAATTCTATCTAAATTGCTTCATTATGTAACTTGTAAAATATTATCAATGCAAATAGCATTCAAATTTTGTAAAGATTTGCTAGTTATTGTTACATTGATACAATATTCAAGCTTTCTTTGTGTTCATTTGCTGGCCCCTGCTATGGTTCCAAAAATTTTTGGGGTCCTAAGAACCATCATACCATGTGACAAATTTAATCTGAAATCACTCAATTAAGATAACTCTGCTCATATGTGAAATTGTGTGCTTTGTCATGCATTCTACGTTGGGAAAAAGTCAAAACATAACAGACATATAGTTTTGTATCAACAATGAGAAAAGTAGAATTAAATAAGATTTTTATTTGTAATGGAAACGAAGTCAAAAGAAAGAAAAAGTATTGTTATGATTTTTCCGCCCAGCATTTGCAAGCACTGCCTTAGCTCAGCAAATAGATTAACCAGATACCATCTTTTCTTATGTAATATTCACAGTTGTTTACAACTTGGTTTTGTACTTGAAGTAATTAACTTGGTGTGTCAATCTCCAACACTTTCTGCTTCAGCTTAACAAAAACTCATTCTCTAGGTATAGATTTGAAATAAAAAAACTTTGTTTCTTTGAGTTAATAAGTATTAAATATGTTTAAGAACATAAAGTGATCTTAATGATAGATAAGAGAAACAAACTCCTTCATCCGGTCAAGTGTTTTACCTAGACTTGGCTGAAGGAAATAATTCTTGATACATGTGTAGGGCAGTCTAGTTTTGCAAAATACCTTTGGTCATGGACATTGCTGTGGATGGTTTGTTTGAAATGCTTACAAAATCTTGCAACTTGCAACTTTTCATCTCTTGGTTGTCGTCTAACGTTTCAATAGCACATGCGGATCAAACAAATTAACGTCTTTTCATAGTTTCATTTAGATTTATCATTTCAAGTTAAAATAGGATATAGCTCTGAGTTAATATTATCAATAATGCATAAAAGATCAACAAATCATTGTTCAAGTCATCATGCTCATCTTCCTAGGAGGGTCGATAGATGAGCAATAGCCTAATCTTTTGTAGCAACAACACCCAAGCTCAAATTCAAGTCTTTGACTTGAGAAATGAGCACCTTACCATCATTCTAAGTCATTATCCCCAAGCTCAAACTCAAGTCTTTGACTTGAGAAATGAGCACCTTACCATCATTCTAAATCATTATCCCTATTATCAAGAAGGCATCATCATCATCCTTGCCTTGTCCCAACAAAATGAAGTTGACTACATGAGTTCTTTTCCACCATTCATCTCTATGAATAGCTAAATTTTTGTTTATTTGTACTGTAGGTCATCTCTAAAGATGCCCTAGCAAACCCTTGCCCATTTTTAAAAAGGGAATGTTTCCACAATTTTTTGATTTCTTTGCAAATAAGAAATCATAATATTAAATTTTAATTAACTTAGCAATTATATAACTCTACAAATTTCTTTGTTGTCTTTCTGGTCATTGGCATTTCAATCTCTCTTAGTTATTTGCATTTTAATGATACCTTGCAGTGTGTGTATTTCTTTGAAATTTTAATATTATTTGTGTTTTGCAGTGCTGTATCTTCTTATCATTTACAGTTACCATAACATTTTTGTTTATACCATTAACCAATGAAACAGGCCCAAATGGTCTACCCCTTCACAAGGATTTATGGAAATGCTCCCAATATGAGTAAGGTTATATATCTTGAAAATTACTTATAATTTAATTGTTGAAGTTGATCTGTTATCATTAATAATTTAACAATGAGTGTTAGATTAGTGGTATAAGCCTTACCTTGGTAACCTCAAGTGATAGGTACAATACAATAATTCTGAAAGTAGTCAAATAAATCCAAAGAGTCCCAGTAGCCTTAAAGTAAAAATTTCATACTATCACCAGTTTTTTATCACAGTTCTCTTTTCTGATTTTCTGTTGTATTTCAGCTGCAGTTACATTGCTGCATTGGTTACAAAGTTATTCATTTGTTAATTCATACAGCTTTCAATCATTAAATTACAAGATTTTGCTATGATCCTACCTAACGCTCAACAGGCATACCAAAAGTATGGTTATTCCTCTACTAATTGGCATTGCAGCTAAATACAGCATATGAGATACTAACGTCAAGACCAAGGAAGGAAGCACGCATGAGAGCCAATGGAAGGAACCTTTAAATAACCATTCTAACCATGCATTTATGGATAATGCAGACTGGCAAATTGAGTTAATTTAGCAGAGAGGTCAAGCCTTTTATGCTAAATATGAACTTAAATTTAAATAAGGAAAACATTGTTAATCAAAGCATATAAAGTTCATATTTTGATGTGCAAAATTGATCATATTTTGATGCGCAGAAAGGATCATATTTTGATGCGCAGAAAGGATCGGGATTAATTTAATAAATATATGGATAGGAAGGCTCGTAGGATTCAGCCTAAGGGTTTTCTTCAAACCAACATCAGAATATGCTAAAATAATAGAAACGATATTTGAAGTAAAGGAAATAAAAAGGAACACAAATAATGTAGCTTCCATAGCTCTTGAAGTTCTGCCCTCCAACAGGATAGAGAAGCTTGCATTGTACCACTATATCTCAAGGCAATTGTAAGTTGGGAAAGTACAAAAATATATTACTACTTTGATAGCTCTGTTGAAAATAAAGGATAGTACACAGGAAGATTCAAAAACCAGATATAATACAACCCCCCAAAACTAGTTTAATAGATTCCATAAGGACAACCTGTTTCACATAAATAAAAGTAACCAAATATAATAGCAACAACTTTGATAAGTGTAATATTAAAAATTATAGAACAATTCAACAAGTTAGGCAGCCAGTTAAAAAGGCTCATAAAACTGAGCATAGTTGAAATTCCAAAATAAAATAAAATAAAACTTCTCATTGGTTAATTTCAAAACGTTGAGTATCATACTTAAGCAATTAAAGAATATATATTCAACGTGTTGTAGAAGAAGGCTTTCCAAAGTTAACATTCAATCTTATCATGAAAAAAACAAAAAAACAAAATGCAAGTTATGCATGGTACAGTGTTCATATGTTATCACATCAAATATAATATTTAATAAAGATTTTACAAGTTGAATGTTGGACATGTGGGTGGTGTAGTTGATAATCACAGCCGGTTCAAGTTGAAGCTCAAACACAGTTATGGAAATATACATCCTTTTCAAATTCTGTGTCAATTGAAACATCTGCAGTTCAAATAAAGGCTCAGTCATAGAGATAGAGATAAAGATGGGTTTCCTCTAATTCAGATGAACATATAAGATGAGATTAAACAACATTGTTCAGCTAATGCGAGCTTGGATGGCTGGGGTTGACCATGAATCTTGATTTATACTAAATTGCTCTTGTGCATGTTCACAATGCTCTAGCTTACATCAATTTCTAATAAAAGCAGAAATCAATTTCACCTTACAAAAGTTCAGAACCCATATAATTGTGAGACTCAATATCTTAAAATTCAAAATCTTTCTATCTAAGCATACATTCTCAGGGAAAGATATTTAATGTCTAGTAAACAGAGTCAAAAAGAAAAAAGGAGATGAAAGTCTCAGCCTACAACCAAGCATGAGGGTTAATATAATAACATTTCAAATTCTATAACTGACATATATGGCTAGAAACATGAATTCACTCCCTTTCTATTCTAACTTACCTGCACTGAAATATGTTACATTATAGCTAATTAAATTTGGTTGTCTTACTTGAAAGCCAAAACAATACAGCTTCTTGGCAAAAACACATGAATAAGTACTCATTGATAATGCAGTTTTGGTAAAGTCAGTGATTTTTTTTGGATCTTAAACAAATAGACCTCATGAAACACAAGATTAAAATACCTAATCATAAAGATTCAGTTGACACCAAACTCCTTAAAAACTCAATAATTTTTGAAGCTACATTAACATAAGGGCATGTTTGGTTACCCAATTCTTTGGGTGCTGTTTGTACAGCATCGACTCATCATATTTGGAAAATTGTTTAATTTCGGTTCATTCTTTACCTAGATGCTTCATTTGATTCATGTTAGCTTATGGAGCCATGAACCCAACATCTTTTCATATTCAACATTCAAGAATGCACACAACCAAAGAGGCCCTAGGTGTACAATGCAAATGGAACTCAATAATTTAATTTAATAAATAGTCAGCAGACCTCAAGAAAATTCTAGTCTCATCTAGAATCAAGCAAATGCACAGTGCTAAAAACATTTTAACAGTTTTAGTATAATTGAGGAAGCAAAACAGCTAATTTAAACATCTATATATCATCCTACTTCAAATAAAAACATAAAATATGTTGCTTTAAAGATCACACCTTATGCCCTGTGCTGTAGCACATATTCATCAAACCTGGCAGCATCCGCATTGATCTGAATAATGCACTTCTTGGCTACAGCATTCAAATGCATTGGAATCCACTCCTTCATCTAATCAAACCACTGCCGCAGCGTCATAATCTCTCCCGAAACCCTAACATCATTTTCTTCTTTCTCAGCAACGTCACTGGTTCTCACAAGGTCTTCCTCAACTCCCGACTTGTCGCATTACTTTCTCTTATTTCCGGTTCTTAAAACCATGTCATCAGGAGGAAGGCGTGCATTTTCAACCTTACGCGCTATTTTGAAACAAAGTACAGTTTCTTCCCCATTTTTGATAACATCGACGTCATGCAGAGGCCGGAACTCGAGCGGAGGAAGCACGGAGTCGTTGAGAATTCTGCCGTTTGACGTATTCAGGTCTTGAATTTCCCACTGCCAGGGAGAATTAAGCTGTATCAGAAAATTCTTTCTAATGTAGCTGATATGAAAAAAAGTAACAGACAAACAACCACCAGTTATTCCCTCTTCTTTCGTTAATGTCAAGCAAAATAACAAAACGAATGCAATGACATCCGCTGAGTTAACTTTTCGCCAGCGCGAGGACCTTTCAAAATTTGCAGAGAAAGAGCCCCTGCTTCTTCTGGTTGTTGCTGTTCCATTGCAGGAATCGTTTTTTCGCTACCGCCTGCGCTGGTTTCGAAAATCTTCTAAGCCAATGATTATAGAGTTAGAAAAATTTGCAAATAAGGAACCCCTTAAATGTTATATTATTTAGTTACTTATGACCTTCTATCGTTTCCCTTACTTATTATGGCCTAAAATAGTTAATATAGTCTATTAGGAGTATTATCTAAATCTTTCTGGCCTTAGTTTGATTTATTAACTTTAAGATTCTTATTATCTCTTTGTACCTACCCTTTATAGTATCTTTCAGGCATTAGGAATTTGAGGCTCAAATTTTCAAATTTTTATTTGCTTATATCATGTAATGCATCCCCCATGACAAAGTTGAGCACTTCCAGATCAACAAGATTGAAGAACTTTGGAAATCAGAGCTACAAGGATGAAGTTATGGCCTTTGGAAGCTAGTGTGCAAGAGGGTTGAGTAAAAAATTGCAAAAAATTCTTTTACTACAAATGAGAGAAATGAAAAATTTCACTAACTCCTGCACATATATATACTATTTTTATATGTGTGACATCATAGATCAAACATCGTAGATATGACATCATAGGTGCCTACGACATTGTAACCACGATGTTGCCATTAAAAAGTTCAAATTTTTCATTGATTTTTCCTAGAAAAAATTAGTCAAATGGAAGGTCTGTGATGAGTGGTGAGGTACCCCTACACTCAACCATATGAATACAAGCGTCTCACGCACAATTCGGTCAAACTCCAAGGACTAAGTGCTTACGCGCCCTAATAGAACACTTAAGGTTAATCAATCGCTGTCTTCCCAAACTTACTTGTATTGTCACGGTTGTATGGTTAAGTAAGTTTGAGGTATATGATTTTTATATCTTTTATCTTTTTAATGCCTATGCTAGTAGGGAAAGGTGAAGAGAACTAAGTCACTAACTTTCATTAACTAAGTTCTAATTATCCTAGCATCAGTATCTGTTCCCACTTGCCATACACACCTTGAACCAGTGCAACGCTACTCATTACTGGGTTATCAAGCGTTACACATGTGCTCGAAGTCGTATTGAATGCACTTAACTAGGAGAGTTAAGGACTGAGAGAGATTAATTATCTAAGAAATAATTTAAACATTTAACAGTAATTAAATCCTATTTAGCTTAGTCCACATGCTGCAAGGTTTATCAGAAAGTTCATCTTTATTGCCGTACACAAATGTGTGCTTAGGTACAATTTGCTCGAATAAAGATCTGTTCACTTTGAGACTCCTACTGTGGACACATGGAAATTATTCTAGCTGGAATGGTAAAACTGCTATAGTTTGGCTAAGGGTCTAACTCTAGATGATTGAACAAGGGAAAGTTGCCTCTTATTTATAGACAAGGCGACGGGCTGCGATATCGCGTACGTGATATCGTAGGGGCCGACGCGATATTGCGACTCATCATACCCCCATGACTGAATGAAAACTCGTCCTCGAGTCCCTTACAAAATATTGGGAAGGTATGGGATTACTAACTTGAATGATACTAATGGTGAATGGGGTGACATGTGAACGGATCATCATTACAATACATGACAAAATTAGTGTTCATGACAATAGAGTAAACACTATACATATTTAACATCCAGCCTTATTTGGCAACTGGAAGAGAAGAGAGAAGAGAAAGAGAGAAGAAGAAAGAAGAAGTCTATTGCTACCAATGCCAAGATTGCACTTTTCGTTGTCCATCCATAAGCGCGTCATCAATCTTGTTCCTTGCATAACTGCTCCAGCACCAATCCATTCCAAGTGTTTCCTCCAGATCCAATCCATCGGTGAATGATTGCCATCTGCACACACAACATAGTCTTATATTAGCAAGGGTAAATGAATCACAATGCAATTAATACCTTGCCTCAATGTAAGGTCCATTGGCTGAGTTGTGACATGGCTAATGCAGATCTGGAGATATAATACTAGTGACTACCTGAGGAGAAAATCAAAAAAATTGGACCAGGACCTCCATGACTGAGAGCGAACCTTTAGTAGCGAGAGAATGGAAAAAGAGAAGGAATAAGAAAGATGGAGAAAAAGGAACAATGGCTACGCCAATAAAATGGATGTTAGGGATGGAAATGAACAAAATAAAAGTTGATTGCAGAAAAATGTTTAAGGGAAAGGAATTAACGGATGGACCAAATAGAAATGCCAGTGGGTCCTCCCCAAAGCAGGCTCATGCCCTTAATTCCCTAACAATCCTGCATTCAAAGAGTTCGTAGGCTCTGAGAATGTCATTTGGAAACAAGGGTTAAAGTCTTAACCATAAGAGTTTACCAAAAAGAAAATAATGCATCAACCAAAATATGGACTATTGATACAACCGACAATGAGATGAAAGATGGAGAAAGAAGGATGGCAAGAAGAGAATGGAATGGAGTCTTAAGAACATGGTGATGTACAGCCCCTTGTGTATTAATGATTAATGTGACTTAGTAGATCTCATTCCAAATCCAACCTCAAACAAACCACATCCAGTGACTTCACCTTAATACATTTGGCCAATCCATCCACCTGAAGTAACATGAATGCCTCCACCAAAGAGTTACCACCATTCCGACGAAATGAAAGAGGAGAAAGTAGGAAGCGAGAAGGGCCTCAGTTAGAGGGAACATGTTTATTTTAGTTCCATAACCAGTGCTTATAGCTTAGATGATTATTTCATCTAAGATGTGTGCTTTGAATTATCATTGTTTTTTTTTTGTGTGTGTTTTGCATGAGAACCACACCATGAGAAGACTTATTATTTTTATTAGCTTAGCTTCCTGATAATGGAGCAATGTCGGAATGGTACAGAAGAATCAAAAAGAAAACATCCAAGCACCCAAGAGAATGGTTAGCACAAATGCATCAAGTTCCCTTGAAGTCACATCCTTTTCAGTCCTTGAGTCCTTCCTTAGTTTGAGAAATGCCCAGTCACTGATTCATTAATAGGTCTTATTATTTTCTTTTGAAGAAAGGGACTATACTATTCCAAGCCAAGAGAGACCATAGAAATTTATGGATGTATGGATGAAGTTGACTCATTGCCTGCTATATAAAAAAGAACCATACCTTAGTATCAACATCATAACTCAAAGGTAAAAATCAAAAATTAGCAATCAATGGAATACAATTCATACCATCTCAGGAGCACTTATTAGGTGACAAACTTAGCAAAACAAAATAAAATAAATAAACACACGAATAAATGAAAAAGTATGAATGATGTTGCAAAACAAAAACAAAAAAAGTTAAAGAAATTTGCAAAACAAAAATGTGTAAAACAAAAACTTAAAAGGAAACTGAGGGCCTCAAATGATCAGCATAGGTGGCCATCTCTCCCATGACTAAGTTGAAAGGGGGAGATTCGAAATGATGAGCGAGGTCGTCCTTTCTCCGATGTGCTATGTGCATAGATTGTTCTAGGTTCATGATAAGGTTTGGTCTATTGCACATAGACTAGTATTCTCCTATCGGAGCATCTGTTTGAATCATTTAGGAGTTTCCAACTTTCCTCAATTGATATTTTCAAGTTAAGGGTTGGAAGTTGGTGACACTCTTGCTCCAGTGCATTTATGCTTTCGACGTGTGCGCACATTGTTCCCTCAATTAGTTCCATGCATATTGGTGAGTTGCTCTCTTGATTAGCTATCAACCATTGGGTGTTTTCTTGTTGTGTGGTTGCTACATACAGGCACCTTTGTATGTTAACCTCTGGTGCACACTGGTTTCATGCAGGTAATGCTGAACATTCCTGTACACAATCACACCCTGTATCACTATATGTGATGCATGGAACTTTCTTCTTCTCGATCTTCCCACAAGTGTTTTCCTTAGATATTTCCAAGGAAAGATTGCAAATTCTTAGGCATGCATTCATAGTACTTAGCCATGCCCTTCCCATTATTATTGGGAAGTCCCCTTTATCATTGTTGACTTGTATCACTAGGAAATTAGCTGGGTATGACCAACCACAGATAGTGGTAACAATGTCCTCCACTAGTCCCAAGGGAACAGTGATGGACTAGTCAACTAGTTCTAAGTGAATATTGCTCTTCTTTAGTGGAGGTAGGTTCCAGGCTTTATACATTTCTTGCGATATCAAGTTGACTCCGGAACCTGAGTCCAGAAGAGCTTTACAAGGTTCATTCCTAGTGACTTGGAGATAAATTAAAGGGCTTCTCGGGTTAGAGAATTTCCTAGGAAGGTGGCCCTTCTTAATCTAGTTAGTGATGGTATGTGTTAGCATAACCGTGTGCGTTGAGCTCTGTTTTTGGTTTGAAGGGAGCTCCAAAGCCTTATTTGATGGAAAAACATTTAGAGGCTCAACCTCTTGTGGTTGTGAGAGCTTGTTTGGACTGTTGGTTCTGAAGAAAGGTCTTTTCCTTGTACGGTTGTCAGAACCAGTAGTAGGTTGAAGGTTTATAGCTCTCATAGCATTGCATTATTGTGGTTGAGTGGGGAGTTCCCCCTGCATTGCTGGAGTGGATGGTAATGGAGCTATCGGCGTGAGAGTTGTGGATGGATTTAGAGGATGGTATGTATGTGGTGTGTCTCTTCTGGAAGAAAGAGTCCTATAATACTCTCGAGCTTGGTAGTCACATTATGGGGTCACGTGACCGACAGAGTCACGTGGAGAGATTGGCTGTTGCATGTAGTAGCCATATGGATTCGGTTGCTGGTAAGGGTATTGTTGCCTTGGCAGTGGCATCCCCCATGACTGTGGGTATTGCCACTGTTGGTGTTGCTTAATAGGTTGTGGTGGAGTTCCACTTGGATAATACGTTAATAGTTGGTGGAACTGCCTCGGGTTACCTTGGGGATAAGGTAACCATCGGGGTGCTTGCCGTTTGTTAAGTCGTGGGTTAAGTGCATACACCCTGGACTCTTGCAGATGTGAGATTATTGGGTAACATCCCTTAGGATGGTCATATTGGCATATCTCACATCCACCGTCATTGTCCGTATTAGAATGCACAACCTCTTCGGTGATAGACATTTTACCCTTACCTTTGTTACGTGCATAGTCCAAATCCCTCTTTTTCTTTTTATCATAGTCACAATTTCACTCCTTAGACTCCTCTACGATTTTGAGAACGATTTTAAATCTACTATCCAAGGAGTTCCACATTTGATCTACCTTTGTCGACACTTCTGTTGTTAATTTTTGAAGTGGCAAGGTTTTCCTATTCACCATCTCTTTGAGTGGTGACTCATCCTCCTCCTCACAGAATCTTACTCCCCTTTTTTGGAGGGCAAGATCACGGTTATACTCTTCTGCGCTTTCTCTCTTATATAGCTCTCCTTCTTCCCTAGCTACTTGCTCCAACAATCTATGGATTTGATGGGACCTAAGCTTTGATAATCTCCCTTGGGCATACGTTCCAAGGGTTCTCTTGGTTTCGTGCCTAAGTCTATCTACAAGATGATGTAGTTGATCCTATTGTGAGTAAGCTTTGATAATCTCCCTTGGGCATACGTTCCAAGGGTTCTCCTAGTTCAGTGCCTAAGTCCATCTACAAGATGGTGTAGTTGATCCTATTGTGAGTAACCATGGCCCAGGCAATGATGTAACAATGCATAGTATCGACCCATGGTAGCATCCAAGGATTCATGAGTTCCCTGCTTCCATTCTTGGATTTACTTTTGCAGGTTGGACACTTGGGAGTACATTTGATACTTATTGTTAAACAGTTCTAGCATCGTACTCCACCTTCGAATGGATTTTGGTTCTAAGGACCAGTACCAACTTTTCACTTCTTTTACTAGTGTCCTTGAGAATAACTTTAATTTTTTCCACTCATTCTCAATATTCTGCAAGGCACAAGCATCGTCAAATGCTTGTAAGTGGTTCTGAGGATTAGCATTGTATCCCCCCTCAAATCATGGGATGTTATTCACGTCTAATCTCTTGATCCTGCTATCTTTCTAGTGCCTTGTAGGAATTCTAATGGCCTCCATGATGTCTAACATGCTTCAAGTTGCAAGTAGGGGTTCTTCATGGTCATTTCTTTCGTAGCATCTGTGATGTCTACGCAATTCCCTACTTTTCCTTCTTCCATGCCATGATTCTCTAGAATGCCCTCATCCTCGTTCCTGACTCTCTCGTCGAGGTTTCTCACTTTGTTTACCCTTATCCTCACAGTTAGACTCCTTATGACTGCGCCTTGATACAGAAGGAGAGGATGAATGTGATGATGAAGGTGAAGACAAAGGGGAACCATCACCATGACGATGTTTCCTACCTTCTCTTCGGTGATCCCGGCCCCGATCCTGATGACAATCAGACTGCACATCTTTATCTTGTGTTTGTGTTCCCTCATTGAACACTTGGTGTTCATGGGGATCAGAACCAGGGTTGTGAATCGTGGAGTGAAGGTTCTGATACATCACCTCCTCACTATTGTTAGGAGGGGGAACATTGTTTTGTGGAGAATCCATCAAAATAGGTTCACCACCCTCAATTTCGCTTAAGACGAGTGGAGCATTATGGGGTCTTTTGCCCTTCAACGTTGTATAGTAACTCTCCTATCGTAAGTCCCATTGACGTTGCACTTCTATGGGATGGTAGTCCCTTGTGTTGTAATCGCATGCAATGTACTCTACGTATAATTGTGACATGCCTATTCAT
>MNCI01006793.1:639712-672809 GCA_015680685.1 Gnetum montanum | reverse complement strand
CTCCTCCCTGATCCGGTCCCGGAGCTCATCCGTGAGCTAGGCACGCAGGGTCTCCATCGCAAGCGTATGCTGCCTGTTCAGCTGCTGCGCCTGCTCCTGGAGCTGGGTTTCGTGGTCTGCCCGCCACTTGGCCAGGGCCTCAGCCCACCGAGCCTCCGACAACCGTTGTTCAGCCTCCCTGACAGCAGCAACCGCCTGTTGAAGCTGCGCCTCCCAGTGCGAGGGGGCACTGGGGGGTCGGGCGAGAGGGCAGGGTTGCGGTGGGAGCGGCGGCCCCAGGAAAGGTGAAAAGCAGCCAGCCGCCGAGGAGTAGAGGAAGGGGGGGAAGCAGGAGGGGAAGTAGGGGGAGGGGCAACGCGACGCCCCCTAGCGGGGGCAGAGGACAGGCCCGGCGCCCCCTGCTCCCCTGCCCCCCTCCACAGGGCCAAGATAAGCCCCGACCGACGACCCCGCCGCTGGAGGCGGAGGGCCTCTAGGAAGAAGCGCGACAGGTTAACCCGGGTGCCCTCCTGCAAGCACCTCAGGAAGGTGAAATGCAGCCCCTGGAGCTTGGACACGTTTCCCGACTGCACAAAGAAGCGCTCAACTAAGACAGCCGCATGAGCCCAAAGACGTGGGAGGGAAGTCCGAGGGACCTGACGGCTCTGCGTTCTCGGGGAAAGGCTCTTGAAAAAGACCGCCGAGTTATGGAGGCCACGGGAGGTTGGCAAGATGATCTCCCTGGCGGCCAGGATCCCCAGGTAGTTGGCCAAAGCAGCCTATGTTAGGCGAATAACTTGGCCACGGAAGAAGGTTTGATCGTCGCGCCAGTTGGTAAAGAAGGGATTGTCAGATAGGTCAGGGTCCCCAACCAACTGCGGCAGCAGCGCGTCCCATCCGCATTGGCAAACCATCCGCCACAGCTCCTCATCCGCCTAGAAGTCCGCGCAGCCAGGCTCGTACATCGGCGTCTGCCCCATCGCGGCCACCGTCTCACACCAAGCCCGAAGCGTCTGCTGGATAAGCTGCTGGGGGGAGGGGGTAGCCGCCTGAGAGAACACGGTGCGGTTCCGCTCCTTCCAGGCGAGCCAAAGTAAAAGCGCCGACCAAGAATCACCGTCGAATCGCCGCGGAGGGGGTCTTCTGCATGCGCATGCAGGGGCAGTCATAAATGAAGTGGTTAAGAGTCTCAGGGTCGTGGCCACAACGCGGACACGTGGGGTCCTGCAAGACGCTACGCTGCTGCAGGAAGACACGTACGGGGAGCACGGCAGATTTAAGCAGCCAAAGAAAGATTTTCACTTTTTTGGGGAGCCGCCCATGCCAAACCGCCATCCAACCGTCTTCAGGAGGGTATTTATGGGCCAAAAGGGCGCGTGGCTTGAGGTGGAGCCAGTTCTTGTCCAGCATCCACCGCACGTGCTGGCAAAGAGACGACCAAGGCCTCGAGACATGCGAACCAGAGATCCAGGGCGTGTACTTCTGGTGAACGATACGGCCCCACTGACTGCACTCCCCCCGAGCCCGAGTGAGCCGACAGACCAGCCGCTGCTGCCCCATTGCACACTCGTCCTCGAACGTCGTGACCCCCCAGCCCCCCCGCCGTCCGAGGACGGGCTGCGCAGTGCCAATTGACAAGGTGGATTTTGCTCCCCCCTTTTCCCCCCCGCCATAGGAAACTGCGAATCCGGGCATTGATCTGGTGAATGATGGCCGCGGGGGGCACGGCGACTGCCGCCACAAAGCGTGTGGTGGCCGCAAGGATCCCAGTGGCCACAAGGAGACGGCCTTTGCGCGTGAGGAAACGGTTGGCCCAGTGATTGACGCAGTGCTCAAGCTTGGCTAGGAGGGGGGTCCAAGAATTGTTCCGCCCCAACTGGAACAGCGGGATGCCCAGGTAAGTGTCGGTGTGCTTCCCCGGTTGCACATCCAGAGTTTGGGTCACCTGGAGCCGCACCTGCGGGTCCACATTAATGAAGTGTGCCACTGACTTGGTGCGGTTGATTTCAAGGCCTAACTTGGCGGCCAATCGGGACAGAGCCAGGTTGATACACTGGGCCTGCGGGACTGCCGCCCGGCAAAGAAGCATGGTGTTGTCTGCGTAGTGCTCAACGCGGCAAGCCACCCCTGCAATGTCAAGGCCCTCCACCCCCGAGGCGCTACAGTAGGACTGCATGAGGTCCATGGCAATGATGAAAAGCAAAGGAGACAGGGGGTCGCCCTGCCTCAGATCTCGGCCAAGGGAGGAGAACCCCCAGAGCCGCCCCTCCATGTCAAAAGAGAACTCGGCAGAGGACTGGAGATGCACACACAGCCGGATAAAACCAGGGTCGAAACCTTTCTTATGCATGATATCACGAAGAGCCGCCCAACTAAGCGTGTCGTATGCCTTCGCGATATCCAGCTTGAGACAGAGTCCCGGAAACCCCGTGGTGCGGAGGGAGTGAATGACCTCCTGCATAAGAAGGACCTGGTCTTGGAGAGTCCTACCCTGGACGAAACCCGCCTGATTGTGGCCCGCCAACCTAGGCAGGAGGGGGCCAAGGCGGTTGACCAAGATTTTGGAGAAGATGCGGATGAGGACATTACACACACCAATAGGGCGAAAGTGCTCTGGGCGGTGTGCATTCAGCTGCTTGGGGATGCAGATGATGTGCGAGCAATTGAGCTCGCGTCGCACCTGCCGTCGAGCCAGCATGACGTTAAACCACACTGAATTGTGGATGCTTTTAACCACACTGAATTGTTGAGGAACTAGCAGTTCTTGGTTATGTGTGTTGTGCCACCGACTGTCTCTAGTGTTGTTCATAGGCGGTGAAGTGCTTTTGTGCAAAGAAGAAGACATTTTAGCCTTGTTTGCTGTGCTATTTACCGTTATGTTATTTTTTTCTTTTGATCAACCCTAAGGGTTCATTCTAGCTCCCAATGATGTGAATGATTTCCTATGTTCTACGTAGCACATAAACAACTAAGTCCCCAACAACGGCGCCAATGATGAGTGGCGAGGTACCCCTACACTCAACCATACGAATACGAGCATCTCATGTGTGATCCGGTCGAACTCCAAGGACTAAGTGCTTACATGCCCTAATGGAACACTTAAGGTTAATCAATCGCTGTCTTCCCAAACTTACTTGTATTGTCATGGTTGTATGGTTAAGTAAGTTTGAGGTATATGATTTTTATGTCTTTTATCTTTTTAAAGCCTATGCTAGTAGGGAAAGGTGAAGAGAACTAAGTGACTAACTTTCATTAACTAAGTTCTAATTATCCTAGCATCAGTATCCGTTCCCACTTGCTGTACACACCTTGAACCAGTGCAATGCTATTGGGATTACCAAACACTACTCGTTACAGGGTTACCAAGCATTACACACGTGCTCGAAGCGGTCGTACTGAATGCACTTAACTAGGAGAGTTAAGGGTTGAGAGAGATTAATTATCTAAGAAAGCATTTAAAAATTTAACAGTAATTAAATCCTATTTAGCTTAGTCCACATGCTGCAAGGTTTATTAGAAAGTTCGTCTTTATTGTCGTACACAAATGTGTGATCAGGTACAATTTGCTTGAATAAAGATCTGTTCACTTTGAGACTCCTATTGCGGGCACATGGAAATTATTCTAACTTTGGAATGGTAAAATTGCTATAGCTTGGCTAAGGGTCTAGATCTAGATGATTGAATAAGGGAAAGCCACCTCTTATTTATAGATAAGACGACGGGCTGTGATATCGTGTACGCAATATTGTAGCGACCGACACGTTATCGTGGATGCGATATCGCGTACACGATATCACGGCTCATCAATCTAGAAGATGTAAAGTTTGTGTAGAGGGTCATGGTCATGAGTGATGCATAGTTTTCAACAATTTAGCATTCAAAGTTCATGAAGAAGAAATCTTAAGAATGAAAGTTTATGGTATGGATAAGAAATGGATAATGAATTTTTGATGTACAAATAGATTATTAGATGATATGGGAAGTTTATTAAATGTTTTAGAATGCACAAGATTATGTGGAATTGCTTGGTAAGTATGAAATACAAGAGTTATACAAGTGTGTCCTTCCCAAAGCAGGCTCTAGCCCTTAATGCCCTTGTATAACCACACCTAAAAGTGTCCTTAGGCACTCAGGGAGTTGAATGTAAGACATACCTACTTAGCAAAACACACATGTTAGTATCAATAGATTAGGAAAATAATGTTATATTATACAAAACCAAAAGTTATGATTAAATATATAATGAGGTGAGATGGACTAGAGAAAGGATTGCTAAACTTGGGACGTGAGGTATCTTACTATAGGCATAATGAATTATTTTTTTATTAGTGGTTAAAGTAATGATTAGCCCTTATTTCCAAGATTCAAACTAAGTCTAGACCACATTCCAGTGACATCACATTATTTTATCTCTAAGAGTTACAACTGTAAGACTATTGCTATTGAAAGGAGTATTACCACTTGGCATATTATCCAAGGGAAGAGTTTATTCATTGCACATTTTATTTTTTAGATTTACAAGAAGCCACCTATCGTAAGGCATGGGTAACATGTCTTTTCTAGTGGGATCCCCAAAAATTTATTTTGTGCTTGGAGTTTATTTTTAACTATGTCAACCTTACCAGAGGACTACCTTCAGGCATGGGTAACATGTCTTTCCAGTAACATGGTAAGGCATCACTTATCGTACTCTTACTCCCATTTTTTGTTAAACCTACAAGGATATAATACTTTCTAAACAATAGGATAGAACTCATAGAAGTAATCCAAAAGAATGCACAAATCCTTGATGTTATGCCCTTTGCATTTCCACTTGGCTCTTCGATCTTCTATCTAAGCATAATGATCACAGGTTTATTCTTAGTTTTATTATGAAAAGAATATCATTATGGCCATGGTCAGAACCTCTTATTGTTTGAATGGGTGGATGGATGGTGTGGTCTCACTATATAGATAATCAATCCCTGATGATTGATAATATAGAGAAATCTTCATCTTATTGGGACTACATCCTGCTTTATTCAATGTATCTTATTAGTATTCAAAATTATTTACAAAGGATTTAAAACGAAGTATAAAAGAAATGAAAAGATAGTTAGAATTGTGAAAAAATGTAAAAAATGAAAAATATTAAAAGAATTGAAAAATGTAAAAGAAGGTTAAAAAATTTAAGAAATGAAAAGTATTAAAGAATAGAAAGAATTGTATAGAAGAAGTAGGAAAGTAAAAAGAATTATAAAACAAAAAAAATGGAAAAGCACTTAGTAATTCTTGAATAAAGATAAGGCATCTCCCCCATGACTAAACTCATGGATGAGTGTTCCAAAAATGCTCCCTAGATCCCTTGGATCATACACTCTAGGTGGTTCACTTACCATCTTTATTGACTTAACTTTTTGATTATTATCCTATGTATTTTTTATGGTAGTTGAGTTTTGATTATCTAAGTATCTATTTTCTTTTCCTTTTGGTGTATGATTATGATTTATTAGTTTTGTTTTAAGGTTTTCAGTTGGAGTCATTTTTTTTAGATTAGGAATTAGTAAGTGGTTCAGATGTTTCCATGCATGTTTTAGACAATTTTTGGTTCTCAGTTAGTGGCAACTGGGTAATTTTTTTGGTTTTGTGGCTCCTACTCTTTCTTTTGCATGTTTGTTTTTCATTGTTGTGGATTTTTGTAATGATTGTGTTGACATTCTGGAAGGTTGGTCCACAACTACACCCTTCTTTTTCAGTAGTAATGCATGGAATTGCTTGTCTCTCCATAATGATAGGTTCATCTATTATGTTTTGCATTGGAGTGATAATTGGTGTTGGCTTTTGTGTAGGATTAGGAGACATTGTTTCAGTGAGGAAGGATGTTGCACCCGGCTAGCCTTGTGTTGGTTTTGATGAGCTAGTATGTCTACATGTTTTATGCTCATATGTGAAAACTATCCTAAAGAAAGGATGTTTTTGAGACTGTGGTTAAGATCGACTAGCATTATTAATTACATGTATGTTTGTAGCACAAGTGGCATTCTTTTGTTGATGTCGAGGTGCCAGTCCTTCTGATGTTGTTGGTGGTGACAAATGGTGAAGGGAAGTGTGAGAATATTTATGATGTCATGGAGGATAAGAGGTTTTAGATGGTGATCCCACAGGAGATGCTATGGGTTGATGATATTCGAGAGAGTGATAGTAATGATTTGAGGTAAAGGAAGTAGAAACATTTGGAGAAACAAGTTGTTGAACATAGTAGTTATGCAGGTTTGGCTAGTAATAAGGGTATTGCTATTTTGTTGATGGCATCCCCCACGATTGTGGATTTTGCCACTGTAGTGGATAGTAGTGTTGAGGCTGATAAGAAGTCCTACTAGAATAGTATAGTTGGTTGTAGGACTATATATAATTACCTTGTGAGTAAGGTAATTTCCTAGGCATTTACTTTTGTATGAACTTGGAATTCAAAGCAAAAACCTAATATTCATGTAGATGTAACATGACTAAGCAATAGCCCTTTGGATGGTCATATAAGAAAATGTCACATCCATCATTCTCTTCTATGGTTGAGTTTATGACATCTTCTACTATAGTTATTTTTCCTTTTTGCTAATAAGTGTTCCTACTTGTTTCTTTGTTTTTTTTCCTCTTCTTGCTTTGCTCACTATATTCTTTATGTGTTACTCTCTCCTCTATGGTTTTCACACAAGTCATAACTTTATCATTTATCAACTTTCACATCTTATCTATCCTTACTTCAAGCTTAGTGATAGACTTTTGTATTGACAGGGTTTGTTGTGAAATCACTTCATCAAGAGTTGCCTCTTTTTCCTCATCATAGATATGAATTAGTTTCTTTTGAAGAGTTGGGTCCTAGTTATATTTCTCTACATTCTCTCATTTACATAGCTCTCCTTCTTCTTTTGCCACCTATTTGATTAGCCTTTGTATCTAATGGGCTTTTAACTCAAATAGCTAACCTTAGGCATAAATCTCGAGGGCCTTTCTCGTTTGATTATGAAGTCCATCTATGATGTGGAAAAGTTGCTCTTTTTGAGAGAAATCATGACCTAGACATCTATGAGTAGTGAATACTATCTATCTAAGGCCACATCCAAGGATTCCTATTTTTCTTGCCTCCATCCTTCGATTTTTTTTCTTAAGTTGGACACTCTCGCATAGGTTTGGTATTTCTTGTTGAAGAGTTCCAGCATTGTGGATCATTGATGGATTGAATCTAGTTTCAACAATCTATACCAACTTTCAACTTCATCTATTAATATCCTAGGAAAAAGCTTAAGCTTTTGCCACTCAATTTCAATGTTCTACAAGGCACAGGCATCATGGAAGGCTTGTAACTAATGTTGTGGATCAAAGTTATAACTGCCCACAAATTTAGGAATGTTATTCATATCAAGCCTTTTGATGCAACTTTCTCCTTGATGCTTGTGGGATATTGTAATTGCCTCTGTTATTTGCATCATGCTCCTAGTAGTCAACAAGGGTTCATCATCATCAGAAATGTCATGGTAATGATTTCTATTTATAGTTATCTAATTATGATGATCGTTTCTATTCTCACTTTGAAGATCTCATCTATTTCTATTTCTATCTTCATCCTAACCCCTTAGTATATCTCTATTTCTGTACCTACATTCATCCTTGTCAAAACTAGTCATGGAAGAGGAAGAGGAAGATGGTGAACTAGAAGAATTGCCATGGCTCGTATATCTCCCCCCATGGTCCCTTGATTTATCTCTTCTCAATTTGGAGGAGGTCTTAGGCCTTGAGGCCCTCCTTGTTCTAGGACTTACTCCATATCCGCTAAGATTTTTTGCATTAGTTGAACATAGTCTTTAAGTGTAGCAAGGATCTAAATAAGCATAGGAAATTCTTGCTTTTGGTTATTCACCCCAATTTTATTTTCCTTAGTATGGATCCTATCATTTCTCTTACTAGTGTTTTCATCATATGATGCATTCTTGGCCCTATGTGAAGAAGACATAATTTTTTTTGATAATGTGTGTGACTTAAAATATTAATATTTTCTAAAAGGTAAATCATTAATATTTTTACAGTGATCATGTATAATATAACTAATCTAGATAACTAGCACCATCCTCGACAATGATGCCAATGATGAGCGACGAGTACCCCTATACCTAACAATACAAATCACAAGTGTTCATGCATGATCCAAGCAAATTTTGAGGATGGGACTAGTTGTATCTAGATTATTAAGCATTGATCATAAGATGTTGTCTTTCGACTTGGACTAGTGGTAGGTTTGTCTCATATGGTTTAGTCCAAAGTGAGGCATAGGATAATTGATGTTTTTAGGCCCTGATTACTCCTAGCAATAAACATAATTGAGAATGAAATTTAAATCTAAGTAATGATAGTAATGGAAATCTAAATTAGCTTAGAGCGATAAACATATGATCTTGGTTTACCGTATACACCTTGGGCTCATGTAACCATTATTGAGTTACCAAGCATTATGCTACTAGGCAAACCAAGCAATAACACTACTGGGATTACCAAATAATTACACTTAAACACTCAAAACTAGTTGTACTCATTTCACTTTACTAATGAACAAGTAAGTAAAGTACTTGGAAATGTAAATGATTAAATTAATAAAATAGTAAAAGCTATGCTAAGTAAAACAGTAAAACTAAGTGGATGCTACAATGATGAAAAATAATCTCAATCCTTATTTTCAAAGATGAACTGTGCCCAAGTATACTTCACTCGAATAAAGATTTTGTACAATTGCTTAATACCACAATGTAGGCATTCACTTTATCACTAAAACTATGAAACGAAACTATAAGAATGTACCTAAAGGTGAAATGAAAGTTCTTTGGATTCATGCACCCAAGTGTTGTATTTATAGGCTACATACATTTTGTGATATTGGATCTACGATGACGTAGCTTATGCTATGATATCAAATATATGACATTGTAGATACACTACGATATCATTGTTGGACAAAAATTAACTTTTTTTCTAAATAGATGTTATATAGCATTAGCAATATCCCAACCAACTGATGATTCATCAACACGTTTCTAGACTAGTCACCACATGCAATGACTAGCATCATTATATTATTTTTATAAAAAAGAATATTTGGTAGTATTGAGTCATTAACATATAGAATAAGAATGTCGTTTTTACACCATTTATGTCATTGCAAATGTAATCTAGCATTATATTGACCAAGGCGTTTTATTAAACTTTTCTGTTTAAAAAGATTAAAAAGTGGAGGTCATTTTAAGCCAACCCTAACTCATGGCTTTGAGGATATCTGCCAAACTCTTCTCCATAAATTTTATTATTATTACTCTTTACCATTTAAACAATTAAAGAAAGAAGTTATTTTTGGTTGACCTTGACTTGAGACTTAAAAATAATTTCTTTTGCTAATTAATGAAGCATCAATGTGTCGTGTCAATGGACCCTTGTTGATGCATTCTTGTTGATGGGCCCCTGTCAATGGAGCCTCGTTTACGTGGTGTTGCCCCATCGACGGGGTAGTATCAATGTAGCATTTGCTATGTTAACAAGGCCCTGTCGATGTAGCCCTAGGGCAAAAACTACAAAGACAAGCTCCCATCCATGTTTATGGGCATAAGATTCATAGCAGTAGCTAAACTCTTGTAGATTTTACATTTGAAAGTTAGAATATTTATCCGGAGTGCCCACAGTAGGAGTCATTGAGTGTATGGATATTTATTTGAGCATTGTTGTACCTAAGCACGATAGTATGTACAACAATAAAGACAAGCTTCTTGATAAACCTTGCAGCATTCTAGATAGCTTAGATGTTTTATTTATGCATTCATTGTTTTTATTAAATATTTAATCAATTAAGCTAAATTAGACTTAAATCAATTAAGCTAAATAGGTTAAGTACATAAGTACAACCACTTCAAGCATAATACGTATTTGCTTGGTAATCCCAACAACGTTATTACTTGGTATGCTCAGTAGCATAGCACTTGATAACTCAATAGTGGATACGTGGGTTTAGGATGTGTACAAAAAGTGGGACTGAATGCTTATGTTAGGATTAGTTAAAGATTAGTTAGTTGGTTAAATTAAATTACTTATTAAATTATTCTATTTCTCTTTTCAAGCACCAAAACCATAAAACACAAAATGATAAAAATTATATGCGTCGATTACTCTTAATCATATCATTATGCTTCACAAGTGTAAGTAGGAAGACAATGAATGCCCTTAGGGCAAGGTTCACTTCTTAGAAGACTAATGTACCAAAAATTATAAAGTCCACAAAATTCAACTAGATCATACATGAATGCTTTGTGATTCGTATGGTTGGGCATAGGGGTACCTCATTGCTCATCATTAGCACTATTGTCAAGGACTTTGTTTGTTGAAATGTGCACTATTTAGGATTAGTGAACATTATTAATATCATTGGATGAACCCAAGGTTAACATCACTTTCACACAACATATAATTACAAAGCACACTGATTATTTATTTGTTACAATATGTCTTCTTTCTGTAGGCATGAAGATGTTAGACCACTAGTTCCATAGGAGTGCAAAGTGGTATATACTCATCCAGATGAGTATGTACCAGACTTCACCTTCACCCTACATTAGGACGAATAATTGTGATGGTGTGATATGAAGGGAAACATTGTATTGCCCCCCGATCGATCTGTGTCAGGGATGCTCTTTCAAATGCTTAAAAAGTTGGGCATTCCAAATCTTCAAGAGGAATATGTTATGAATGGTTATGACACTTGGGACTATCATCCCACAAAAATGCAATGCAAGTGAGATCGACACCAGGAGAAGCACCATGTGTTTACGAAGGGGAAGTACTTTAGTAACCCTTTGTTCTTATTGAGCCAAGATGACAATGTGGACCCTTCCCTTGAGGATTTCCAACATGAAGACTCTCCACCCTCTGTTATTGGTGGTGAGGGTATGGCCCTACCTACAATCTATAATTCATAAACCAGGTTTAGGAAAAAGTGACAGTCAAGGTAGGGACTTGAGCAAATATCGCAATATTAAGGGATCTAAGAATGGTGGTCGCAAAGAGCGAAGAGGTGGTGGTGGACATTGTGGTGGTGATAGTAGTCCACCTTCGTCTTCGTCCTCTTCATTCGATTCCAAACATTCCTCTTCATCAAATTTTGAACATTCCTCTTCATCTTTTGGTTTTGACAGAAGTCATTAGAAAAATAATTACGATGACGGTGATCAGTGGGACAACAATGATCATAGAGCCCTCCAAGAATGAAGGTGTGATAGAAACCATCATCAACATCATTAACACAATCATGATGATGAACCTCTGTTAGCAACTTGAAGCATGCTTAACATTGTAGAGGCAGTTGAAATTCCAACTAGGAATGTAAAAGACAGTCAGATCAAGAACTTAGACATGAATAAAATTCCATGATTTGAGGGGGAATATAACTCTAATCCACAAAATTATCTACAAGCTTTCCATGATGCTTGTGCCTTATAGAACATTGAAAATGACTAGCAAAAACTCAAGCCTTTCCCTATGACACTCATCAAGGAAGCTAAAAGTTGGTATTAGTCCTTGGGGCCAAACTTCCTTCACTAACAAAGTACCATGTTAGGGCTATTTAATGAAAAATACCAAACATACTCCAGAGTGTCTAATTTGAGAAGACAGATCTAAGGCTGGAAATAAGGAACACATGAACCATTGGATGCTACCATGGGCAAATATTATTCACTCTTACATCGATGCCCTAGCCATGGTTATTCTTAAATGGAACAACTCCACCACATCATAGATGGGCTCAAAGAAAAAACTAGAAGAACTCTTGGGGTTTATGCCAAAAGGAGATTGTTTGAACCAAGAGCTCATTAAATACAAAGGCTTATAGAGTAGGTATTAAAAGAAGAAGGTGAGTTATGAAAAAGGGAAAGTGTAGAAGAGTATAATAGAGATCCTTCCATAAGGAAATGGAAGGTTCAATTTTGTCATGAGAAGGAGTCCCCACTTGATAAAGTGATGAACAGGAAAACCTTGCCCATCCAAAAGTCTATTTCTGATGTTTTGACAAAGGTTGATATATTATGGAACTCTTTGAACGAGAAATTCCAAACTACTATAAAGATTTCTGAAGAATTCAAAGAGCAAAATAGTGATTGTAATTGCAAGAGGTGAAAAGAAGCTAAACATGCCTATCAGAAAGGTAAGCGCAAAGCTACTACAGTAGAGGAAGTTGTGGAGACAAACTCTGAAGATGATACTAGTTGTGACATCTATCAATACGAGCACCCAAAGGGGTGTTGCCCTATGATGTCACACTTGTAGTGACTGAAAACATCGATGGCTAGAAACACTAAGAGGTTGTCAAGTGAACAGTTTTAACCTCAGATTTCGTGTGAGGGCCGTGTTGGATAAAAAAAAAATGGGGCACCTTGAACGGTCTAGTCGATCAGACAGGAACTTAGTCGGTGTCACTTAACCTTTTGTAGACATGTAATGCGGAAGCAATGTTTGTAACGTAATATAATAATTATTAAATGGAACAAAGTGAAAAATAATGTAAAGTGCAATAATAATGAGTAGAAATGTAAAGCGGACTAGAGTTAGAAAATGCACTGCCTCAAGATTACGGCTTTACTTTGTTGGGGTGGATATAATCAGTTGCGCAACACTGGTAAGCACAAAGATCTCAAAGGTAACCAAAACGTTCAAAGTAGGCCAACTATATTCTTGAACACGGACTCAAAAGCCAACAATGTAAAGTACTACAAAGGCAATAGAAAAGAGCTAACAAAATGCCAAGCGAAAATGCCAACTGCTTAATTTTGCCAACCCTTTGAATTGCTAATTTGACAACCAACTTTGCCAACTTTCCAAAAAGTTCCATCAATGCTCAAAATTGCCAACCCGTTGAGAGTTGCTCGTTGGGGTATTTATAGGGCCAGGAGCATGCAAGAAATGAGGCTTGAATGACATGTGTCCTGGACCCATGAAATGCTGACGTGTCCATACTGCATGAACATGCAAAGCCGACCTTGAAATTGTCATGCTGCAATTACGTTGACGAAACTAGAGATACTGGAATCAAATATGCCGATAATGTGGATGAGAAATGAGGCACACTGAAGTAGCGTAGCTGCCTGCTACATTGTGCTACGCTATGTAGCATAGCATGTTGGCGTAGTGTAGTAGTCTGCTACATTGTGCTACGCTATGTAGCATAGCACAGCGTAGCCACCACTTTGAAAAGAAAGTTTGCATTTAAAGTTAACTGCATCTGTTGGAAGATTTTGCACACATTGGGTTAACTTTGGAAGCACTTTGTTTAGTTTGCATCTTTGCTATGCTGTGCTACGTCACGTAGCATAGCATAGCATAGTAGCAGGCTTTATTTGTGACTCGTGCTGAAGTTGAAAACACTTGTTTGAAGTTTTGACCATGCTAACAATGGAAACTTTTTCCTTTTGCAAAGGGGAGCCTTTGAACTTGCTAAACTTGCATTTTGAAGCATTTCTTGCTGCTCTTGCATTGTTGCTATGCTATGCTACGCTATGTAGCATAACATAGCGTAGTAGCTGGCAAATCCTGCTTCTTTGTTCAATCCACTTTCTAGTAAGAGATTTTTGCCAAAGGACTCGAAGTCAAACAAGGCAACTGGTTTTGAAGGCTGGAGTGCTTGTCGAGTGTAATTGGAATCATTAGGTAAGCTGGGCCTTTCATAGTTTTGCCTTTGTTAAGCTGTGCTATGCTGCGTAGCGTAGTAGTCTGTTCTGCCATAGTTTGGTTGCCTGAGCAACTGTCTTTTGAGGCTTGCTACACTACATAGCATAGCATAGCGTAGAAAACTTCTTCACTAAAAAACTTGCTGAACTGTTTTGCGTATCCTAAGCACTAACGACAACTCCACGCATGTTTTTTGAGTAAACTATTAGCCGGGTGAATTGTCTAGGTGTGTAGGCCAGAGAGTCCATTGGGCCTGTTAGCTCTAGAGGTAGAAAACTTGCTAGACTAGACAGTCTAAACTTAGAGTATCCATTTCCTGCCAAACTGTTGTGACGCTACAGTTGTGAAAATTCCTTGCCTGAATTCTAAGTGGTGAAGCAAGAGGATCTCGAAATTTTATGGTCTTTCAATGGTCCCTCATTGTCGACGTCTGGAGGATGGACCTGAGAGACGCGGATAAAGAATACGAAACACCGCGAAAGACAAGATGCTAACATTGCTCTTTATTAATTGCCAAGATGTTGCTTAGCTACGCTTGAGAGTGTTGGATTAGTTATAAGGGGAAAGAGGAAGGGTTAAACTTGGGGGGAGGGGGGAAGGAGGTTCAGGAAAATGGTAAAGATGAGGCTTAGCAATGTTTGCATGGTCATCTTTGCTTTCGCTAACCTTTGACCTCTCATAGGAATGTTCGGAGAGGATCACTACGAAATAACTGATGTGCCATTTGTTTTAGTCATGGTTTTTTTATGCGAGATTTTGCTCTTTTATACTTTTCTCTTGCTATTTTGCCGTTTAGATTTGCAAACAACCTTGTTGTTGTAGGAAAAGTGTTTCTTTCCTAGGATGAGTTGCATTACATTCATGTGGGGCTTTAACCTACCTACAGATGCTTCCCATGCAGTGAGTTGTGTTATGCATGTCATGAACTTTGAGGTTGAGCATATGGGAGGGCTTTACAATCATCAGGAAAAGTCGTAAAAGGGAAGTGTGATAGGGAGAATTGCTAGTGTAAGGAACGAGGTAAAGGAGATTAAGGGGGAGGACAAGATGTGCACTCCCAAGTAGCCAAGCTAGTCAGGATGACCACCTTGGAATGATGTAGTGTCTTGCTGCTGTGGAAAAATGCACCTCTGAACAACCCCCCTTCAGCATGCATCTTGCAAACACAACAGAGAGCAAACTAGAAGAAAAAACCATCAAGTGAAATAAAGGCAAAGGTCTTGTTTTCTTTGGACGCTGCTAGGACATTGGACATTGTTGTTGAGGCATGCGACGTCCAAACAAAAAAGGCCAGCAGCAAGTCTAGTAGTATCATTGCAGAGAGGTAGGCATCGAGGTAGCTAGGAATTGCGGTGATGCGAATGCTTAGGAATCCCTACCCAAGGCAAACATTATGCAATTCAGCTGTGAGATAGGCTACCCAACAGCTGAACATATTTTGGGCTTGGATGCTGGTGTGGGCTGGAGAGTGGCAACACTGTGGCTGGGCCACAATAGTGCTGGGACTCTAGTAGTAGGTGTTGACTAGGGAAGCTACTACCAAGGTGATGAGCCATGGTGGCGGTAGCTCCAAAAGGTCAACAAGATGTCAAAAGACATCTCCAAAGGATCAGCAAGATGCCAGGGGTAGTGGTGTTGTACATATTTCCGAGGGTCTTTTCTTAGCATCGTGAACTGCATTTAGGAATTACAATGCTTCACGTCGTGTTAGTAGTGTGCATGCTTGCTTGTTTGATGAGTCATGGATGCACACTAGGGACGTGCCATGAACCCAATTTAAGGTCTTGGTAGACCATTTGATGTGCTAGTTTAAGGTCCCAGTAGATCGTGGTGCACTAGTTTAAGGTCCTAATAGACCGTTGTGCTAGTTTATTATCGTAGCGGACGATGGATAGGCTAGTTTAAAGTCATGGCAGATCGTCTGTGCGAGTTTAATGTCGTAGCGGATGTGCTTTGTCACTTTTACATCATGGCGGATAGTCTATGCTATTTTATAGTCATAGCAGACTATCTTTGCCAGTTTTACATTGTAGCAGACATGCTTACCTTTGCTAGTTTTACGTTGTAGTGGATGTGCTTACCTTTGCCAGTTTTATGTCATAGTGGGCGTTTGCTTATCTTGCTCATGCATTAGATGTAGTATGACTTGAGGTATGAGTGATTCACAAGATTTTTGAACTTGTTGCCATTCATGTCTGCCAGCTTAAAGGCCCCATTCTTGTAGGATTTTGTGACCATGAACGGACCTTCCCAAGTTGCTGAGAATTTGTTCACATGCTCACAGACAGCCTGGAGAACGAGGTCTCCCTTCTTTACCGGTTGTTGATGCAGGTTTGCATGATGCTTCTATTGTTACTTGTTCTAATATTGCTCTATGTGATCAAGTATCTGTGCACGCTCCTCCTCTATTGAGTTGAAGTTGATGATCCTCGACTCGTTGTTCTGAGCTTCGCTCATGACGTTTGACAGGATCATTCGAAGTGAAGGTACTTGCAGCTCAAGAGGTAACACCGCTTCAGATCCATGAACAAGAATATAAGGAGTCTTACCTATCGCAGTCCTGCATGTCGTCTTGTAAGTCCATAGCACATACAGGATTTGCTCATGCCATCGCCTCTTGCTATTTTTAAGCATTTTCTTAAGCAAGTTGATGACGGAATTGTTCGTAGCTTCTGCTTGTCCATTTGCCTACGGATAGTATGGCGAGGATAACGATTGCCTAATGCCAAGATTATTGTAGAAGGTTTTGGTTTCTGCACTACTGAACTGTGGCCCGTTATCGGTCACAATAGTCATGGGAAGTCCAAACCTTGTCATGATGTTGTCTAAGATGAAATGGAAAACTTGCTAGCATGTAGTCTTCCTCAAGGGAATAGCCTCCACCCACTTTGTAAAATACTTAGTGGCAGTGATGATGAAGCTATGCCTTACAGAAGACTTAGGCATGATAGTTCCTATGATGTCTAGTTCCCATTGCTGGAAAGGCCATGTGATTTGCGTCAGGTGCAACTTTGTAGGTGAAACATGTATGAGATTTGTGTATCTTTGGCATGTATCACAAGTCTTGACTTTGGCTAGGTATTCGCACTCCATGTGAGGCTAGTAGTACCCTAGGTGTCTGATTTTTGCAGCCATGACCCTAGGTGCTATGTGTCCATGACACAATCCCTCATGTACCTCGTTAATGACCTTCTGCGCTTGTTCCTCATTTATGCATTCCAAAAATATCTTGTCAAAGGAGCATCTACATAGGGCATTTTCTTCCATGAGCACATATTTCCAAGCATGCTTGTGGATCACATCTCTTTGGGTAGATGTCAATTCGCGTGGGGGCTCATCATGTTGTAGGTAGGCTTTAATGTTGATGTACCACTCTTGGGTATTTACAGTGCTAACAGAGGCTACATGTACTGCTTGAGTGATAGGCTTTGTACACTCGGTAATCGAAGTGGGTAAACTTGCGAACAGGTGTGGTGGCACATTCAATGCTAGGGTGGCTAGGGCATTTGCTACGGTGTTTTGTTTGCATAGCACATGTTGCACGTCTGTTGTTGCAAACTATTTAAGTAGGTTTTTCACTAAGTCGTAGTAGGGTTGCAGGTGTGTAGCCTTATAGGTGTAGATCTCGATGATTTGATTCACAATAAGTTGTGAATCCTCGCGAATCGCTAGGTGTTGTATGCTTAATGCTTGAGCTGCTAAGAGGCCCCTGAGTAACCCTTTGTACTCTGCCACGTTGTTTGTACAAGGGAATGCAAAATGATAAGCAAAAGGTTGCATTTCCCCATAGGGGAACAAAATAACGGCAGCTGCACTAACCCCTCGCATGGTCAAGGTGTCATCGAAATGCAAAGTAGCTTCAAGATGCAACAGGATGACGTTGATAGTGCTAACATGCTCGTTAGGGGATTCGGGATCTATGATTGCCCGATCATCGACAAGTGAGGTCATAAGTTGCGTTGCTATAGCTTGACCCTTTGTTGACGATTGGCTCACATAATGCAAATCAAATTCCATTATTATGGCTTTCCACCGGGCTATCCTGCTGCTTTCATACAGATTGTTCATGATTTCCCGGAGTACATTGCTCTTGCAAATGATGTTAACTCTATGGCGAAACAGATAATGCCTCCACTTCTTTAATGCAAACACTAAGGCAAGGCAGTTTCTCTCCACCTCGTTGTATTTTTCCTCATACGCTATCAATGCATGACTCAGATAATATACTAGAATTTCAGAGCCGTCATCTTGTCTCTGACATAACAATGCTATGATAGACATGTCTGAGGTGGCAAGGTAGACAAAGAAAGGATTATCCCTTTGTGGTGGGTACATAGTCGGGAGGTGTAAAAGCTCATTCTTTAGGTCATCAAAGGCTTGTTGGCATTGTGTTGTCCATTTGAAGTTAACGCCTTTCTTTAGTAGATGTTGCATGGGGTGTAACTTGTCAGTCAACTTCGCTATAAACCTTCTGATGAACTATACTCTACCTTGCAACCCGCGTAATTCTTTAAGGTTTGTAGGGGGAGCTAGATTAATGATGGCCTTAACTTTGTCAGGGTCCACTCGTATTCCAGCCTCCAATACTACAAACCCTAACATGTGTCCGGTTTTCACCCTGAAGACAAACTTTTTTGGGTTAAGGTGTAGATTATGCATTTGGCAGTGCTTGAGGACTACACTTAGATCGTTGGGATGATCAGCGACCTCTTTGGATTTGACCACTATGTCATCCACGTAATTGTTTAGCGTTTCTAGGATGTAGTCACTAAAGATGTAATTCATGGCTCTATGGTAGGTTTCTTCGACGTTTTTGAGCCCAAAGGGCATCATAGTATAACAGAAAGTCCCCCATGGGGTCATAAAGGTTGTTGTTAACTAATGCTCTAGGTTGATGTGAATTTGGTTGTAGCTAGAGAAACCGTCCATGAAGGATAATGGAGCATGACTAGCCGTAGTGTTGATGAGTTGATCGATACTCGATAGTGGGAAATCTTCTTTGATCGTTGCCTTGTTCAGATCCCAGAAGTCTATACAAATACATATTCCTTCCGTTTTCTTAGAAACCACAACGATGTTTGACACCCACTGCGAGTAATCAACTACCCAGATGAAACCAACCTGATACAGTTTGGTGATTTCATCTTGTATGGCCAGTGCAATCTCTGGTTTAACCTTATGAGCCTTCTGCTTAACTGCTTTCATCCACAAATCTAAGATAATGTTGTGTTGTATAAGCCTTGGGTCTAAACCTGGCATGTCATTGTAAGACCATGCGAATACTTTGATGTTGTCTTGCAGTACCTTAGATACATCTTTGTGCATATGCAAATATAGGAGGGATCTAAGTTTTAACGTTTTTATTTTCCCGCTAGATGTGGTCACAGGCATCTCAATGAGAGGGTCCTTAGTTACATCCTTAGCCTCTAAATCTAAGGCCTAGACCAGATGTTCGGGCCAGTCTGTGGATGTTTCTAAGGATGCTACAGTGCTTTCTGCAGGTGAATCCCAGTCTATTGATTTTGGGTTGAGTTATCTTGCAAGCTTGCTGTGTGGACCTGTCAAGGCTAGAGGTGAAGAAAGATCATGGTACATTGCCATTCTTGCCCAACCTGCCACAATGAGATAAATGCCTAGTTAAGGGATACCTGTTTGCAGTGACAGTGCATAGTAAGCATTTGTAAAGCAGCAATGAAATGTGAACAGTTGAATTAATTATAAAATATGACGTGAAATTTGCAACCTACTAGTTTAAAGTCATAGTGGACTGCCTAGGTGTAAAAATGTAAAACTACTAGTTGAAGGTCTTTGCGGATTGCTAACAAGTTAAATTAAAAGTATTAGTTTAAGGTCTTTGTGGACCGCTAATAGGCTACTTAGCAAAACTACGAAGTATTAGTTTAAGGTCTTTTTGGACCACTAACGAGAGCGAAGTTACGTGTTAGAACTACTAGTTTAAGATCTTTGCAGACTGTTAACTTGATAGAGGATGGTGTTAAAATTTGCTAGTTTAAGGTCTTTGCAGACTCTCTGGTTAGTTATTTTTGTGAAGGCCAACGGCTAGTTTAACGTGGGTTGAAGTTTTCAGTCAGGCCCACCTACCATAATGCAAACAATGCTACTATGCTATGGGGGAATGCTACACTGTACGGAACGTCCCTCATTAACTGGGGAAAGAAATTGACAAGTTCTTTTTCATTATTTTAGCTATAAATAGTGGTTTACCCTTGATAAACTTGTGATTTTCATTGTACCAGCATAGAACCTGCATTCAGAGCGTAGAGTGATTGTGCTAACTAAGAGTAAGGTGATTCAACATAGCATCCAAGAAAGAATTGGCAACCAAAACAATGGCTTCCAAGAAAGAACGCAAATACCTAGCACTCGCCAAGGTGAACAAAGTGAAGGAGACCCTGGGACGTGTGCCACAGGCATGGGTTTCTATGCTAGAGGAGATCCCATCGACCTGGTAAGTTGCTATGCTATTCTCCTTTTTTTTTTCTATGCTATGATTATTGCTCTTGCTTTCTCTATTTTTTCTTCTGCAATTTTTGTTATGCAATCTGCATTTTCTATCATTGTTTTGTTGCTATTTTGGCCATTACATCGTCGCTGTTACTGATTCAGCTGCAACAGGTGTACGGGCACTACACTAAGGTTGCATGTAGTGTTGCCTAAACTGCCATTGCTGTGGCTAGCTTGCCGTAGAAGCTTAGGCAATTTTAGCAACTCAGCATGCGAATAGCATAGCGTGCGATCCTCAGGAGGGTTTGGCTGTATGCATGATTTGACAACGTAACACATGTCTATCACGACGTAATGCAAACCGTTTTGTCAGGTAGAAGATCTATCGAAACTAGTGTAGTGCATTGAATTCTTTCTTGTCAAAAGATTTGTGCTTAGTTTTTCATTTCTACGTTAGGCTAATTTTGCTACACTATTGCCTTCATGCTTTTCGCTACGCTACATGCATAGAGAAAATCATGCTACGCTATTTGTTAACTGCTAATTCTACTATGCTACATGTGAATCCCACTCGAAAATGACATTAACATTTGCAATTGTGATATGCAGGATGGTGCTAAGGCCAATCTTAATTGTCCCAGAAATCATAGGGGTCATGTGCTGCCTAAGTGAATCGGTGGCCAATGTTCCTCTGTCCTATGCGTGTGCAAGGCAACAGGCGGTCTGGTTCTGAGAAGGCGCACACGAATTCCTGCAATTTCTCCTCCAGCACTTCAGTGTGATCGTTTGATCACACTTGTCAAAGGAGGTAGTAGTCGTAGTGACAGAAACCCTATTACTTAGGGAAAATCGGGGTATTCTGAGATTTTTGACGGATGGAGTAATTAGGAGCGGGCAGGGAGAAGGATCCAATCAGTGCTCAAAAAGTTTGAGGTGTCTAGCTTGGATCTGGGAGATGCCCAAATACAATTGCTACCATTCGTATAACACTTTATTTATTGCTACCACATGGGAACCTATTTTCAAAACCTACTAGGAACCATTTACTGTGCTGACAAGTGAGTTTTGTAAACATATTCCGCTACACTATGCAATACTTGCTATGCTAGGAAAATGTTAACAACATGTTTTTTTTACCAAGTTTTTTATCAACAAGGATGGACTTCACGGTGACATGGATACGTTGGCCTTGGCAAGGATGGCACTGCGGGAGTTTGCTTTCACTAAGAATATGCGTGTAGGTGTGATAGGCCAATGCGGGGGTGAGTACAAAACCTATCCAACCAAGTACTTCCAGCTTTATAATAGATGCAAGGAGTTGGATTTGTTGGATAGGAATTGGGCACCCTTTAAATCGATCACCGTTGAAGATGTATTGGTGGACCTTCTGCCATTTCCATCATTGTTTAAACTTGGTAAGCTAAATAGTGAGTTTCTTGTATGTTCGAGTTTTGCTCCTGTTTTTATGCTATGTCTGCTTTTATCTAAGTTTTTTCTTTTTCTTTTTTTTTTGCTTTTTTGCATGTGCAAATTGCTACAGCAGAGAAAGAATCTGAGGAGGTGATGGTGATCACCTCTGGGCATCATGAAGCCAACATATACTTCAAGTATGGGGAGGTAGATGAGACTCAATGCTGGCTTTGCAATGGGGCCTTGGAATCGCTGACCAAACACCTTCAAGATGCTGGACTCATGGATTTGTTCCTGGCCATGAACCCGAGTGTCCCTGCAGTTGAGATGCTGGTCCTAGCTGACTTATTTTATGAAAAGGCAAACGGCTTCCGCACACGTGTGCATGGTGTGCAAGTGGTCCTTGAAATCAATGACCAACTATTCGTAGACCTCTTTGGTATCCCTGCTGATGGTCTTCCCATAAGGGCAAAGACTAAAAGAGAGGTGAACCATCAGGAGGACATTGAGGAGTGGCTAGGGATGGTGAAAGGACAAAAAGGGATCCTTGTGGCAAAAGTGAAGCCGAGGGTAGCCAAAGACATTTACCCCATCTTCTGTGCCAGTGCTTTCCCCAAGCTACTTTCCCAAGGAAAGATCATTGAGATTGAGCAAGCTTGGGTGATGAGGAAGGTCATGGAAGAAGGGGCCCACTATAACTAGGCTAGGCATCTTTGCGAAGGCCTACAAGCTGAAATGATCGCACTTCATAAGAAGCATGAGTCTCGTTTGAACATGCATCATGCCTTTTACGTAGCTTGCTTGTGGTGTTTCGCGGAATTCTTGGTGGTTTGTGAGAATGGAGTCTAAGTCATGCAAGATTGTAACCGGATTTCCAAATCATGGATCTGCCAAGTCTTCTAGACCACTCGAGCCCAAGATCCCCCAGAGGCAATTAGGGAGTCATTTTCCATGATGACTAAGGATCGGGTGGCCCACAACTTTTGTGGCCAGGACAGCATGGGAGAGGCGTCCCCTGCTACTATGGGTAGCGTATCATAGGAGAAATGCCTCATTGTAGAGATGGTGGCCACCAAGTTATGGTGAAAGAGGTCTTGTGCAGCTAAGGAGCCTCCCTGTATAGAAGAAGAAGAGGGGCAGACACTGCGGTTCAAGCTATGTAGGGTACAACCCCCCATTGGTAAATGCTTTTTTCATTTTGCTTATTTCTTTTCTTATTTGGTTAATGCCTGCTACGTTGTGCTATGCTAAGGAGCATAGCATAGCGTAGCATCGATTTTAAGTTAACATGCTAAGCCTAATGCGAAGTTACTTTGCTGCCAGAGGAGGAAGAAGAAGAAGAAGGCAATGAAGAGATGTTGGCCCCTGAAATGGGGGTGGCTAATAAAGATGTAGGGGACCCGGCCACAGGGGGAAGGGCCCTGATCACGAGAGAAGGAATCTCTACCACAAAGGAAGGGGCTCCCATTGACAAAGAAAAGGCCCTTGCTAATGAGGGGGATGTTTTAGCTGATGAAGAGGATTCCCCCATTGATGAGGAGGATGCTGGTGCCTTAAAAAGAAAGGCGCCAGTGAATAAAAAGGAAGCCCTTGTCAATCAAGAAGGGACCTCTGATGATGATCCTTTTGCTAAATTCAGTTCAACACTAGATGAACAGATGAACGCAGAGGGTGCTGCCATAGTTTTAAGCCAACAAGGAGGGGATCTATAACTAGAAACTGGTGAGTTTGACTGTATTTTTGATAGTATGTCGATGGGCAATCCCCCTGCTATCAGCCTTGAGGGTTTGCTAGGTAGGAGCCTTTACGCTGTCATTTGTGTTTTTCATCGGCTTCATTGTAGTCCATCGTAGTCATAAATGACACATTTGGTTATATGACAGATACTGCTATTAACACTGCAGGACCTTCCTTGATCCGGTTGGAACCATGGGTCGAGACCCATGACAAGCTTACATTCATGCATAGGGTTATTGACGACATGATCAACTATCTTAAATAGGTCGATCCAAAAGTGGGTAAGTAAAGTGGCTATGTTAAGCTTTTAGCTTGCTGCGCTAGACTTCTTGAGTTGCCAAACTTTGCTATGCTACTGTGACTGATGCGCTTTTATGTGTGATAATAGTTTCTTGCCTTAAGTGGGACCCAAAACAAGTAGTAAAGGTGGACGTCGTGCCTACATTCCCACTTGAAGTGACCAAGGTACCTTGTCACATATACGACAAGGCTAGCAAATATGCGTTGCACTCAACATGCTCCTTATGGGAGTGTAGGCACGTGAATGAAGACTTGTGGAAACAGGTTTAGAGGCAAGAGAGAGAAATGACCAATCTAACCACTAAGGTGGAAGACCTCCATTCTAGAAACGAGTTCCTCCTAGCCCATGATACCAATGATGGTAGTTGGTGCACGACCGTCATAGATTATGCGAGATATTGGATGGCTGTGTGGCGCAACAATAATGCCACCCAGGAGATAATTGAGCAGCAGATGCAGATGGACTTGTTGGCTCAAAAGAACCAAGACTAGAAGGATTATAGTGCTAGAGTTTACGAATGGGGGTAGTCCCAGAAGAATCACAAGTATATGTATAAACTGGAACATGCCACCTATTGTAAACAATATTGGGATGCTTCAGTGAAGTTGTTTACTCATGAAGCATTCTTGGATGCTATTGGTGCTTCTGAAGCCTACAAAAAGTTCATGCAACAAGTGATGATTAGTGAGTCACCTAAGTGGGAAGTGAATCTTCCCACAGGTAAGATCACCACTGCCTTCTTTTCTCTGGGACTGCCAAGATGGATGACCATCGAAAGGGAGAAAGTTGCAGCAAACGCTGAACTAAGTGATAGACACTAGGCAGATATCATAGAGGAGGAGGTCTGGCACTGCCTCGGGCTCTAATTGGATAGCATGCCCCCTAAGATAGACACAGGGCCGTCTCGGGTCAATCACTCTCTACGATGCAACAGTTTATGTTTTTCTAGCTATTATGTGTAACTCTAGCTGACTACTTCATGTTTATGGTGCAGATTCTGGATGAAGAAACAGGGCCCCTAGAGGGTGAAAATGATGATGTGGAAGAAGGTGATGTAGAAGGAAATGATGCAAGAGAAGATGATGTATGACAACAGGGTTTTTGATTTCTGTATTTTTGAAAAACTATTGTAAACATTATCTAAGTGAAATTTTGAATGAAAGATAGATTATGGCAAGATTGATGCTACTCTAGTTTATGCATTACGTATGTTGTTTATGTGATCGATTTCTATGTTTTTCATTTTAGTTTTAGGCCATTTTAGGCCATCGCTAGTTTTAGGCCATTTCGAGCCACTGCTAGTTTTAGGCCATTTCGGGCCATTATGTAGTATAGTTTAGGCCATTTCGGGCCATTGTGCAGTATAGTTTTAGGCTATTTCGGGCCATGGCTAGTTTTAGGTCATTTCAGGCCATGGCTAGTATTAGGCCATTTCGGGCCATGGTGCAGTATAGTTTTAGGCCATTTCGGGCCATCGTGTGGTATAGTTTTAGGCCATTTCGGGCCATGGCGTGATATAGTTTTAGGCCACTTCGGGCCATGGTGTAAACAGAAAGCATGTTAATGGTTGTAGAAAAGTAAGTTGGTGTACCTAGCATAGATGGACAAATGCAAAGTCAATAAATGTACAAAGAGTGTTAACTGGGCAAGAAGCAGTGGGGTTGCTACGCTATGGGTAACTGCTTTCCGACCCATTATGGGTTTGGTGAGATGTAGGGTTGAGACACTTTGCTATGGCACTTGTCTACATCGTTGTCCTCCTCTTAGAAGGGCAACTCGACCCATGCATCTTTGTTTTCTGAGCTAGCATGTTGGGTCGACTCTTTCGCTAAACCATTCATATCTACGGAGATAGGTGCCTCACTCTCAGAGGTTATGACCTCCGAGCCCTGTTCCATATCTACGTTATTGATTACTTTCATTGCTACCTTGTCGTCATGGATTACCACCTCCTTGCCTGCATAGGGTAGATGGATCTCCTGATGTATGGGTAAAGAGTTGGCCCTAAGTTGTGCTAACGATGACCTCCCCAAGATCAGGTTAAACTCAGGCATCTCTTCCACCAAAATAAATGTTGCATTAGTGGGGAACTGGTCCCCTGCAACAAAGTCAATGTGGACCATACCTTTCACCATGACCCATGCCCCATTAAATGACTTCAAGCATGATGTTGTTGTGGGTCTGATCTGGTCAACCAAACCCAGCTTATCCACTATAGGGAATGGGATGATGTTTGTAGTAGCCCCATCATCAATGTGTATCCTTTGGATCTTATGTTGGCTGACTCGAATTGTGATGAAAAGAGGCACCGTAGTCACCTGACCCTTTTCAGGGTCTTCTCTAATGGAATCGTCATAAAAAGTCAGTTGGGATGGCTTTGGTTCTGTAGGCACAGAAGGAAGCATAACTGAGTGAATTTCTTTTTCTTCTGTTGGCATGTTCTCGTCAATTGGAATTGCTGTTAATATGCGAACCAAAGCCTCACGATGTGCAGTAGATTTATAATCAGGTCATACAAGCTCAGCATTGTGTTTTTTTGTTTTAGAGCCTGCTTGACCTAAGTGAGAGCACTTAAAAGGTCTAGGCCACCTTCTTGTTTACTGCCTTTCTCTTCTTCCATTTGTCCTAGGAGACGAATTTCCTGAGGAGGGACAGTTTTAGGTTTGGGATCAGATCTCTTCGAGTGAGGTGGCGATGACCATGCACATACAACAATGTCATCTTTTGGCAATAAGGACGTAGATATAGAGGGTGAGGGCATAGGTTTGGAAGTACCTGGGACGGTATGTTCCATCAATGCCTCACCTGTCAAATGCTCTTCTCATTTTTTTGGATGAGAAGGCTAAGGTGATGTCTTACACAGGGTGGGGATGGTTGAATGGCTTGGCCCCCTGATGACGAATGGCACTAATGGTGTTAATGCATGCGATGGTGGTGCTGTCTTGCTTACAGGAAGTGTAGGGGTAGATGTCTGGGGAGAAACTCTTAAGACAAACGGTTGCTACGGGGTTTGCTTAGCCATTGGTGATGTTGGTGCACTACGCAAAGGCACACGAATTACAAATGGCTGTTGGGGTGGTTTAGGATTACTGTAAACACTGATGGTGTTGATAATGTAGCCAACATTGTTGGTGTTAAGAGGATCTGTATATACATGCAAAAATTGATTTTTAGGGTGCACTGGGTTGCTTTCGTCTAAAACCAGTTTCCCTTGATCAATCATCATTTGGATGTTGTCTTTTAACGCCATGTAGTAATTCGTGTTATGACCACACTTTTTATGGTAGTCACAAAACCACTCCAGCCTGAAATTCTTAGGAATCAGAGGCTCGTTGGGCAAGGCCGAGGGGTTCCTAAGAAGTTCGTAGTACATTTGATGTTTTTTGGCTCCCTCCTCTGACATCCACTTGTGTTAGATATACCCCGCCACTTGTAATTGCTTCAAAAGTTCTGAAGGCTTGATGGGTAGTGGGGTATACTTAGAGCGATCTCTACGCTCAAAGTTTGGTTTGGGCGATGCAGATGCTTCAGGTTGTGATGTGGAAGGTTGAGTTGCGTTGCCCTGTTTAGGTGCAGGGTTAGGTGCTGCTGCGATCGCTTTCTTGTTGTTCTTGTTATTGTTGGGTTTGGCTTCGTTTGCCATAGTAGCCACTGTGGTGTTGCAGCCTTACCCTTGTTCTTGTCCTTCTTCATAAAGGTGTTCTTGTATACAACATAGGCTGGGTCTTTACTTGCCTCAGTTGCATCTTGTATGCTCTTTGTCTGGGCAAAAGCCTAACTAAGAGTCCAGGGAGTGAGATAGTATAGTTTGGAATTGATGAAGTCGTTCACTACACCTTTAAAGACGGCCAACAAATGGGCCTTCACAATGGGCTTGCAGATCTCATTAAGGGTAGCACTTCACCACTGTATGAATTTCTGGACTGGCTCCAGTGGATCTTGTTTCATGCTCATTAGCTAATCTAGCGTAATTTTTGGTCTCAAGTTGTACTTGAAACGTGTTACGAACTGGGTCAGGAGCTCCTCTAAGGTTGAGATGGAGGAGTGTGGAAGTGCGCAGTACCAGTCCAGAGCTTTTCCCATCAGAGACATAACAAAGACGTGGATGATTATATGTGTCCATTGTTGCAAAAGAAGGAACTCATATCTGAATGTGACAAGATGCACGTTGGGATCACCCTCCTCGTTGTATTTTGTGAAATGGGGGAGTGGCATCCCGAGGAGTAAAGTTAGCATGGGGACTGTCAGGCTAATGGGATCATCCTGGTAGAAGTCCATGACTTGTACCATGTCAGAAACAGTAGCCTTGAGGTGTTTAATTTCCTCAGTAAGGGTATGTATAAGCTGGAATGCTTGATCTAGACCTAGGGATGATGCAAACAGTTGGGGAGCTACTGGGGTAGCTCTCATCTATGGTGTGGTAGGCATAGCGACGTGACCCATAGGCGGTGTCGTTGGGGCGAACCCTACTGCTTGTGCTATCCACCATCCTATAGGTGGTGGTGTGGGAGCAGCAGCTACTGGTTGTGCTACAGGGTAGGCCATTTGTGTGGTCGGTGGGACAAACCATAGTTCGGCGCTTGGTTGTACCGTTTGCGGGACCTGGTACGTTTGGTGGTAAATGTAGCAGGACATTTGCGATGGCTACGAAATAGGAGGAGAGGCAAATGGGGTCCACCACGTGGATGGGCCTGGATCCACTGCTGACGATGGGACAGGTGTAGACACAGGGACAAAGGTGGAAACTACATGCAATTGCGAGGTAGGTACAATGTGAACATGGGGCAGGGTAGCCATGATAGGTGCGTGATACAATGCATGAATGGACTAGGGAAAAGTTTGCGAAGGGGAGTGACTGATAATGAGACAAGGGAGTAGGCATGTTGATACACCGAGGACATGACATGGCTACTTATTACCAATGTAATCACTGGTTACGATAGTGCAGATGTGATCATGAAGGGAGCAGTGGTAGAGAGTGAGCTTGTCTAGAAAGACGGGGTGGAAGGAATGGTGGTGGGGTTAGTTTCACCCCCATCCTCAGATTGGAAATCTAGTTCCTCTTGCCCATCTTGGAACGCCTTGTCATAGTGAGATGCCGTATCTCACAGCTCCCTAGGCCTAGTCACCTAGATTAGCTAATCTATGGGCCATTGATGTGTTTGCGTTAAAGAGATGGAAACCCCAGGAGTGGGAACAAATTCATTCCCATTGCAGTAAGCGAACTCGAAGCTATGTTTGTCTTTAAGTTCTTGTGCATCTAAGGGCAGGTCTGCCTGCACCTTAGCGTAGAGAAGATTATATCACTCATATTGCTGTGTCAAGCCCTTAGGTTCCCGATTTGGGATCCTGAGGGATCGACGTGGCCCCAACACTGGGCTAGGTGGCTACTCGGCACCTATGATGCCTTGAACCAAGAAGGGGACCTCAATGTTAGAGGTAGTAGCTACAGTGCTCAAGGAAATCATTGTCGTAAAGCTAAAAAGGGGTTTGCAAATGAGAAAAATAAGGAGATTGAGTGATGATCGAAGGCTTTCTATCCTGCATGATTCTAGAGGAACCGTGAAGTGATCGATTTGCACCACACGATGCATAAACAACTGCAAAAGGGTGTCACATTTATGCTAGTGTGTGACAGGGTATAGAACGCATGCAAGACTACCATAAAACAAGGAAAAAAGGCACCAAAAGGCCCTCCTTCTAATGCCAGAAAACTATAGTGACTGAAAACATTGATGGCTGGGAACACTGAGAGGTTGTCAGGCGAACAGTTTTAATCCCAGATTCTGTGTGAGGGCCGCTCTAGATAAAAAATGGAAATGGGGCACCCTGAACAGTCTAGTCAATTAGACAGGGACTTAGTCAGTGTCACTTAACCTTTCATAGATGTGTAATGCAGAAGTGATGTTTGTAACGTAATATAATAACTATTAAATGCAACGAAGCAAAAAACAATGTAAAATGTAATAATAATGAGTAGGAATGTAAAGCGGACTAGACTTAGAAAATGCACCACCTCAAGATTGCAGCTTTACTTTGTTGGGGTGGATACAATCGGTTGCGCAACACTAGGAAGCACAGAGATCCCAAAGGTAACTAGAATGTTCAAAGTAGGCCAACTATATTCTTGAACATAGACTCAAAATCCAACAATGCAAAGTGCTACAAAGGCAATAGAAAAGAGCTAATAGAATGCCAAGAGAAAATGCCAACTGCTTAATTTTGCCAACCCTTTGAATTGCTAATTTTCAAACCAACTTTGCCAACTTGCCAAAAAGTGCCAATAATGCTCAAAATTGCCAACCCTTTGAGTGTTGCTCGTTAGGGTATTTATAGGGCCAAGAGCACTTGAGAAATGAGGCTTGAATGACACGTGTCCTAGACCCATGAAATGCTGACATGTCCATACTACATGAACATGCAAAGTTGGTCTTGAAATTCTCATGCTGCAATTATGCTAACAAAAATAGAGATGCTGGAATTAAATATGCAATAATGCAGATGAGGAATGAGGCACACTAAAGTAGCGTAGCTACCTACTACACTGTGCTACGCTATGTAGCGTAGCATGTTGGCGTAGCATAGCAGTCTGTTATGCTGTGCTACACTATGTAGCGTAGCCACCAGTTTGAAAAGAAAGTTTGCATTTGAAGTTAACTGCATCTGTTGGAAGCTTCGGCACACATTGGGTTAACTTTGGAAGCACTTTGTTTAGTTTGCATCTTTGCTATGCTGTGCTACGCTACGTAGTATAGCATAGCATAGCAGCAGGCTTTATCTGTGACTCGTGCTAAAGTTGCAAACACTTGTTTGAAGTTTTGACTATGCTAACAGTTGCAACTTTTTCCTTTTGCAAAGGGGAGCCTCTGAACTTGCTAAACTTACATTTTAAAGTATTTCTTATTGCTCTTGCATTGTTTCTACGCTGTGCTACACTATGTAGCATAACATAGCATAGCAGCTGGCAAATCTTGCGTCTTTGTTCAATTTTCCACTTTCTAGTAAGATATTTTTGCCAAAGGACTTGAAGTTGAACAAGGCAACTGGTTTTGAAGGCCGGAGTGCAATTGGAATCACTGGGTAAGCTAGGCCTTTCTGTCTTGCCTTTGTTATGTTGTGTTATGCTGCGTAGTGTCACATAGTGTAGTAGTTTGTTTTGCTACAGTTTGGTTGCCTGAGCAAAAATCTTCTAAGGCCTGCTATGCTACATAGCGTAGCAAACTTCTTTACTAGAAAACTTGCTGAACTGTTTTGCGCAGCTTGAGCACCACCGACAACTCCACGCATGTTTTCCGAGTAAACTGTCAGCCAGGTGAATTGTCCAGTTGGGCAAGTTGGAGAGTGCATTAGGCCTATCAGCTCTAAAGGTAGAAAATTTGCCGGACTAGACAGTCTAAACTCAAAGCATCCATTTCCTGCCAAACTGTTGTGACATTGCACTTGTGGAAATCCCTTGCCTGAATTCTAAGACCCTGGTGAAGCAAGAGGGTCTCAAAATTTTATAGTGTTTCAACACTTACAAGAGTCTAGTTGTACATGTTAAATCCTCAACTAGCATGTAGGTAAGCACCTAGATGATTACCTTATCCTCAAGGCAATCTAAGGTAGTTCCACTAGCAACAACAAGCTTATTACACAAGTGGAGCTCCACCACAATCATATGAGCAATACCAATAATGGTACCAACCACAATCATGGGGAATGCCACCACTAAGGTAGTAGTACACTTATAGGCAACTAGATCTGTATGGATACTATGTTAAACAACCTATTTCTCTATGAAATTTTGTAAGCCGCGCCTGATTTTAGCATCACTATTACCCTCCAGAGTACCACTAAACACATTCACCATCCACTTGGGAAGAGAACCCATATTCATACCATTCTTTGCATCTCTTTGCACACATCCCTCCTCACTTAACCTAGTTACCTCTTGCTCTATCCATGTAGGAAGAAATTCCTTCATAGTGGCAGTAACGAAATGCTACAAGAGCTAAACATTGACAACTGACTTTGGCACTGAATGGTTCAGATAATTGATCCAGGAAACAACCATTTTTTCAACCTAACACTCCTCTCAAACCCTCACAACCTAATGTGGTTGGTTGCCCTGCATCCTTAACACCCTCATCCTCTACATCAAACACCTTTGAGTACCCTTCAAACCAAGTGCTACCTTAGATTTGCATTGTCATACTAACTCATGCTATTTTTGATTTGATCAAGGTTGATAATCTTCCCATGAAAAGATCTGACCTAGAAATTCCTCTCATTTATCTTTAGATTGTCGAATATGAGCCATGCAAGGATCTTCTTGATTTTGGTTTTGGTGTCAGTCTCATCTCCCATGACATATACAAAGCCTGAAACCTACCACCTCTTAAAAAGAGCAATATTTGTTTTAATTAGTAGACCAATCAACCATTATTCCTTTAGGATTAGTGGAGGACATTGTGACCACAACTAGTGGGTGATCCTATCTTGCTAATTTTCTAGTTATCAAGGTCAAAAATTGCAAAGGTAACTTTCCCATCATTATGGAAAGGGCTTGGTTAAGCACAGTAAATGCACATATGGGTATAAGGGACCTATCCTTGGAAGTCTCTAAGGAAAATGAATTTGGATGATTAGAGAAGAAGCATGTTCCATGTATCGCATACAACGATAACGAGTGCAATTGTGTGCAGAAAATTTGATCAATCAAAAGTACATTAAAGCATGCAATTAGTGTGCACATGAAAAAGATATTCAAAGCTACTTGTATGTAGTAGCCACAAAATAGGAGGGCACCCAATGGTTGATAACTAACTCAGATAGTAGCACATTATGCATGGAACCAACTAAGAGCCTAACATGTGCTTATGTTGAAAGTATGGATGAACTTGAGCAGGTTCATCACCAACTCTTTGATGATGAAGATGATGATACCTATTGGGAAGAGTTGGAAATCCTTGATAACTTTAAGCAAGAGCCCTTAGAGCTAAAAACATTACCAGCCAACATGAAGTATGCATTCTTAAATAATGGTAAGCTAATCATAATCAATGCCAAACTTGCTCTTAAACAAAAGGAAAAGCTCTTAAAGGTGGTTAACAAATAGCCAACAACCTTTGCTTGGTCATATCCCAAGCTGACTAGAATCAATCCAAGGATATGCTAGCACTGCATTTACACTAACCTAGCCTTGAAGTTAAAAAGGTAGTTATAGAGGTAGCTAAACCCCAAATTAAAGTAGATCCTCAAGAAGGAAATAGAGTAACTCCTCAAGGTGGGGTTCATCTATCCTATTGTGGATAGTGAGTGGGTTAGCCCATCCATAATTGTGATAAAGAAAGATGGTAAGTGGTAGGTCTGCATCAACTTCAGGCTATTGAATATGGTAACATTCAAAGATCATTTTCCATTGCCATTTGTGGATCAAATGTTGGACACCATATTTGGGAATTGCTATTATAGCTTTTTGGATGGTTATAGTGG